>OX453289.1:18943168-19543168 GCA_949710015.1 Crataerina pallida
TTTTAATATATTCTTAGATGTATTAGGAAACATATATAAAAAATTTAGGAGGTGAAAATTTTCCAAAGTTCTTTTATGAATTTTTAAAATTTCCGGTACATGTGAGATGTCTTTCCAAGGCTGATTGACATATGAAGGCCCCTACTTAGGGACTTTGAAATAATTTTAAAATATTCTTAGATGTATTAGAAAACATATATAAAAAGTCCAGGAGGTGAAAATTTTCCAAAGATTTTTTATGAATTTTTAAAATTTCCGGTACATAGGGGTGTTCTTTCAAGGATGATTGTCATATCAAGGCCCTTACTTAGGGACTTGGAAATAATTTTAAAATATTCTCAGATGTATTAGGAAACATATATAAAAAATTCAGGATGTGAAAATTTTCCAAAGATTTTTTATGAATTTTTAAAATTCCCAGTACATAGGGGTGTTCTTTCAAGGATGATTGTCATATGAAGGAATAATTTTAAAATATTCTTAGGTGTATTAGGAAACATATGTAAAAAATATAGAAGGTGAAAATTTTCCAAAGTTTTTTTATGAATTTTTAAAGCTTCCCGTATATGGGAGATGTCCTTCCAAGGCTGATTGACATATTAGGGACTAGGAAATCATTTTAAAATATTCTTAGATGTATTAGGAAACATATATAAAAAATTCAGGAGGTGAAAATTTTCCAAAGTTTTTTTATGAATTTTTAAAGATTCCGGTATATGGGAGATGTCCTTCCAAGGCTGATTGACATATGAAGGCCCCTACTTAAGGATTTGGAAATAATTTTAAAATATTATCAGATGTATTGGGAAATATATACAAAAATTCAGGAGGTGAAAATTTTCCAAAGTTTTTTTATGAATTTTTAAAATTTCCGGTATATGTGAGATGTCCTTCCAAGGCTGATTGACATATTAGGGACTAGGAAATCATTTTAAAATATTCTTAGATGTATTAGGAAACATATATAAAAAATTTAGGAGGTGAAAATTTTCCAAAGATTTTTTATGAATTTTTAAAATTTCCGGTATATAGGGGTGGTTTTCAAGGATGATTGTCATATGAAGGCCCCTACTTAGGGGCATAGGAATAATTTTAAAATATTCTTAGATGTATTAGGAAACATATATAAAAAATTCAGAAGGTGAAAATTTCGCAAGGATTTTTTATGAATTTTTCAATTTTCCTGTATATGGGAGATGTCCTTCCAAGGCTGATTATCATATGAATGCCCCTATTTAGGGGCATAGGAATAATTTTAAAATATTCTTAGATGTATTAGGAAACACATATAAAAAATTTAGGAGGTGAAAATTTTCCAAAGTTTTTTTATGAATTTTTAAAGTTTCCGGTATATGGGAGATGTCTTTCCAAGGCTGATTGACATATGAAGGCCCCTACTTAGGGACTTGAAAATAATTTTAAAATATTCTCAGATGCATTAGGAAACATTTAAAAAAACTTCAGGAGGTGAAAATTTCGCAAAGATTTTTTATGAATTTTTAAAATTTCCGATATATGGGAGATGTGTTTCCAAGGCTGATTGTCATATGAAGGCCCCTACTTAGGGGCATGGGAATAATTTTAAAATATTCTTAGATGTATTAGGAAACACATATAAAAAATTAAGGAGGTGAAAATTTTCCAAAGTTTTTTTATGAATTTTTAAAGATTCCGGTATATGGGAGATGTCCTTCCAAGGCTGATTGACATATGAAGGCCCCTACTTAAGGATTTGGAAATAATTTTAAAATATTCTCAGATGTATTGGGAAATATATACAAAAATTCAGGAGGTGAAAATTTTCCAAAGTTTTTTTATGAATTTTTAAAATTTCCGGTATATGTGAGATGTTCTTCCAAGGCTGATTGACATATGAAGGCCCCTACTTAGGGACTTGGAAATATTTTTAAAATGTTCTCAGATGTATTAGGAAACATATAAAAAAAATTCAAGAGATGAAAATTTTCCAAAGATTTTTTATGAATTTTTAAAATTTCCGGTACATAGGGGTGTTCTTTCAAGGATGATTGTCATATGAAGGCCCCTACTTAGGGTCATAGGAATAATTTTGAAATATTCTTAGATGTACTAGGAAACATATATAAATAATTTAGAAGGTGAAAATTTTCCAAAGTTTTTTTATGAATTTTTAAAAATTCCGGTAAATGGGAGATGTCCTTCCAAGGCTGATTGACATATTAGGGACTTGGAAATAATTTTAATATATTCTTAGATGTATTAGGAAACATATATAAAAAATTCAGGAGGTGAAAATTTTCCAAAGTTTTTTCATGAATTTTTAAAGTTTCCGGTATATGGGAGATGTCTTTCCAAGGCTGATTTACATATGAAGGCCCCTACTTAGGGACTTGGATATAATTTTAAAATATTCTTAGATGTATTAGGAAACATATATAAAAAACTCAGGAGGTGAAAATTTTCCAAAGATTTTTTATGAATTTTTAAAATTTCCGGTACATAGGGGTGTTCTTTCAAGGATGATTGTCATATGAAGGCCCCTACTTAGGGGCATAGGAATAATTTTGAAATATTCTTAGATGTACTAGGAAACATATATAAATAATTTAGAAGGTGAAAATTTTCCAAAGTATTTTTATGAATTTTTAAATATTCCGGTAAATGGGAGATGTCCTTCCAAGGCTGATTGACATATTAGGGACTTGGAAATAATTTTAATATATTCTTAGATGTATTAGGAAACATATATAAAAAATTTAGGAGGTGAAAATTTTCCAAAGTTTTTTTATGAATTCTTAAAATTTCCGGTATATGTGAGATGTCATTCCAAGGCTGATTGACATATGAAGGCCCCTACTTAGGGACTTGGAAATATTTTTAAAATGTTCTCAGATGTATTAGGAAACATATAAAAAAAATTCAGGAGGTGAAAATTTTCCAAAGATTTTTTATGAATTTTTAAAGTTTCTGGTATATGGGAGATATCCTTCCAAGGCCATATGAAGGTCATATGAAGGTCCCTACTTAGGGACATGGAAATAATTTTAAAATATTCTCAGATATATTAGGAAACATATATTAAAAATTCAGGAGGTGCAAATATTCCAAAGTTTTTTTTAAGAATTTTTAAATATACACTATAAGGAATGTTCTTCCAAAGCTGATTGACATATGAAGGCCCCAACGTAGGGACTTGGAAATAATTTTAAAATATTCTTAGATGTATTAGGAAACATATATAAAAAATTAAGGAGGTGAAAATTTCCCAAAGATTTTTTATGCATTTTTAAAGTTTCCGGTATATGGGAGATGTCTTTCCAAGGCTGATTGTCATATGAAAGCCCCTACTTAGGGGCATTAGAATAATTTTAAAATATTCTCAGATGTATTGGGAAACATATATTAAAAATTCAGGAGGTGAAATTTTCCCAAAGTTTTTTTTAAGAATTTTTAAATATACACTATAAGGAATGTTCTTCCAAAGCTGATTGACATATGAAGGCCCCTACTTAGAGACTTGGAAATAATTTTAAAATATTCTCAGATATATTAGGAAACATATATTAAAATTTTAGGAGGTGCAAATATTCCAAAGTTTTTTGTAAGAATTTTTAAATATACACTATAAGGAATGTTCTTCCAAAGCTGATTGACATATGAAGGCCCCTACTTAGGGACTTGGAATTAATTTTAAAATATTCTTAGATATATTGGGAAACATATATTAAAAATTCAGGAGGCGAAAATTTCCCAAAGATTTTTTATGAATTTTTAAAATTAACGGTATATGGGAGATATCCTTCCAAGGCTGATTGACATATTAGGGACGAGGAAATCATTTTAAAATATTCTTAGATGTATTAGGAAACATATATAAAAAATTCAGGAGGTGAAAATTTTCCAAAGTTTTTTTATGAATTTTTAAAGATTCCGGTATATGGGAGATGTCCTTCCAAGGCTGATTGACATATGAAGGCCCCTACTTAAGGATTTGGAAATAATTTTAAAATGTTATCAGATGTATTGGGAAATATATACAAAAATTCAGGAGGTGAAAATTTTCCAAAGTTTTTTTATGAATTTTTAAAATTTCCGGTATATGTGAGATGTCCTTCCAAGGCTGATTGACATATTAGGGACTAGGAAATCATTTTAAAATATTCTTAGATGTATTAGGAAACATATATAAAAAATTTAGGAGGTGAAAATTTTCCAAAGATTTTTTATGAATTTTTAAAATTTCCGGTATATAGGGGTGGTTTTCAAGGATGATTGTCATATGAAGGCCCCTACTTAGGGGCATAGGAATAATTTTAAAATATTCTTAGATGTATTAGGAAACATATATAAAAAATTCAGAAGGTGAAAATTTCGCAAGGATTTTTTATGAATTTTTCAATTTTCCTGTACATGGGAGATGTCCTTCCAAGGCTGATTATCATATGAATGCCCCTATTTAGGGGCATAGGAATAATTTTAAAATATTCTTAGATGTATTAGGAAACACATATAAAAAATTTAGGAGGTGAAAATTTTCCAAAGTTTTTTTATGAATTTTTAAAGTTTCCGGTATATGGGAGATGTCTTTCCAAGGCTGATTGACATATGAAGGCCCCTACTTAGGGACTTGAAAATAATTTTAAAATATTCTCAGATGCATTAGGAAACATTTAAAAAAACTTCAGGAGGTGAAAATTTCGCAAAGATTTTTTATGAATTTTTAAAATTTCCGATATATGGGAGATGTGTTTCCAAGGCTGATTGTCATATGAAGGCCCCTACTTAGGGGCATGGGAATAATTTTAAAATATTCTTAGATGTATTAGGAAACACATATAAAAAATTAAGGAGGTGAAAATTTTCCAAAGTTTTTTTATGAATTTTTAAAGATTCCGGTATATGGGAGATGTCCTTCCAAGGCTGATTGACATATGAAGGCCCCTACTTAAGGATTTGGAAATAATTTTAAAATATTCTCAGATGTATTGGGAAATATATACAAAAATTCAGGAGGTGAAAATTTTCCAAAGTTTTTTTATGAATTTTTAAAATTTCCGGTATATGTGAGATGTTCTTCCAAGGCTGATTGACATATGAAGGCCCCTACTTAGGGACTTGGAAATATTTTTAAAATGTTCTCAGATGTATTAGGAAACATATAAAAAAAATTCAAGAGATGAAAATTTTCCAAAGATTTTTTATGAATTTTTAAAATTTCCGGTACATAGGGGTGTTCTTTCAAGGATGATTGTCATATGAAGGCCCCTACTTAGGGTCATAGGAATAATTTTGAAATATTCTTAGATGTACTAGGAAACATATATAAATAATTTAGAAGGTGAAAATTTTCCAAAGTTTTTTTATGAATTTTTAAAGATTCCGGTAAATGGGAGATGTCCTTCCAAGGCTGATTGACATATTAGGGACTTGGAAATAATTTTAATATATTCTTAGATGTATTAGGAAACATATATAAAAAATTCAGGAGGTGAAAATTTTCCAAAGTTTTTTCATGAATTTTTAAAGTTTCCGGTATATGGGAGATGTCTTTCCAAGGCTGATTTACATATGAAGGCCCCTACTTAGGGACTTGGATATAATTTTAAAATATTCTTAGATGTATTAGGAAACATATATAAAAAACTCAGGAGGTGAAAATTTTCCAAAGATTTTTTATGAATTTTTAAAATTTCCGGTACATAGGGGTGTTCTTTCAAGGATGATTGTCATATGAAGGCCCCTACTTAGGGGCATAGGAATAATTTTGAAATATTCTTAGATGTACTAGGAAACATATATAAATAATTTAGAAGGTGAAAATTTTCCAAAGTATTTTTATGAATTTTTAAATATTCCGGTAAATGGGAGATGTCCTTCCAAGGCTGATTGACATATTAGGGACTTGGAAATAATTTTAATATATTCTTAGATGTATTAGGAAACATATATAAAAAATTTAGGAGGTGAAAATTTTCCAAAGTTTTTTTATGAATTCTTAAAATTTCCGGTATATGTGAGATGTCATTCCAAGGCTGATTGACATATGAAGGCCCCTACTTAGGGACTTGGAAATATTTTTAAAATGTTCTCAGATGTATTAGGAAACATATAAAAAAAATTCAGGAGGTGAAAATTTTCCAAAGATTTTTTATGAATTTTTAAAGTTTCTGGTATATGGGAGATATCCTTCCAAGGCCATATGAAGGTCATATGAAGGTCCCTACTTAGGGACATGGAAATAATTTTAAAATATTCTCAGATATATTAGGAAACATATATTAAAAATTCAGGAGGTGCAAATATTCCAAAGTTTTTTTTAAGAATTTTTAAATATACACTATAAGGAATGTTCTTCCAAAGCTGATTGACATATGAAGGCCCCAACGTAGGGACTTGGAAATAATTTTAAAATATTCTTAGATGTATTAGGAAACATATATAAAAAATTAAGGAGGTGAAAATTTCCCAAAGATTTTTTATGCATTTTTAAAGTTTCCGGTATATGGGAGATGTCTTTCCAAGGCTGATTGTCATATGAAAGCCCCTACTTAGGGGCATTAGAATAATTTTAAAATATTCTCAGATGTATTGGGAAACATATATTAAAAATTCAGGAGGTGAAATTTTCCCAAAGTTTTTTTTAAGAATTTTTAAATATACACTATAAGGAATGTTCTTCCAAAGCTGATTGACATATGAAGGCCCCTACTTAGAGACTTGGAAATAATTTTAAAATATTCTCAGATATATTAGGAAACATATATTAAAATTTTAGGAGGTGCAAATATTCCAAAGTTTTTTGTAAGAATTTTTAAATATACACTATAAGGAATGTTCTTCCAAAGCTGATTGACATATGAAGGCCCCTACTTAGGGACTTGGAATTAATTTTAAAATATTCTTAGATATATTGGGAAACATATATTAAAAATTCAGGAGGCGAAAATTTCCCAAAGATTTTTTATGAATTTTTAAAATTAACGGTATATGGGAGATATCCTTCCAAGGCTGATTGACATATTAGGGACGAGGAAATCATTTTAAAATATTCTTAGATGTATTAGGAAACATATATAAAAAATTCAGGAGGTGAAAATTTTCCAAAGTTTTTTTATGAATTTTTAAAGATTCCGGTATATGGGAGATGTCCTTCCAAGGCTGATTGACATATGAAGGCCCCTACTTAAGGATTTGGAAATAATTTTAAAATGTTATCAGATGTATTGGGAAATATATACAAAAATTCAGGAGGTGAAAATTTTCCAAAGTTTTTTTATGAATTTTTAAAATTTCCGGTATATGTGAGATGTCCTTCCAAGGCTGATTGACATATTAGGGACTAGGAAATCATTTTAAAATATTCTTAGATGTATTAGGAAACATATATAAAAAATTTAGGAGGTGAAAATTTTCCAAAGATTTTTTATGAATTTTTAAAATTTCCGGTATATAGGGGTGGTTTTCAAGGATGATTGTCATATGAAGGCCCCTACTTAGGGGCATAGGAATAATTTTAAAATATTCTTAGATGTATTAGGAAACATATATAAAAAATTCAGAAGGTGAAAATTTCGCAAGGATTTTTTATGAATTTTTCAATTTTCCTGTACATGGGAGATGTCCTTCCAAGGCTGATTATCATATGAATGCCCCTATTTAGGGGCATAGGAATAATTTTAAAATATTCTTAGATGTATTAGGAAACACATATAAAAAATTTAGGAGGTGAAAATTTTCCAAAGTTTTTTTATGAATTTTTAAAGTTTCCGGTATATGGGAGATGTCTTTCCAAGGCTGATTGACATATGAAGGCCCCTACTTAGGGACTTGAAAATAATTTTAAAATATTCTCAGATGCATTAGGAAACATTTAAAAAAACTTCAGGAGGTGAAAATTTCGCAAAGATTTTTTATGAATTTTTAAAATTTCCGATATATGGGAGATGTGTTTCCAAGGCTGATTGTCATATGAAGGCCCCTACTTAGGGGCATGGGAATAATTTTAAAATATTCTTAGATGTATTAGGAAACACATATAAAAAATTAAGGAGGTGAAAATTTTCCAAAGTTTTTTTATGAATTTTTAAAGATTCCGGTATATGGGAGATGTCCTTCCAAGGCTGATTGACATATGAAGGCCCCTACTTAAGGATTTGGAAATAATTTTAAAATATTCTCAGATGTATTGGGAAATATATACAAAAATTCAGGAGGTGAAAATTTTCCAAAGTTTTTTTATGAATTTTTAAAATTTCCGGTATATGTGAGATGTTCTTCCAAGGCTGATTGACATATGAAGGCCCCTACTTAGGGACTTGGAAATATTTTTAAAATGTTCTCAGATGTATTAGGAAACATATAAAAAAAATTCAAGAGATGAAAATTTTCCAAAGATTTTTTATGAATTTTTAAAATTTCCGGTACATAGGGGTGTTCTTTCAAGGATGATTGTCATATGAAGGCCCCTACTTAGGGTCATAGGAATAATTTTGAAATATTCTTAGATGTACTAGGAAACATATATAAATAATTTAGAAGGTGAAAATTTTCCAAAGTTTTTTTATGAATTTTTAAAGATTCCGGTAAATGGGAGATGTCCTTCCAAGGCTGATTGACATATTAGGGACTTGGAAATAATTTTAATATATTCTTAGATGTATTAGGAAACATATATAAAAAATTCAGGAGGTGAAAATTTTCCAAAGTTTTTTCATGAATTTTTAAAGTTTCCGGTATATGGGAGATGTCTTTCCAAGGCTGATTTACATATGAAGGCCCCTACTTAGGGACTTGGATATAATTTTAAAATATTCTTAGATGTATTAGGAAACATATATAAAAAACTCAGGAGGTGAAAATTTTCCAAAGATTTTTTATGAATTTTTAAAATTTCCGGTACATAGGGGTGTTCTTTCAAGGATGATTGTCATATGAAGGCCCCTACTTAGGGGCATAGGAATAATTTTGAAATATTCTTAGATGTACTAGGAAACATATATAAATAATTTAGAAGGTGAAAATTTTCCAAAGTATTTTTATGAATTTTTAAATATTCCGGTAAATGGGAGATGTCCTTCCAAGGCTGATTGACATATTAGGGACTTGGAAATAATTTTAATATATTCTTAGATGTATTAGGAAACATATATAAAAAATTTAGGAGGTGAAAATTTTCCAAAGTTTTTTTATGAATTCTTAAAATTTCCGGTATATGTGAGATGTCATTCCAAGGCTGATTGACATATGAAGGCCCCTACTTAGGGACTTGGAAATATTTTTAAAATGTTCTCAGATGTATTAGGAAACATATAAAAAAAATTCAGGAGGTGAAAATTTTCCAAAGATTTTTTATGAATTTTTAAAGTTTCTGGTATATGGGAGATATCCTTCCAAGGCCATATGAAGGTCATATGAAGGTCCCTACTTAGGGACATGGAAATAATTTTAAAATATTCTCAGATATATTAGGAAACATATATTAAAAATTCAGGAGGTGCAAATATTCCAAAGTTTTTTTTAAGAATTTTTAAATATACACTATAAGGAATGTTCTTCCAAAGCTGATTGACATATGAAGGCCCCAACGTAGGGACTTGGAAATAATTTTAAAATATTCTTAGATGTATTAGGAAACATATATAAAAAATTAAGGAGGTGAAAATTTCCCAAAGATTTTTTATGCATTTTTAAAGTTTCCGGTATATGGGAGATGTCTTTCCAAGGCTGATTGTCATATGAAAGCCCCTACTTAGGGGCATTAGAATAATTTTAAAATATTCTCAGATGTATTGGGAAACATATATTAAAAATTCAGGAGGTGAAATTTTCCCAAAGTTTTTTTTAAGAATTTTTAAATATACACTATAAGGAATGTTCTTCCAAAGCTGATTGACATATGAAGGCCCCTACTTAGAGACTTGGAAATAATTTTAAAATATTCTCAGATATATTAGGAAACATATATTAAAATTTTAGGAGGTGCAAATATTCCAAAGTTTTTTTTAAGAATTTTTAAATATACACTATAAGGAATGTTCTTCCAAAGCTGATTGACATATGAAGGCCCCTACTTAGGGACTTGGAATTAATTTTAAAATATTCTTAGATATATTGGGAAACATATATTAAAAATTCAGGAGGCGAAAATTTCCCAAAGATTTTTTATGAATTTTTAAAATTAACGGTATATGGGAGATATCCTTCCAAGGCTGATTGACATATGAAGGCCCCTACTTAGAGACTTGGAAATAATTTTAAAATATTCTCAGATATATTAGGAAACATATTTTAAAATTTCAGGAGGTGCAAATATTCCAAAGTTTTTTTTAAGAATTTTTAAATATACACTATAAGGAATGTTCTTCCAAAGCTGATTGACATATGAAGGCCCCTACTTAGGGACTTGGAATTAATTTTAAAATATTCTTAGATATATTGGGAAACATATATTAAAAATTCAGAAGGCGAAAATTTCCCAAAGATTTTTTATGAATTTTTAAAATTTACGGTATATGGGAGATATCTTTCCAAGGCTGATGGATATATGAAGGCCCCTACTTAAAGACTTGGAAATAATTTTAAAATATTTTAAGATGTATTGGGAAACATATATAAAAAATTCAGGAGGTGAAAATTTTCCAAAGTTTTTTTATGAATTTTTAAAATTTTCGGTATATGGGAGAAGTCTTTCCAAGGCAGATTGTCATATGAAAGCCCCTACTTAGGGGCATGGAAATAATTTTAAAATATTTTTAGATGTATTAGGAAACATATATAAAAAATGGGGGAGGTGAAAATTTTCCAAAGTTTTTTTATGAATTTTTAAATATACACTATAAGGAATGTTCTTCCAAAGCTGATTGACATATGAAGACCCCTATTTAGGGACTTGGAAATAATTTTAAAATATTCTTAGATGTATTAGGAAACATATATAAAAAATTTAGGAGGTGAAAATTTTCCAAAGTTTTTTTATGAATTTTTAAAGTTTCCGGTATATGGGAGATGTCTTTCCAAGGCTGATTTACATATGAAGGCCCCTACTTAGGGACTTGGATATAATTTTAAAATATTCTTAGATGTATTAGGAAACATATATAAAAAACTCAGGAGGTGAAAATTTTCCAAAGATTTTTTATGAATTTTTAAAATTTCCGGTACATAGGGGTGTTCTTTCAAGGATGATTGTCATATGAAGGCCCCTACTTAGGGGCATAGGAATAATTTTGAAATATTCTTAGATGTACTAGGAAACATATATAAATAATTTAGAAGGTGAAAATTTTCCAAAGTATTTTTATGAATTTTTAAATATTCCGGTAAATGGGAGATGTCCTTCCAAGGCTGATTGACATATTAGGGACTTGGAAATAATTTTAATATATTCTTAGATGTATTAGGAAACATATATAAAAAATTTAGGAGGTGAAAATTTTCCAAAGTTTTTTTATGAATTCTTAAAATTTCCGGTATATGTGAGATGTCATTCCAAGGCTGATTGACATATGAAGGCCCCTACTTAGGGACTTGGAAATATTTTTAAAATGTTCTCAGATGTATTAGGAAACATATAAAAAAAATTCAGGAGGTGAAAATTTTCCAAAGATTTTTTATGAATTTTTAAAGTTTCTGGTATATGGGAGATATCCTTCCAAGGCCATATGAAGGTCATATGAAGGTCCCTACTTAGGGACATGGAAATAATTTTAAAATATTCTCAGATATATTAGGAAACATATATTAAAAATTCAGGAGGTGCAAATATTCCAAAGTTTTTTTTAAGAATTTTTAAATATACACTACAAGGAATGTTCTTCCAAAGCTGATTGACATATGAAGGCCCCAACGTAGGGACTTGGAAATAATTTTAAAATATTCTTATATGTATTAGGAAACATATATAGAAAATTCAGGAGATGAAAATTTCCCAAAGATTTTTTATGCATTTTTAAAGTTTCCGGTATATGGGAGATGTCTTTCCAAGGCTGATTGTCATATGAAAGCCCCTACTTAGGGGCATTAGAATAATTTTAAAATATTCTCAGATGTATTGGTAAACATATTTTAAAAATTCAGGAGGTGAAATTTTCCCAAAGTTTTTTTTAAGAATTTTTAAATATACACTATAAGGAATGTTCTTCCAAAGCTGATTGACATATGAAGGCCCCTACTTAGAGACTTGGAAATAATTTTAAAATATTCTCAGATATATTAGGAAATATATATTAAAAATTCAGGAGGTGCAAATATTCCAAAGTTTTTTTTAAGAATTTTTAAATATACACTATAAGGAATGTTCTTCCAAAGCTGATTGACATATGAAGGCCCCTACTTAGAGACTTGGAAATAATTTTAAAATATTCTCAGATATATTAGGAAACATATATTAAAAATTCAGGAGGTGCAAATATTCCAAAGTTTTTTTTAAGAATTTTTAAATATACACTATAAGGAATGTTCTTCCAAAGCTGATTGACATATGAAGGCCCCAACGTAGGGACTTGGAAATAATTTTAAAATATTCTTAGATGTATTAGGAAACATATATAAAAAATTAAGGAGGTGAAAATTTCCCAAAGATTTTTTATGCATTTTTAAAGTTTCCGGTATATGGGAGATGTCTTTCCAAGGCTGATTGTCATATGAAAGCCCCTACTTAGGGGCATTAGAATAATTTTAAAATATTCTCAGATGTATTGGGAAACATATATTAAAAATTCAGGAGGTGAAATTTTCCCAAAGTTTTTTTTAAGAATTTTTAAATATACACTATAAGGAATGTTCTTCCAAAGCTGATTGACATATGAAGGCCCCTACTTAGAGACTTGGAAATAATTTTAAAATATTCTCAGATATATTAGGAAACATATATTAAAATTTTAGGAGGTGCAAATATTCCAAAGTTTTTTTTAAGAATTTTTAAATATACACTATAAGGAATGTTCTTCCAAAGCTGATTGACATATGAAGGCCCCTACTTAGGGACTTGGAATTAATTTTAAAATATTCTTAGATATATTGGGAAACATATATTAAAAATTCAGGAGGCGAAAATTTCCCAAAGATTTTTTATGAATTTTTAAAATTAACGGTATATGGGAGATATCCTTCCAAGGCTGATTGACATATGAAGGCCCCTACTTAGAGACTTGGAAATAATTTTAAAATATTCTCAGATATATTAGGAAACATATATTAAAATTTCAGGAGGTGCAAATATTCCAAAGTTTTTTTTAAGAATTTTTAAATATACACTATAAGGAATGTTCTTCCAAAGCTGATTGACATATGAAGGCCCCTACTTAGGGACTTAGAATTAATTTTAAAATATTCTTAGATATATTGGGAAACATATATTAAAAATTCAGAAGGCGACAATTTCCCAAAGATTTTTTATGAATTTTTAAAATTTACGGTATATGGGAGATATCCTTCCAAGGCTGATGGACATATAAAGGCCCATACTTAAGGATTTGGAAATAAGTTTAAAATATTCTTAGATGTATTAGGAAACATATATAAAAAATTTAGGAGGTGAAAATTTTCCAAACATTTTTTATGAATTTTTAAAATTTACGGTATATGGGAGATATCCTTCCAAGGCTGATTGACATATGAAGGCCCCTACTTAGAGACTTGGAAATAATTTTGAAATATTCTCAGATATATTAGGAAACATATATTAAAAATTTAGGAGGTGCAAATATTGCAAAGTTTTTTTTAAGAATTTTTAAATATACACTATAAGGAATGTTCTTGCAAAGCTGATTGACATATGAAGGCCCCTACTTAGGGATTTGGAAATAATTTCAAAATATTCTCAGATGTATTAGGAAACATATATAAAAAATTCAGGAGGTGACAATTTTCCAAAGTTTTTTTTAAGAATTTTTAAGTATACACTATAAGGAATGTTCTTCCAAAGCTGATTGACATATGAAGGCCCCTACTTAGGGACTTGGAATTAATTTTACAATATTCTTAGATATATTGGGAAACATATATTAAAAATTCAGGAGGCGAAAATTTCCCAAAGATTTTTTATGAATTTTTAAAATTAACGGTATATGGGAGATATCCTTCCAAGGCTGATTGACGTATGAAGGCCCCTACTTAGAGACTTGGAAATAATTTTAAAATATTCTCAGATATATTAGGAAACATATATTAAAAATTCAGGAGGTGCAAATATTCCAAAGTTTTTTTTAAGAATTTTTAAATATACACTATAAGGAATGTTCTTCCAAAGCTGATTGACATATGAAGGCCCCTACTTAGGGACTTGGAATTAATTTTAAAATATTCTCAGATATATTGGGAAACATATATTAAAAATTTAGAAGGCGAAAATTTCCCAAAGATTTTTTATGAATTTTTAAAATTTACGGTATATGGGAGATATCCTTCCAAGGCTGATTGACATATGAAGGCCCCTACTTAGGGGCATGGGAATAATTTTCACATATTCTCAGATGTATTAGGAAACATATATAAAAAATTCAGGAGGTGACAATTTTCCAACGTTTTTTTTAAGAATTTTTAAAATTTACGGTATATGGGAGATATCCTTCCAAGGCTGATTGACATATGAAGGCCCCTACTTAGAGACTTGGAAATAATTTTGAAATATTCTCAGATAAACATATATTAAAAATTTAGGAGGTGCAAATATTCCAAAGTTTTTTTTAAGAATTTTTAAATATACACTATAAGGAATGTTCTTGCAAAGCTGATTGACATATGAAGGCCCCTACTTAGGTATTTGGAAATAATTTCAAAATATTCGCAGATGTGTTAGGAAACATATATAAAAAATTCAGGAGGTGACAATTTTCCAAAGTTTTTTTTAAGAATTTTTAAGTATACACTATAAGAAATGTTCTTCCAAAGCTGATTGACATAAGGAGGCCCTTATTTAGGGACTTGGAAATAATTATAAAATATTTTAAGATGTATTAGGAAATATATATAAAAAATTCAGAAGGTGAAAATTTCCCAAAGATTTTTTATGAATTTTAAAAATTTACGGTATATGGGAGATATCCTTCCAAGGCTGATTGTCATATGAAAGCCCCTACTTAGAGACTTGGAAATAATTTTGAAATATTCTCAGATATATTAGGAAACATATATTAAAAATTCAGGAGGTGCAAATATTCCAAAGTTTTTTTTAAGAATTTTTAAATATACACTACAAGGAATGTTCTTCCAAAGCTGATTGACATATGAAGGCCCCAACGTAGGGACTTGGAAATAATATTAAAATATTCTTAAATGTATTAGGAAACATATATAGAAAATTCAGGAGATGAAAATTTCCCAAAGATTTTTTATGCATTTTTAAAATTTCCGGTATATGGGAGATGTCTTTCCAAGGCTGATTGTCATATGAAAGCCCCTAGTTAGGGGCATTAGAATAATTTTAAAATATTCTCAGATGTATTGGGAAACATATTTTAAAAATTCAGGAGGTGAAATTTTCCCAAAGTTTTTTTTAAGAATTTTTAAATATACACTATAAGGAATGTTCTTCCAAAGCTGATTGACATATGAAGGCCCCTACTTAGAGACTTGGAAATAATTTTAAAATATTCTCAGATATATTAGGAAACATATATTAAAAATTCAGGAGGTGCAAATATTCCAAAGTTTTTTTTAAGAATTTTTAAATATACACTATAAGGAATGTTCTTCCAAAGCTGATTGACATATGAAGGCCCCTACTTAGGGACTTGGAATTAATTTTAAAATATTCTTAGATATATTGGGAAACATATATTAAAAATTCAGAAGGCGAAAATTTCCCAAAGATTTTTTATGAATTTTTAAAATTTACGGTATATGGGAGATATCCTTCCAAGGCTGATGGACATATAAAGGCCCATACGGCCCATAAGGATTTGGAAATAAGTTTAAAATATTCTTAGATGTATTAGGAAACATATATAAAAAATTCAGGAGGTGAAAATTTTCCAAACATTTTTTATGAATTTTTAAAATTTACGGTATATGGGAGATATCTTTCCAAGGCTGATTGACATATGAAGGCCCCTACTTAGAGACTTGGAAATAATTTTGAAATATTCTCAGATATATTAGGAAACATATATTAAAAATTTAGGAGGTGCAAATATTCCAAAGTTTTTTTTAAGAATTTTTAAATATACACTATAAGGAATGTTCTTGCAAAGCTGATTGACATATGAAGGCCCCTACTTAGGGATTTGGAAATAATTTCAAAATATTCTCAGATGTATTAGGAAACATATATAAAAAATTCAGGAGGTGACAATTTTCCAAAGTTTTTTTTAAGAATTTTTAAGTATACACTATAAGGAATGTTCTTCCAAAGCTGATTGACATATGAAGGCCCCTACTTAGGGACTTGGAATTAATTTTACAATATTCTTAGATATATTGGGAAACATATATTAAAAATTCAGGAGGCGAAAATTTCCCAAAGATTTTTTATGAATTTTTAAAATTAACGGTATATGGGGATATCCTTCCAAGGCTGATGGACATATAAAGGCCCATACGGCCCATAAGGATTTGGAAATAAGTTTAAAATATTCTTAGATGTATTAGGAAACATATATAAAAAATTCAGGAGGTGAAAATTTTCCAAACATTTTTTATGAATTTTTAAAATTTACGGTATATGGGAGATATCCTTCCAAGGCTGATTGACATATGAAGGCCCATACTTAGAGACTTGGAAATAATTTTAAAATATTCTCAGATATATTAGGAAATATATATTAAAAATTCAGGAGGTGCAAATATTCCAAAGTTTTTTTTAAGTATTTTTAAATATACACTTTAAGGAATGTTCTTCCAAAGCTGATTGACATATGAAGGCCCCTACTTAGAGACGTGGAAATAATTTTAAAATATTCTTAGATATATTGGGAAACATATATTAAAAATTTAGAAGGCGAAAATTTCCCAAAGATTTTTTATGAATTTTTAAAATTTACGGTATATGGGAGATATCCTTCCAAGGCTGATTGACATATGAAGGCCCCTACTTAGGGGCATGGGAATAATTTTCACATATTCTCAGATGTATTAGGAAACATATATAAAAAATTCAGGAGGTGACAATTTTCCAACGTTTTTTTTAAGAATTTTTAAATATACACTTTAAGGAATGTTCTTCCAAAGCTGATTGACATATGAAGGCCCCTACTTAGAGACGTGGAAATAATTTTAAAATATTCTCAGATATATTAGGAAACATATATTAAAAATTCAGGAGGTGCAAATATTCCAAAGTTTTTTTTAAGTATTTTTAAATATACACTTTAAGGAATGTTCTTCCAAAGCTGATTGACATATGAAGGCCCCTACTTAGAGACGTGGAAATAATTTTAAAATATTCTTAGATATATTGGGAAACATATATTAAAAATTTAGAAGGCGAAAATTTCCCAAAGATTTTTTATGAATTTTTAAAATTTACGGTATATGGGAGATATCCTTCCAAGGCTGATTGACATATGAAGGCTTCTACTTAGAGACTTGGAAATAATTTTGAAATATTCTCAGATATATTAGGAAACATATATTAAAAATTTAGGAGGTGCAAATATTCCAAAGTTTTTTTTAAGAATTTTTAAATATACACTATAAGGAATGTTCTTGCAAAGCTGATTGACATATGAAGGCCCCTACTTAGGGATTTGGAAATAATTTCAAAATATTCTCAGATGTATTAGGAAACATATATAAAAAATTCAGGAGGTGACAATTTTCCAAAGTTTTTTTTAAGAATTTTTAAGTATACACTATAAGGAATGTTCTTCCAAAGCTGATTGACATATGAAGGCCCCTACTTAGGGACTTGGAATTAATTTTAAAATATTCTCAGATATATTGGGAAACATATATTAAAAATTTAGAAGGCGAAAATTTCCCAAAGATTTTTTATGAATTTTTAAAATTTACGGTATATGGGAGATATCCTTCCAAGGCTGATTGACATATGAAGGCCCCTACTTAGGGGCATGGGAATAATTTTCACATATTCTCAGATGTATTAGGAAACATATATAAAAAATTCAGGAGGTGACAATTTTCCAACGTTTTTTTTAAGAATTTTTAAATATACACTTTAAGGAATGTTCTTCCAAAGCTGATTGACATATGAAGGCCCCTACTTAGAGACGTGGAAATAATTTTAAAATATTCTTAGATATATTGGGAAACATATATTAAAAATTCAGGAGGTGCAAATATTCCAAAGTTTTTTTTAAGAATTTTTAAATATACACTATAAGGAATGTTCTTGCAAAACTGATTGACATATGAAGGCCCCTACTTAGGGATTTGGAAATAACTTTAAAATATTCTCAGATGTATTAGGAAACATATATTAAAAATTCAGGAGGCGAAAATTTCCCAAAGATTTTTTATGAATTTTTAAAATTAACGGTATATGGGAGATATCCTTCCAAGGCTGATTGACATATGAAGGCCCCTACTTAGAGACTTGGAAATAATTTTAAAATATTCTCAGTTATATTAGGAAACATATATTAAAAATTCAGGAGGTGACAATTTTCCAACGTTTTTTTTAAGAATTTTTAAATATACACTATAAGGAATGTTCTTCCAAAGCTGATTGACATATGAAGGCCCCTATTTAGGGACTTGGAAATAATTTTAAAATATTCTTAGATTTATTAGGAAACATTATAGAAAATTCAGGAGATGAAAATTTCCCAAAGATTTTTTATGTATTTTAAAATTTCCGGTATATGGGAGATGTCTTTCCAAGGCTGATTGTCATATGAAAGCCCCTACTTAGGGGCATTAGAATAATTTTCGCATATTCTCAGATGTATTAGGAAACATATATAAAAAATTCAGGAGGTGACAATTTTCCAACGTTTTTTTTAAGAATTTTTAAATATACACTATAAGGAATGTTCTTCCAAAGCTGATTGACATATGAAGGCCCCTACTTAGAGACTTGGAAATAATTTTAAAATATTCTTAGATATATTGGGAAACATATATTAAAAATTCAGAAGGCGAAAATTTCCCAAAGATTTTTTATGAATTTTTAAAATTTACGGTATATGGGAGATATCCTTCCAAGGCTGATGGACATATGACGGCCCTACTTAGGGGCATGGGAAAGTTTTAAAATATTCTCAGACGTATTAGGAAACATATATAAAAAATTCAGGAGGTGCAAATATTCCAAAGTTTTTTTTAAAAATTTTTAAATATACACTATAAGGAATGTTCTTCCAAAGCTGATTGACATATGAAGGCCCCTACTTAGGGACTTGGTATTAATTTTAAAATATTCCTAGATATATTGGGAAACATATATTAAAAATTCAGGAGGCGAAAATTTCCCAAAGATTTTTTATGAATTTTTAAAATTAACGGTATATGGGAGATATCCTTCCAAGGCTGATTGACATATGAAGGCCCCTACTTAGAGACTTGGAAATAATTTTAAAATATTTTAAGATGTATTAGGAAATATATATAAAAAATTCAGAAGGTGAAAATTTCCCAAAGATTTTTTATGAATTTTTAAAATTTACGGTATATGGGAGATATCCTTCAAAGGCTGATTGACATATGAAGGCCCCTACTTAGGGGCATGGGAATAATTTTCATATATTCTCAGATGTATTAGGAAACATATATAAAAAATTCAGGAGGTGACAATTTTCCAACGTTTTTTTTAAGAATTTTTAAATATACACTTTAAGGAATGTTCTTCCAAAGCTGATTGACATATGAAGGCCCCTACTTAGAGACTTGGAAATAATATTAAAATATTCTCAGATATATTAGGAAACATATATTAAAAATTCAGGAGGTGCAAATATTCCAAAGTTTTTTTTAAGAATTTTTAAATATACACTATAAGGAATGTTCTTGCAAAACTGATTGACATATGAAGGCCCCTACTTAGGGATTTGGAAATAACTTTAAAATATTCTCAGATGTATTAGGAAACATATATTAAAAATTCAGGAGGCGAAAATTTCCCAAAGATTTTTTATGAATTTTTAAAATTAACGGTATATGGGAGATATCCTTCCAAGGCTGATTGACATATGAAGGCCCCTGCTTAGAGACTTGGAAATAATTTTAAAATATTCTCAGACGTATTAGGAAACATATATAAAAAATTCAGGAGGTGACAATTTTCCAACGTTTTTTTTAAGAATTTTTAAATATACACTATAAGGAATGTTCTTCCAAAGCTGATTGACATATGAAGGCCCCTACTTAGGGACTTGGAAATAATTTTAAAATATTCTCAGATATATTAGGAAACATATATTAAAAATTCAGGAGGTGCAAATATTCCAAAGTTTTTTTTAAGAATTTTTAAATATACACTATAAGGAATGTTCTTCCAAAGCTGATTGACATATGAAGGCCCCTACATAGGGACTTGGAATTAATTTTAAAATATTCTTAGATATATTGGGAAACATATATTAAAAATTCAGGAGGTGCAAATATTCCAAAGTTTTTTTTAAGAATTTTTAAATATACACTATAAGGAATGTTCTTGCAAAACTGATTGACATATGAAGGCCCCTACTTAGGGATTTGGAAATAACTTTAAAATATTCTCAGATGTATTAGGAAACATATATTAAAAATTCAGGAGGCGAAAATTTCCCAAAGATTTTTTATGAATTTTTAAAATTAACGGTATATGGGAGATATCCTTCCAAGGCTGATTGACATATGAAGGCCCCTACTTAGAGACTTGGAAATAATTTTAAAATATTCTCAGATATATTAGGAAACATATATTAAAAATTCAGGAGGTGACAATTTTCCAACGTTTTTTTTAAGAATTTTTAAATATACACTTTAAGGAATGTTCTTCCAAAGCTGATTGACATATGAAGGCCCCTACTTAGAGACTTGGAAATAATATTAAAATATTCTCAGATATATTAGGAAACATATATTAAAAATTCAGGAGGTGCAAATATTCCAAAGTTTTTTTTAAGAATTTTTAAATATACACTATAAGGAATGTTCTTGCAAAACTGATTGACATATGAAGGCCCCTACTTAGGGATTTGGAAATAACTTTAAAATATTCTCAGATGTATTAGGAAACATATATTAAAAATTCAGGAGGCGAAAATTTCCCAAAGATTTTTTATGAATTTTTAAAATTAACGGTATATGGGAGATATCCTTCCAAGGCTGATTGACATATGAAGGCCCCTGCTTAGAGACTTGGAAATAATTTTAAAATATTCTCAGACGTATTAGGAAACATATATAAAAAATTCAGGAGGTGACAATTTTCCAACGTTTTTTTTAAGAATTTTTAAATATACACTATAAGGAATGTTCTTCCAAAGCTGATTGACATATGAAGGCCCCTACTTAGGGACTTGGAAATAATTTTAAAATATTCTCAGATATATTAGGAAACATATATAAAAAATTCAGGAGGTGACAATTTTCCAACGTTTTTTTTAAGAATTTTTAAATATACACTTTAAGGAATGTTCTTCCAAAGCTGATTGACATATGAAGGCCCCTACTTAGAGACTTGGAAATAATATTAAAATATTCTCAGATATATTAGGAAACATATATTAAAAATTCAGGAGGTGCAAATATTCCAAAGTTTTTTTTAAGAATTTTTAAATATACACTATAAGGAATGTTCTTGCAAAACTGATTGACATATGAAGGCCCCTACTTAGGGATTTGGAAATAACTTTAAAATATTCTCAGATGTATTAGGAAACATATATTAAAAATTCAGGAGGCGAAAATTTCCCAAAGATTTTTTATGAATTTTTAAAATTAACGGTATATGGGAGATATCCTTCCAAGGCTGATTGACATATGAAGGCCCCTACTTAGAGACTTGGAAATAATTTTAAAATATTCTCAGATATATTAGGAAACATATATTAAAAATTCAGGAGGTGCAAATATTCCAAAGTTTTTTTTAAGAATTTTTAAATATACACTATAAGGAATGTTCTTCCAAAGCTGATTGACATATGAAGGCCCCTACATAGGGACTTGGAATTAATTTTAAAATATTCTTAGATATATTGGGAAACA
Source organism: Crataerina pallida (assembly GCA_949710015.1). Taxonomy (NCBI): domain Eukaryota; kingdom Metazoa; phylum Arthropoda; class Insecta; order Diptera; family Hippoboscidae; genus Crataerina; species Crataerina pallida. The sequence continues at coordinate 18,965,237 of OX453289.1, forward strand.
TATATTAAAAATTCAGAAGGCGAAAATTTCCCAAAGATTTTTTATGAATTTTTAAAATTTACGGTATATGGGAGATATCCTTCCAAGTCTGATGGACATATGAAGGCCCCTACTTAGGGACTTGGAAATAATTTTAAAATATTTTAAGATGTATTAGGAAATATATATAAAAAATTCAGAAGGTGAAAATTTCCCAAAGATTTTTTATGAATTTTTAAAATTTACGGTATATGGGAGATATCCTTCAAAGGCTGATTGACATATGAAGGCCCCTACTTAGGGGCATGGGAATAATTTTCATATATTCTCAGATGTATTAGGAAACATATATAAAAAATTCAGGAGGTGACAATTTTCCAACGTTTTTTTTAAGAATTTTTAAATATACACTTTAAGGAATGTTCTTCCAAAGCTGATTGACATATGAAGGCCCCTACTTAGAGACTTGGAAATAATATTAAAATATTCTCAGATATATTAGGAAACATATATTAAAAATTCAGGAGGTGCAAATATTCCAAAGTTTTTTTTAAGAATTTTTAAATATACACTATAAGGAATGTTCTTGCAAAACTGATTGACATATGAAGGCCCCTACTTAGGGATTTGGAAATAACTTTAAAATATTCTCAGATGTATTAGGAAACATATATTAAAAATTCAGGAGGCGAAAATTTCCCAAAGATTTTTTATGAATTTTTAAAATTAACGGTATATGGGAGATATCCTTCCAAGGCTGATTGACATATGAAGGCCCCTGCTTAGAGACTTGGAAATAATTTTAAAATATTCTCAGACGTATTAGGAAACATATATAAAAAATTCAGGAGGTGACAATTTTCCAACGTTTTTTTTAAGAATTTTTAAATATACACTATAAGGAATGTTCTTCCAAAGCTGATTGACATATGAAGGCCCCTACTTAGGGACTTAGAATTAATTTTAAAATATTCTTAGATATATTGGGAAACATATATAAAAAATTCAGAAGGCGAAAATTTCCCAAAGATTTTTTATGAATTTTTAAAATTTACGGTATATGGGAGATATCCTTCCAAGGCTGATTGTCATATGACGGCCCTACTTAGGGGCATGGGAAAGTTTTAAAATATTCTCAGACGTATTAGGAAACATATATAAAAAATTCAGGAGGTGAAAATTTTCCAACGTTTTTTTTTAAGAATTTTTAAATATACACTTTAAGGAATGTTCTTCCAAAGCTGATTGACATATGAAGGCCCCTACTTAGGAGCATGGGATTAATTTTAAAATATTCTCAGATGTATTAGGAAACATATATAAAAAATTCAGGAGGTGAAAATTTTCCAAAGATTTTTTATGAAATTTTAAAGTTTCCGGTATATGGGAGACGTCCTTCCAAGGCTGATTGTCATATGAAAGCCCCTACTTAGGAACTTGGAAATAATTTTAAAATATTCTTAGATGTATTAAGAAACATATATAAAAAACTCAGAAGGTGAAAATTTCGCAAAGATTTTTTATGAATTTTTCAAATTTCCGGTATATGGGAGATGTCTTTCCAAAGCTGATTGTCATATGAAGGCCCATACTTAAGGATTTGGAAATAAGTTTAAAATATTCTTAGATGTATTAGGAAACATATATAAAAAATTCAGGAGGTGAAAATTTTCCAAAGATTTTTTATGAATTTTTAAAGTTTACGGTATATGGGAGATATCCTTCCAAGACTGATTGACATATGAAGGCCCCTACTTAGAGACTTGGAAATAATTTTGAAATATTCTCAGATATATTAGGAAACTTATATTAAAAATTCAGGAGGTGCAAATATTCCAAAGTTTTTTTTAAGAATTTTTAAATATACACTATAAGGAATGTTCTTGCAAAGCTGATTGACATATGAAGGCCCCTACTTAGGAATTTGGAAATAATTTCAAAATATTCTCAGATGTATTAGGAAACATATATAAAAAATTCAGGAGGTGAAAATTTTCCAACGTTTTTTTTTAAGAATTTTTAAATATACACTTTAAGGAATGTTCTTCCAAAGCTGATTGACATATGAAGGCCCCTACTTAGGAGCATGGGATTAATTTTAAAATATTCTCAGATGTATTAGGAAACATATATAAAAAATTCAGGAGGTGAAAATTTTCCAAAGATTTTTTATGAATTTTTAAATATACACTATAAGGAATGTTCTTCCAAAGCTGATTGACATAAGAAGGCCCCTATTTAGGGACTTGGAAATAATTATAAAATATTCTTAGATGTATTAGGAAACATATATAAAAAATTCAGGAGGCGAAAATTTCCCAAAGATTTTTTATGAATTTTTAAAATTAACGGTATATGGGAGATATCCTTCCAAGGCTGATTGACATATGAAGGCCCCTGCTTGGAAATAATTTTAAAATATTCTCAGATATATTAGGAAACATATATAAAAAATTCAGGAGGTGCAAATGTTCCAAAGTTTTTTTTAAGAATTTTTAAATATACACTATAAGGAATGTTCTTCCAAAGCTGATTGACATATGAAGGCCCCTATTTAGGGACTTGGAAATAATTTTAAAATATTCTTAGATGTATTAGGAAACATATATAAAAAATTTAGGAGGTGAAAATTTCCCAAAGATTTTTTATGCATTTTTAAAGTTTCCGGTATATGGGAGATGTCTTTCCAAGGCTGATGGACATATGAAGGCCCCTACTTAGAGACTTGGAAATAATTTTAAAATATTTTAAGATGTATTAGGAAACATATATTAAAAATTCAGGAGGCGAAAATTTCCCAAAGATTTTTTATGAATTTTTAAAATTTACGGTATATGGGAGATATCCTTCCAAGGCTGATTGTCATATGACGGCCCTACTTAGGGGCATGGGAAAGTTTTAAAATATTCTCAGACGTATTAGGAAACATATATAAAAAATTCAGGAGGTGACAATTTTCCAACGTTTTTTTTAAGAATTTTTAAATATACACTATAAGGAATGTTCTTGCAAAGCTGATTGACATATGAAGGCCCCTACTTAGGGACTTGGAATTAATTTTAAAATATTCTTAGATATATTGGGAAACATATATAAAAAATTCAGAAGGCGAAAATTTCCCAAAGATTTTTTATGAATTTTTAAAATTTACGGTATATGGGAGATATCCTTCCAAGGCTGATTGTCATATGACGGCCCTACTTAGGGGCATGGGAAAGTTTTAAAATATTCTCAGACGTATTAGGAAACATATATAAAAAATTCAGGAGGTGAAAATTTTCCAACGTTTTTTTTTAAGAATTTTTAAATATACACTTTAAGGAATGTTCTTCCAAAGCTGATTGACATATGAAGGCCCCTACTTAGGAGCATGGGATTAATTTTAAAATATTCTCAGATGTATTAGGAAACATATATAAAAAATTCAGGAGGTGAAAATTTTCCAAAGATTTTTTATGAAATTTTAAAGTTTCCGGTATATGGGAGATGTCCTTCCAAGGCTGATTGTCATATGAAAGCCCCTACTTAGGAACTTGGAAATAATTTTAAAATATTCTTAGATGTATTAAGAAACATATATAAAAAACTCAGAAGGTGAAAATTTCGCAAAGATTTTTTATGAATTTTTCAAATTTCCGGTATATGGGAGATGTCTTTCCAAAGCTGATTGTCATATGAAGGCCCATACTTAAGGATTTGGAAATAAGTTTAAAATATTCTTAGATGTATTAGGAAACATATATAAAAAATTCAGGAGGTGAAAATTTTCCAAAGATTTTTTATGAATTTTTAAAGTTTACGGTATATGGGAGATATCCTTCCAAGACTGATTGACATATGAAGGCGCCTACTTAGAGACTTGGAAATAATTTTGAAATATTCTCAGATATATTAGGAAACTTATATTAAAAATTTAGGAGGTGCAAATATTCCAAAGTTTTTTTTAAGAATTTTTAAATATACACTATAAGGAATGTTCTTGCAAAGCTGATTGACATATGAAGGCCCCTACTTAGGAATTTGGAAATAATTTCAAAATATTCTCAGATGTATTAGGAAACATATATAAAAAATTCAGGAGATGACAATTTTCCAAAGTTTTTTTTAAGCATTTTTAAGTATACACTATAAGGAATGTTCTTCCAAAGCTGATTGACATATGAAGGCCCCTACTTAGGGACTTGGAATTAATTTTAAAATATTCATAGATATATTGGGAAACATATATTAAAAATTCAGAAGGCGAAAATTTCCCAAAGATTTTTTATGGATTTTTAAAATTTACGGTATATGGGAGATATCCTTCCAAGGCTGATGGACATATGAAGGCCCCTACTTAGAGACTTGGAAATAATTTTAAAATATTTTAAGATATATTAGGAAACATATATTTAAAATTCGGGAGGTGCAAATATTCCAAAGTTTTTTTTAAGAATTTTTAAATATACACTATAAGGAATGTTCTTGCAAAGCTGATTGACATATGAAGTAGGGACTTAGGGACTTGGAATTAATTTTAAAATATTCAAAGATATATTGGGAAACATATATTAAAAATTCAGAAGGCGAAAATTTCCCAAAGATTTTTTATGGATTTTTAAAATTTACGGTATATGGGAGATATCCTTCCAAGGCTGATGGACATATGAAGGCCCCTACTTAGAGACTTGGAAATAATTTTAAAATATTTTAAGATATATTAGGAAACATATATTAAAAATTCAGGAGGTGCAAATATTCCAAAGTTTTTTTTAAGAATTTTTAAATATACACTATAAGGAATGTTCTTCCAAAGCTGATTGACATATGAAGGCCCCTACTTAGGGACTTGGAATTAATTTTAAAATATTCATAGATATATTGGGAAACATATATTAAAAATTCAGAAGGCGAAAATTTCCCAAAGATTTGTTATGGATTTTTAAATTTACGGTATATGGGAGATATCCTTCCAAGGCTGATGGACATATGAAGGCCCCTACTTAGAGACTTGGAAATAATTTTAAAATATTTTAAGATATATTAGGAAACATATATTTAAAATTCGGGAGGTGCAAATATTCCAAAGTTTTTTTTAAGAATTTTTAAATATACACTATAAGGAATGTTCTTCCAAAGCTGATTGACATATGAAGGCCCCTACTTAGGGACTTGGAATTAATTTTAAAATATTCAAAGATATATTGGGAAACATATATTAAAAATTCAGAAGGCGAAAATTTTCCAAAGTTTTTTTATGAATTTTTAAAGTTTTCGGTATATGGGAGAAGTCTTTCCAAGGCAGATTGTCATATGAAAGCCCCTACTTAGGGACTTGGAAATAATTTTAAAATATTCTTAGATGTATTAGGAAACATATATAAAAAATTTAGAAGGTGAAAATTTCCCAAAGATTTTTTATGCATTTTTAAAGTTACCGGTATATGGGAGATGTCTTTCCAAGGCTGATTGTCATATGAAAGCCCCTACTTAGGGGCATTAGAATAATTTTCACATATTCTCAGATGCATTAGGAAACATATATAAAAAATTCAGGAGGTGACAATTTTCCAACGTTTTTTTTAAGAATTTTTAAATATACACTATAAGGAATGTTCTTCCAAAGCTGATTGACATATGAAGGCCCCTACTTAGGGACTTGGAATTAATTTTAAAATATTCTTAGATATATTGGGAAACATATATAAAAAATTCAGAAGGCGAAAATTTCCCAAAGATTTTTTATGAATTTTTAAAATTAACGGTATATGGGAGATATCCTTCCAAGGCTGATTGACATATGAAGGCCCCTACTTAGAGACTTGAAAATAATTTTAAAATATTCTCAGATGTATTAGGAAACATATATTAAAAATTCAGGAGGTGCAAATATTCCAAAGTTTTTTTTAAGAATTTTTAAATATACACTATAAGGAATGTTCTTCCAAAGCTGATTGACATATGAAGGCCCCTACTTAGGAGCATGGGATTAATTTTAAAATATTCTCAGATGTATTAGGAAACATATATAAAAAATTCAGGAGGTGAAAATTTTCCAAAGATTTTTTATGAAATTTTAAAGTTTCCGGTATATGGGAGATGTCTTTCCACGGCTGATTGTCATATGAAAGCCCCTACTAAGGACCATGAGAATAATTTTAAAATATTCTTAGATGTATTAAGAAACATATGTAAAAAATTGAGGAGGTGAAAATTTTCCAAAGTTTTTTTATGAATTTTTAAATATACACTATAAGGAATGTTCTTCCAAAGCTGATTGACATATGAAGGCCCCTACTTAGGGACTTGGAAATAATTTTAAAATATTCTTAGATATATTGGGAAACATATATTAAAAATTCAGGAGGCGTAAATTTCCCAAAGATTTTTTATGAATTTTTAAAATTTATGGTATATGGGAGATGTCTTTCCACGGCTGATTGTCATATGAAAGCTCCTACTAAGGACCATGAGAATAATTTTAAAATATTCTTAGATGTATTAAGAAACATATATAAAAAATTGAGGAGGTGAACATTTTCCAAAGGTTTTTTATGAATTTTTAAATATACACTATAAGGAATGTTTTTCCAAAGCTGATTGACATATGAAGGCCCCTATTTAGGCACTTGGAAATAATTTTAAAATATTCTTAGATGTATTAGGAAACACATATAAAAAATTTAGGAGGTGAAAATTTCCCAAAGATTTTTTATGCATTTTTAAAGTTTCCGGTATATGGGAGATGTCTTTCCACGGCTGATTGTCATATGAAAGCCCCTACTTAGGGGCATTAGAATAATTTTAAAATATTCTCAGAAGTATTGGGAAACATATATTAAAAATTCAGGAGGTGAAAATTTCCCAAAGTTTTTTTTAAGAATTTTTAAATATACACTATAAGGAATGTTCTTGCAAAACTGATTGACATATGAAGGCCCCTACTTAGGGATTTGGAAATAACTTTAAAATATTCTCAGATGTATTAGGAAACATATATTAAAAATTCAGGAGGTGAAAATTTCCCAAAGATTTTTTATGAATTTTTAAAATTTACGGTATATGGGAGATATCCTTCTAAGGTTGATTGACATATGAAGGCCCCTACTTAGACACTTGGAAATAATTTTAAAATATTCTCAGATATATTAGGAAACATATATTAATAATTCAGGAGGTGCAAATATTCCAAAGTTTTTTTTAAGAATTTTTAAATATACACTATAAGGAATGTTCTTCCAAAGCTGATTGACATATGAAGGCCCCTACTTAGGGACTTGGAATTAATTTTAAAATATTCTTAGATATATTGGGAAACATATATTAAAAATTCAGAAGGCGAAAATTTCCCAAAGATTTTTTATGAATTTTTAAAATTTACGGTATATGGGAGATATCCTTCCAAGGCTGATGGACATATGAAGGCCCCTACTTAGGGGCATGGGAATAATTTTCACATATTCTCAGATGTATTAGGAAACATATATAAAAAATTCAGGAGGTGAAAATTTTCCAAAGTTTTTTTTAAGAATTTTTAAATATACACTATAAGGAATGTTCTTCCAAAGCTGATTGACATATGAAGGCCCCTACTTAGGGACTTGGAATTAATTTTAAAATATTCTTAGATATATTGGGAAACATATATTAAAAATTCAGGAGGTGAAAATTTTCCAAAGATTTTTTATGAAATTTTAAAATTTCCGGTATATGGGAGATGTCCTTCCAAGGCTGATTGTCATATTAAAGCCCCTACTTAGGAACTTGGAAATAATTTTAAAATATTCTTAGATGTATTCAGAAACATATATAAAAAACTCAGAAGGTGAAAATTTCGCAAAGATTTTTTATGAATTTTTCAAATTTCCGGTATATGGAAGATGTCCTTCCAAAGCTGATTGTCATATGAAGGCCCATACTTAAGGATTTGGAAATAAGTTTAAAATATTCTTAGATGTATTAGGAAACATATATAAAAAATTCAGGAGGTGAAAATTTTCCAAAGATTTTTTATGAATTTTTAAATATACACTATAAGGAATGTTCTTCCAAAGCTGATTGACATAAGAAGGCCCCTATTTAGGGACTTGGAAATAATTATAAAATATTCTTAGATGTATTAGGAAACATATATAAAAAATTTAGGAGGTGAAAATTTCCCAAAGATTTTTTATGAAATTTTAAAATTTCCGGTATATGGAAGATGTCTTTCCACGGCTGATTGTCATATGAAAGCCCCTACTTAGAGACTTGGAAATAATTTTGAAATATTCTCAGATATATTAGGAAACATATACTAAAAATTCAGGAGGCGAAAATTTCCCAAAGATTTTTTATGAATTTTTAAAATTAACGGTATATGGGAGATATCCTTCCAAGGCTGATTGACATATGAAGGCCCTTACTTAGAGACTTGGAAATAATTTTAAAATATTCTCAGATGTATTAGGAAACATATATTAAAAATTCAGGAGGTACAAATATTCCAAAGTTTTTTTTAAGAATTTTTAAATATACACTATAAGGAATGTCCTTCCAAAGCTGATTGACATATGAAGTAGGGACTTAGGGACTTGGAATTAATTTTAAAATATTCTTAGATATATTGGGAAACATATATTAAAAATTCAGGAGGCGAAAATTTCCCAAAGATTTTTTATGAATTTTTAAAATTTACGGTATATAGGAGATGTCTTTCCACGGCTGATTGTCATATGAAAGCCCCTACTTAGAGACTTGGAAATAATTTTGAAATATTCTCAGATATATTAGGAAACATATATTAAAAGTTCAGGAGGCGAAAATTTCCCAAAGATTTTTTATGAATTTTTAAAATTAACGGTATATGGGAGATATCCTTCCAAGGCTGATTGTCATATGAAAGCCCCTACTAAGGACCATGAGAATAATTTTAAAATATTCTTAGATGTATTAAGAAACATATGTAAAAAATTGAGGAGGTGAAAATTTTCCAAAGTTTTTTTATGAATTTTTAAATATACACTATAAGAAATGTTCTTCCAAAGCTGATTGACATATGAAGGCCCCTACTTAGGGACTTGGAATTAATTTTAAAATATTCATAGATATATTGGGAAACATATATTAAAAATTCAGAAGGCGAAAATTTCCCAAAGATTTTTTATGGATTTTTAAAATTTACGGTATATGGGAGATATCCTTCCAAGGCTGATGGACATATGAAGGCCTCTACTTAGAGACTTGGAAATAATTTTAAAATATTTTAAGATATATTAGGAAACATATATTTAAAATTCGGGAGGTGCAAATATTCCAAAGTTTTTTTTAAGAATTTTTAAATATACACTATAAGGAATGTTCTTCCAAAGCTGATTGACATATGAAGGCCCCTACTTAGGGACTTGGAATTAATTTTAAAATATTCAAAGATATATTGGGAAACATATATTAAAAATTCAGAAGGCGAAAATTTTCCAAAGTTTTTTTATGAATTTTTAAAGTTTTCGGTATATGGGAGAAGTCTTTCCAAGGCAGATTGTCATATGAAAGCCCCTACTTAGGGACTTGGAAATAATTTTAAAATATTCTTAGATGTATTAGGAAACATATATAAAAAATTTAGGAGGTGAAAATTTCCCAAAGATTTTTTATGCATTTTTAAAGTTACCGGTATATGGGAGATGTCTTTCCAAGGCTGATTGTCATATGAAAGCCCCTACTTAGGGGCATTAGAATAATTTTCACATATTCTCAGATGCATTAGGAAACATATATAAAAAATTCAGGAGGTGACAATTTTCCAACGTTTTTTTTAAGAATTTTTAAATATACACTATAAGGAATGTTCTTCCAAAGATGATTGACATATGAAGGCCCCTACTTAGGGACTTGGAATTAATTTTAAAATATTCTTAGATATATTGGGAAACATATATAAAAAATTCAGAAGGCGAAAATTTCCCAAAGATTTTTTATGAATTTTTAAAATTAACGGTATATGGGAGATATCCTTCCAAGGCTGATTGACATATGAAGGCCCCTACTTAGAGACTTGAAAATAATTTTAAAATATTCTCAGATGTATTAGGAAACATATATTAAAAATTCAGGAGGTGCAAATATTCCAAAGTTTTTTTTAAGAATTTTTAAATATACACTATAAGGAATGTTCTTCCAAAGCTGATTGACATATGAAGGCCCCTACTTAGGAGCATGGGATTAATTTTAAAATATTCTCAGATGTATTAGGAAACATATATAAAAAATTCAGGAGGTGAAAATTTTCCAAAGATTTTTTATGAAATTTTAAAATTTCCGGTATATGGGAGATGTCCTTCCAAGGCTGATTGTCATATTAAAGCCCCTACTTAGGAACTTGGAAATAATTTTAAAATATTCTTAGATGTATTAGGAAACATATATAAAAAATTCAGGAGGTGAAAATTTTCCAAAGTTTTTTTTAAGAATTTTTAAATATACACTATAAGGAATGTTCTTCCAAAGCTGATTGACATATGAAGGCCCCTACTTAGGGACTTGGAATTAATTTTAAAATATTCTTAGATATATTGGGAAACATATATTAAAAATTCAGGAGGTGAAAATTTTCCAAAGATTTTTTATGAAATTTTAAAATTTCCGGTATATGGGAGATGTCCTTCCAAGGCTGATTGTCATATTAAAGCCCCTACTTAGGAACTTGGAAATAATTTTAAAATATTCTTAGATGTATTCAGAAACATATATAAAAAACTCAGAAGGTGAAAATTTCGCAAAGATTTTTTATGAATTTTTCAAATTTCCGGTATATGGAAGATGTCCTTCCAAAGCTGATTGTCATATGAAGGCCCATACTTAAGGATTTGGAAATAAGTTTAAAATATTCTTAGATGTATTAGGAAACATATATAAAAAATTCAGGAGGTGAAAATTTTCCAAAGATTTTTTATGAATTTTTAAATATACACTATAAGGAATGTTCTTCCAAAGCTGATTGACATAAGAAGGCCCCTATTTAGGGACTTGGAAATAATTATAAAATATTCTTAGATGTATTAGGAAACATATATAAAAAATTTAGGAGGTGAAAATTTCCCAAAGATTTTTTATGAAATTTTAAAATTTCCGGTATATGGAAGATGTCTTTCCACGGCTGATTGTCATATGAAAGCCCCTACTTAGAGACTTGGAAATAATTTTGAAATATTCTCAGATATATTAGGAAACATATACTAAAAATTCAGGAGGCGAAAATTTCCCAAAGATTTTTTATGAATTTTTAAAATTAACGGTATATGGGAGATATCCTTCCAAGGCTGATTGACATATGAAGGCCCTTACTTAGAGACTTGGAAATAATTTTAAAATATTCTCAGATGTATTAGGAAACATATATTAAAAATTCAGGAGGTACAAATATTCCAAAGTTTTTTTTAAGAATTTTTAAATATACACTATAAGGAATGTCCTTCCAAAGCTGATTGACATATGAAGTAGGGACTTAGGGACTTGGAATTAATTTTAAAATATTCTTAGATATATTGGGAAACATATATTAAAAATTCAGGAGGCGAAAATTTCCCAAAGATTTTTTATGAATTTTTAAAATTTACGGTATATAGGAGATGTCTTTCCACGGCTGATTGTCATATGAAAGCCCCTACTTAGAGACTTGGAAATAATTTTGAAATATTCTCAGATATATTAGGAAACATATATTAAAAGTTCAGGAGGCGAAAATTTCCCAAAGATTTTTTATGAATTTTTAAAATTAACGGTATATGGGAGATATCCTTCCAAGGCTGATTGTCATATGAAAGCCCCTACTAAGGACCATGAGAATAATTTTAAAATATTCTTAGATGTATTAAGAAACATATGTAAAAAATTGAGGAGGTGAAAATTTTCCAAAGTTTTTTTATGAATTTTTAAATATACACTATAAGAAATGTTCTTCCAAAGCTGATTGACATATGAAGGCCCCTACTTAGGGACTTGGAATTAATTTTAAAATATTCATAGATATATTGGGAAACATATATTAAAAATTCAGAAGGCGAAAATTTCCCAAAGATTTTTTATGGATTTTTAAAATTTACGGTATATGGGAGATATCCTTCCAAGGCTGATGGACATATGAAGGCCTCTACTTAGAGACTTGGAAATAATTTTAAAATATTTTAAGATATATTAGGAAACATATATTTAAAATTCGGGAGGTGCAAATATTCCAAAGTTTTTTTTAAGAATTTTTAAATATACACTATAAGGAATGTTCTTCCAAAGCTGATTGACATATGAAGGCCCCTACTTAGGGACTTGGAATTAATTTTAAAATATTCAAAGATATATTGGGAAACATATATTAAAAATTCAGAAGGCGAAAATTTTCCAAAGTTTTTTTATGAATTTTTAAAGTTTTCGGTATATGGGAGAAGTCTTTCCAAGGCAGATTGTCATATGAAAGCCCCTACTTAGGGACTTGGAAATAATTTTAAAATATTCTTAGATGTATTAGGAAACATATATAAAAAATTTAGGAGGTGAAAATTTCCCAAAGATTTTTTATGCATTTTTAAAGTTACCGGTATATGGGAGATGTCTTTCCAAGGCTGATTGTCATATGAAAGCCCCTACTTAGGGGCATTAGAATAATTTTCACATATTCTCAGATGCATTAGGAAACATATATAAAAAATTCAGGAGGTGACAATTTTCCAACGTTTTTTTTAAGAATTTTTAAATATACACTATAAGGAATGTTCTTCCAAAGATGATTGACATATGAAGGCCCCTACTTAGGGACTTGGAATTAATTTTAAAATATTCTTAGATATATTGGGAAACATATATAAAAAATTCAGAAGGCGAAAATTTCCCAAAGATTTTTTATGAATTTTTAAAATTAACGGTATATGGGAGATATCCTTCCAAGGCTGATTGACATATGAAGGCCCCTACTTAGAGACTTGAAAATAATTTTAAAATATTCTCAGATGTATTAGGAAACATATATTAAAAATTCAGGAGGTGCAAATATTCCAAAGTTTTTTTTAAGAATTTTTAAATATACACTATAAGGAATGTTCTTCCAAAGCTGATTGACATATGAAGGCCCCTACTTAGGAGCATGGGATTAATTTTAAAATATTCTCAGATGTATTAGGAAACATATATAAAAAATTCAGGAGGTGAAAATTTTCCAAAGATTTTTTATGAAATTTTAAAGTTTCCGGTATATGGGAGATGTCTTTCCACGGCTGATTGTCATATGAAAGCCCCTACTAAGGACCATGAGAATAATTTTAAAATATTCTTAGATGTATTAGGAAACATATGTAAAAAATTGAGGAGGTGAAAATTTTCCAAAGTTTTTTTATGAATTTTTAAATATACACTATAAGGAATGTTCTTCCAAAGCTGATTGACATATGAAGGCCCCTACTTAGGGACTTGGAAATAATTTTAAAATATTCTTAGATATATTGGGAAACATATATTAAAAATTCAGGAGGCGTAAATTTCCCAAAGATTTTTTATGAATTTTTAAAATTTACGGTATATGGGAGATGTCTTTCCACGGCTGATTGTCATATGAAAGCTCCTACTAAGGACCATGAGAATAATTTTAAAATATTCTTAGATGTATTAAGAAACATATATAAAAAATTGAGGAGGTGAACATTTTCCAAAGGTTTTTTATGAATTTTTAAATATACACTATAAGGAATGTTTTTCCAAAGCTGATTGACATATGAAGGCCCCTATTTAGGCACTTGGAAATAATTTTAAAATATTCTTAGATGTATTAGGAAACACATATAAAAAATTTAGGAGGTGAAAATTTCCCAAAGATTTTTTATGCATTTTTAAAGTTTCCGGTATATGGGAGATGTCTTTCCACGGCTGATTGTCATATGAAAGCCCCTACTTAGGGGCATTAGAATAATTTTAAAATATTCTCAGAAGTATTGGGAAACATATATTAAAAATTCAGGAGGTGAAAATTTCCCAAAGTTTTTTTTAAGAATTTTTAAATATACACTATAAGGAATGTTCTTGCAAAACTGATTGACATATGAAGGCCCCTACTTAGGGATTTGGAAATAACTTTAAAATATTCTCAGATGTATTAGGAAACATATATTAAAAATTCAGGAGGTGAAAATTTCCCAAAGATTTTTTATGAATTTTTAAAATTTACGGTATATGGGAGATATCCTTCTAAGGTTGATTGACATATGAAGGCCCCTACTTAGACACTTGGAAATAATTTTAAAATATTCTCAGATATATTAGGAAACATATATTAATAATTCAGGAGGTGCAAATATTCCAAAGTTTTTTTTAAGAATTTTTAAATATACACTATAAGGAATGTTCTTCCAAAGCTGATTGACATATGAAGGCCCCTACTTAGGGACTTGGAATTAATTTTAAAATATTCTTAGATATATTGGGAAACATATATTAAAAATTCAGAAGGCGAAAATTTCCCAAAGATTTTTTATGAATTTTTAAAATTTACGGTATATGGGAGATATCCTTCCAAGGCTGATGGACATATGAAGGCCCCTACTTAGGGGCATGGGAATAATTTTCACATATTCTCAGATGTATTAGGAAACATATATAAAAAATTCAGGAGGTGAAAATTTTCCAAAGTTTTTTTTAAGAATTTTTAAATATACACTATAAGGAATGTTCTTCCAAAGCTGATTGACATATGAAGGCCCCTACTTAGGGACTTGGAATTAATTTTAAAATATTCTTAGATATATTGGGAAACATATATTAAAAATTCAGGAGGTGAAAATTTTCCAAAGATTTTTTATGAAATTTTAAAATTTCCGGTATATGGGAGATGTCCTTCCAAGGCTGATTGTCATATTAAAGCCCCTACTTAGGAACTTGGAAATAATTTTAAAATATTCTTAGATGTATTCAGAAACATATATAAAAAACTCAGAAGGTGAAAATTTCGCAAAGATTTTTTATGAATTTTTCAAATTTCCGGTATATGGAAGATGTCTTTCCAAAGCTGATTGTCATATGAAGGCCCATACTTAAGGATTTGGAAATAAGTTTAAAATATTCTTAGATGTATTAGGAAACATATATAAAAAATTCAGGAGGTGAAAATTTTCCAAAGATTTTTTATGAATTTTTAAATATACACTATAAGGAATGTTCTTCCAAAGCTGATTGACATAAGAAGGCCCCTATTTAGGGACTTGGAAATAATTATAAAATATTCTTAGATGTATTAGGAAACATATATAAAAAATTTAGGAGGTGAAAATTTCCCAAAGATTTTTTATGAAATTTTAAAATTTTCGGTATATGGAAGATGTCTTTCCACGGCTGATTGTCATATGAAAGCCCCTACTTAGAGACTTGGAAATAATTTTGAAATATTCTCAGATATATTAGGAAACATATACTAAAAATTCAGGAGGCGAAAATTTCCCAAAGATTTTTTATGAATTTTTAAAATTAACGGTATATGGGAGATATCCTTCCAAGGCTGATTGACATATGAAGGCCCTTACTTAGAGACTTGGAAATAATTTTAAAATGTTCTCAGATGTATTAGGAAACATATATTAAAAATTCAGGAGGTACAAATATTCCAAAGTTTTTTTTAAGAATTTTTAAATATACACTATAAGGAATGTTCTTCCAAAGCTGATTGACATATGAAGTAGGGACTTAGGGACTTGGAATTAATTTTAAAATATTCTTAGATATATTGGGAAACATATATTAAAAATTCAGGAGGCGAAAATTTCCCAAAGATTTTTTATGAATTTTTAAAATTTACGGTATATAGGAGATGTCTTTCCACGGCTGATTGTCATATGAAAGCCCCTACTTAGAGACTTGGAAATAATTTTGAAATATTCTCAGATATATTAGGAAACATATATTAAAAGTTCAGGAGGCGAAAATTTCCCAAAGATTTTTTATGAATTTTTAAAATTAACGGTATATGGGAGATATCCTTCCAAGGCTGATTGTCATATGAAAGCCCCTACTAAGGACCATGAGAATAATTTTAAAATATTCTTAGATGTATTAAGAAACATATATAAAAAATTGAGGAGGTGAAAATTTTCCAAAGTTTTTTTATGAATTTTTAAATATACACTATAAGGAATGTTCTTCCAAAGCTGATTGACATATGAAGGCCCCTACTTAGGGACTTGGAAATAATTTTAAAATATTCTTAGATATATTGGGAAACATATATTAAAAATTCAGGAGGCGAAAATTTCCCAAAGATTTTTTATGAATTTTTAAAATTTACGGTATATGGGAGATGTCTTTCCACGGCTGATTGTCATATGAAAGCCCCTACTTAGAGACTTGGAAATAATTTTGAAATATTCTCAGATATATTAGGAAACATATATTAAAAATTCAGGAGGTGAAAATTTCGCAACGATTTTTAGGGGCATGGGAATAATTTTAAAATATTCTCAAATGTATTAGGAAACATATATAAAAAATTCAGGAGGTGAAAATTTTCCAAAGTTTTTATTAAGAATTTTTAAATATACACTATAAGGAATGTTCTTCCAAAGCTGATTGACATATGAAGGCCCCTACTTAGGGACTTGGAATTAATTTTAAAATATTCTCAGATGTATTAGGAAACATATATTAAAAATTCAGGAGGTGCAAATATTCCAAAGTTTTTTTTAAGAATTTTTAAATATACACTATAAGGAATGTTCTTCCAAAGCTGATTGACATAAGGAGGCCCTTATTTAGGGACTTGGAAATAATTATAAAATATTTTAAGATGTATTAGGAAATATATATAAAAAATTCAGAAGGTGAAAATTTCCCAAAGATTTTTTATGAATTTTTAAAATTTACGGTATATGGGAGATATCTTTCAAAGGCTGATTGACATATGAAGGCCCCTACTTAGAGACTTGGAAATAATTTTAAAATATTCTCAGATGTATTAGGAAACATATATTAAAAATTCAGGAGGTGCAAATATTCCAAAGTTTTTTTTAAGAATTTTTAAATATACACTATAAGGAATGTTCTTCCAAAGCTGATTGACATAAGGAGGCCCTTATTTAGGGACTTGGAAATAATTATAAAATATTTTAAGATGTATTAGGAAATATATATAAAAAATTCAGAAGGTGAAAATTTCCCAAAGATTTTTTATGAATTTTTAAAATTTACGGTATATGGGAGATGTCTTTCCACGGCTGATTGACATATGAAGACCCCTACTTAGGGACTTGGAAATAATTTTAAAATATTCTTAGATGTATTAGGAAACATATATAAAAAATTCAGGAGGTGAAAATTTTCCAAAGATTTTTTATGAATTTTTAAAATGTCCGGTATATGTGAGATGTCTTTCCAAGGCTGATTGCCACATGAATGCCCCTACTTAGGGGCATGGGAATAATTTTAAAATATTCTTAGATGTATTAAGAAACATATATAAAAAATTCAGTAGGTGAAAATTTCGCAACGATTTTTAGGGGCATGGGAATAATTTTCACATATTCTCAGATGTATTAGGAAACATATATAAAAAATTCAGGAGGTGACAATTTTCCAACGTTTTTTTTAAGAATTTTTAAATATACACTTTAAGGAATGTTCTTCCAAAGCTGATTGACATATGAAGGCCCCTACTTAGAGACTTGGAAATAATTTTAAAATATTCTCAGATATATTAGGAAACATATATTAAAAATTCAGGAGGTGCAAATATTCCAAAGTTTTTTTTAAGAATTTTTAAATATACACTATAAGGAATGTTCTTGCAAAACTGATTGACATATGAAGGCCCCTACTTAGGGATTTGGAAATAACTTTAAAATATTCTCAGATGTATTAGGAAACATATATTAAAAATTCAGGAGGCGAAAATTTCCCAAAGATTTTTTATGAATTTTTAAAATTTACGGTATATAGGAGATATCCTTCCAAGGCTGATTGACATATGAAGGCCCCTACTTAGAGACTTGGAAATAATTTTAAAATATTCTCAGATATATTAGGAAACATATATTAAAAGTTCAGGAGGCGAAAATTTCCCAAAGATTTTTTATGAATTTTTAAAATTAACGGTATATGGGAGATATCCTTCCAAGGCTGATTGTCATATGAAAGCCCCTACTAAGGACCATGAGAATAATTTTAAAATATTCTTAGATGTATTAAGAAACATATGTAAAAAATTGAGGAGGTGAAAATTTTCCAAAGTTTTTTTATGAATTTTTAAATATACACTATAAGGAATGTTCTTCCAAAGCTGATTGACATATGAAGGCCCCTACTTAGGGACTTGGAATTAATTTTAAAATATTCATAGATATATTGGGAAACATATATTAAAAATTCAGAAGGCGAAAATTTCCCAAAGATTTTTTATGGATTTTTAAAATTTATGGTATATGGGAGATGTCTTTCCACGGCTGATTGTCATATGAAAGCTCCTACTAAGGACCATGAGAATAATTTTAAAATATTCTTAGATGTATTAAGAAACATATATAAAAAATTGAGGAGGTGAACATTTTCCAAAGGTTTTTTATGAATTTTTAAATATACACTATAAGGAATGTTTTTCCAAAGCTGATTGACATATGAAGGCCCCTATTTAGGCACTTGGAAATAATTTTAAAATATTCTTAGATGTATTAGGAAACACATATAAAAAATTTAGGAGGTGAAAATTTCCCAAAGATTTTTTATGCATTTTTAAATTTTCCGGTATATGGGAGATGTCTTTCCACGGCTGATTGTCATATGAAAGCCCCTACTTAGGGGCATTAGAATAATTTTAAAATATTCTCAGAAGTATTGGGAAACATATATTAAAAATTCAGGAGGTGAAAATTTCCCAAAGTTTTTTTTAAGAATTTTTAAATATACACTATAAGGAATGTTCTTGCAAAACTGATTGACATATGAAGGCCCCTACTTAGGGATTTGGAAATAACTTTAAAATATTCTCAGATGTATTAGGAAACATATATTAAAAATTCAGGAGGTGAAAATTTCCCAAAGATTTTTTATGAATTTTTAAAATTTACGGTATATGGGAGATATCCTTCTAAGGTTGATTGACATATGAAGGCCCCTACTTAGACACTTGGAAATAATTTTAAAATATTCTCAGATATATTAGGAAACATATATTAATAATTCAGGAGGTGCAAATATTCCAAAGTTTTTTTTAAGAATTTTTAAATATACACTATAAGGAATGTTCTTCCAAAGCTGATTGACATATGAAGGCCCCTACTTAGGGACTTGGAATTAATTTTAAAATATTCTCAGATATATTGGGAAACATATATTAAAAATTCAGAAGGCGAAAATTTCCCAAAGATTTTTTATGAATTTTTAAAATTTACGGTATATGGGAGATATCCTTCCAAGGCTGATGGACATATGAAGGCCCCTACTTAGGGGCATGGGAATAATTTTCACATATTCTCAGATGTATTAGGAAACATATATAAAAAATTCAGGAGGTGAAAATTTTCCAAAGTTTTTTTTAAGAATTTTTAAATATACACTATAAGGAATGTTCTTCCAAAGCTGATTGACATATGAAGGCCCCTACTTAGGGACTTGGAATTAATTTTAAAATATTCTTAGATATATTGGGAAACATATATTAAAAATTCAGGAGGTGAAAATTTTCCAAAGATTTTTTATGAAATTTTAAAATTTCCGGTATATGGGAGATGTCCTTCCAAGGCTGATTGTCATATTAAAGCCCCTACTTAGGAACTTGGAAATAATTTTAAAATATTCTTAGATGTATTCAGAAACATATATAAAAAACTCAGAAGGTGAAAATTTCGCAAAGATTTTTTATGAATTTTTCAAATTTCCGGTATATGGAAGATGTCCTTCCAAAGCTGATTGTCATATGAAGGCCCATACTTAAGGATTTGGAAATAAGTTTAAAATATTCTTAGATGTATTAGGAAACATATATAAAAAATTCAGGAGGTGAAAATTTTCCAAAGATTTTTTATGAATTTTTAAATATACACTATAAGGAATGTTCTTCCAAAGCTGATTGACATAAGAAGGCCCCTATTTAGGGACTTGGAAATAATTATAAAATATTCTTAGATGTATTAGGAAACATATATAAAAAATTTAGGAGGTGAAAATTTCCCAAAGATTTTTTATGAAATTTTAAAATTTCCGGTATATGGAAGATGTCTTTCCACGGCTGATTGTCATATGAAAGCCCCTACTTAGAGACTTGGAAATAATTTTGAAATATTCTCAGATATATTAGGAAACATATACTAAAAATTCAGGAGGCGAAAATTTCCCAAAGATTTTTTATGAATTTTTAAAATTAACGGTATATGGGAGATATCCTTCCAAGGCTGATTGACATATGAAGGCCCTTACTTAGAGACTTGGAAATAATTTTAAAATATTCTCAGATGTATTAGGAAACATATATTAAAAATTCAGGAGGTACAAATATTCCAAAGTTTTTTTTAAGAATTTTTAAATATACACTATAAGGAATGTTCTTCCAAAGCTGATTGACATATGAAGTAGGGACTTAGGGACTTGGAATTAATTTTAAAATATTCTTAGATATATTGGGAAACATATATTAAAAATTCAGGAGGCGAAAATTTCCCAAAGATTTTTTATGAATTTTTAAAATTTACGGTATATAGGAGATGTCTTTCCACGGCTGATTGTCATATGAAAGCCCCTACTTAGAGACTTGGAAATAATTTTGAAATATTCTCAGATATATTAGGAAACATATATTAAAAGTTCAGGAGGCGAAAATTTCCCAAAGATTTTTTATGAATTTTTAAAATTAACGGTATATGGGAGATATCCTTCCAAGGCTGATTGTCATATGAAAGCCCCTACTAAGGACCATGAGAATAATTTTAAAATATTCTTAGATGTATTAAGAAACATATGTAAAAAATTGAGGAGGTGAAAATTTTCCAAAGTTTTTTTATGAATTTTTAAATATACACTATAAGGAATGTTCTTCCAAAGCTGATTGACATATGAAGGCCCCTACTTAGGGACTTGGAATTAATTTTAAAATATTCATAGATATATTGGGAAACATATATTAAAAATTCAGAAGGCGAAAATTTCCCAAAGATTTTTTATGGATTTTTAAAATTTACGGTATATGGGAGATATCCTTCCAAGGCTGATGGACATATGAAGGCCTCTACTTAGAGACTTGGAAATAATTTTAAAATATTTTAAGATATATTAGGAAACATATATTTAAAATTCGGGAGGTGCAAATATTCCAAAGTTTTTTTTAAGAATTTTTAAATATACACTATAAGGAATGTTCTTCCAAAGCTGATTGACATATGAAGGCCCCTACTTAGGGACTTGGAATTAATTTTAAAATATTCAAAGATATATTGGGAAACATATATTAAAAATTCAGAAGGTGAAAATTTTCCAAAGTTTTTTTATGAATTTTTAAAGTTTTCGGTATATGGGAGAAGTCTTTCCAAGGCAGATTGTCATATGAAAGCCCCTACTTAGGGACTTGGAAATAATTTTAAAATATTCTTAGATGTATTAGGAAACATATATAAAAAATTTAGGAGGTGAAAATTTCCCAAAGATTTTTTATGCATTTTTAAAGTTACCGGTATATGGGAGATGTCTTTCCAAGGGTGATTGTCATATGAAAGCCCCTACTTAGGGGCATTAGAATAATTTTCACATATTCTCAGATGCATTAGGAAACATATATAAAAAATTCAGGAGGTGACAATTTTCCAACGTTTTTTTTAAGAATTTTTAAATATACACTATAAGGAATGTTCTTCCAAAGATGATTGACATATGAAGGCCCCTACTTAGGGACTTGGAATTAATTTTAAAATATTCTTAGATATATTGGGAAACATATATAAAATATTCAGAAGGCGAAAATTTCCCAAAGATTTTTTATGAATTTTTAAAATTAACGGTATATGGGAGATATCCTTCCAAGGCTGATTGACATATGAAGGCCCCTACTTAGAGACTTGAAAATAATTTTAAAATATTCTCAGATGTATTAGGAAACATATATTAAAAATTCAGGAGGTGCAAATATTCCAAAGTTTTTTTTAAGAATTTTTAAATATACACTATAAGGAATGTTCTTCCAAAGCTGATTGACATATGAAGGCCCCTACTTAGGAGCATGGGATTAATTTTAAAATATTCTCAGATGTATTAGGAAACATATATAAAAAATTCAGGAGGTGAAAATTTTCCAAAGATTTTTTATGAAATTTTAAAGTTTCCGGTATATGGGAGATGTCTTTCCACGGCTGATTGTCATATGAAAGCCCCTACTAAGGACCATGAGAATAATTTTAAAATATTCTTAGATGTATTAGGAAACATATGTAAAAAATTGAGGAGGTGAAAATTTTCCAAAGTTTTTTTATGAATTTTTAAATATACACTATAAGGAATGTTCTTCCAAAGCTGATTGACATATGAAGGCCCCTACTTAGGGACTTGGAAATAATTTTAAAATATTCTTAGATATATTGGGAAACATATATTAAAAATTCAGGAGGCGTAAATTTCCCAAAGATTTTTTATGAATTTTTAAAATTTACGGTATATGGGAGATGTCTTTCCACGGCTGATTGTCATATGAAAGCTCCTACTAAGGACCATGAGAATAATTTTAAAATATTCTTAGATGTATTAAGAAACATATATAAAAAATTGAGGAGGTGAACATTTTCCAAAGGTTTTTTATGAATTTTTAAATATACACTATAAGGAATGTTTTTCCAAAGCTGATTGACATATGAAGGCCCCTATTTAGGCACTTGGAAATAATTTTAAAATATTCTTAGATGTATTAGGAAACACATATAAAAAATTTAGGAGGTGAAAATTTCCCAAAGATTTTTTATGCATTTTTAAAGTTTCCGGTATATGGGAGATGTCTTTCCACGGCTGATTGTCATATGAAAGCCCCTACTTAGGGGCATTAGAATAATTTTAAAATATTCTCAGAAGTATTGGGAAACATATATTAAAAATTCAGGAGGTGAAAATTTCCCAAAGTTTTTTTTAAGAATTTTTAAATATACACTATAAGGAATGTTCTTGCAAAACTGATTGACATATGAAGGCCCCTACTTAGGGATTTGGAAATAACTTTAAAATATTCTCAGATGTATTAGGAAACATATATTAAAAATTCAGGAGGTGAAAATTTCCCAAAGATTTTTTATGAATTTTTAAAATTTACGGTATATGGGAGATATCCTTCTAAGGTTGATTGACATATGAAGGCCCCTACTTAGACACTTGGAAATAATTTTAAAATATTCTCAGATATATTAGGAAACATATATTAATAATTCAGGAGGTGCAAATATTCCAAAGTTTTTTTTAAGAATTTTTAAATATACACTATAAGGAATGTTCTTCCAAAGCTGATTGACATATGAAGGCCCCTACTTAGGGACTTGGAATTAATTTTAAAATATTCTTAGATATATTGGGAAACATATATTAAAAATTCAGAAGGCGAAAATTTCCCAAAGATTTTTTATGAATTTTTAAAATTTACGGTATATGGGAGATATCCTTCCAAGGCTGATGGACATATGAAGGCCCCTACTTAGGGGCATGGGAATAATTTTCACATATTCTCAGATGTATTAGGAAACATATATAAAAAATTCAGGAGGTGAAAATTTTCCAAAGTTTTTTTTAAGAATTTTTAAATATACACTATAAGGAATGTTCTTCCAAAGCTGATTGACATATGAAGGCCCCTACTTAGGGACTTGGAATTAATTTTAAAATATTCTTAGATATATTGGGAAACATATATTAAAAATTCAGGAGGTCAAAATTTTCCAAAGATTTTTTATGAAATTTTAAAATTTCCGGTATATGGGAGATGTCCTTCCAAGGCTGATTGTCATATTAAAGCCCCTACTTAGGAACTTGGAAATAATTTTAAAATATTCTTAGATGTATTCAGAAACATATATAAAAAACTCAGAAGGTGAAAATTTCGCAAAGATTTTTTATGAATTTTTCAAATTTCCGGTATATGGAAGATGTCCTTCCAAAGCTGATTGTCATATGAAGGCCCATACTTAAGGATTTGGAAATAAGTTTAAAATATTCTTAGATGTATTAGGAAACATATATAAAAAATTCAGGAGGTGAAAATTTTCCAAAGATTTTTTATGAATTTTTAAATATACACTATAAGGAATGTTCTTCCAAAGCTGATTGACATAAGAAGGCCCCTATTTAGGGACTTGGAAATAATTATAAAATATTCTTAGATGTATTAGGAAACATATATAAAAAATTTAGGAGGTGAAAATTTCCCAAAGATTTTTTATGAAATTTTAAAATTTTCGGTATATGGAAGATGTCTTTCCACGGCTGATTGTCATATGAAAGCCCCTACTTAGAGACTTGGAAATAATTTTGAAATATTCTCAGATATATTAGGAAACATATACTAAAAATTCAGGAGGCGAAAATTTCCCAAAGATTTTTTATGAATTTTTAAAATTAACGGTATATGGGAGATATCCTTCCAAGGCTGATTGACATATGAAGGCCCTTACTTAGAGACTTGGAAATAATTTTAAAATGTTCTCAGATGTATTAGGAAACATATATTAAAAATTCAGGAGGTACAAATATTCCAAAGTTTTTTTTAAGAATTTTTAAATATACACTATAAGGAATGTTCTTCCAAAGCTGATTGACATATGAAGTAGGGACTTAGGGACTTGGAATTAATTTTAAAATATTCTTAGATATATTGGGAAACATATATTAAAAATTCAGGAGGCGAAAATTTCCCAAAGATTTTTTATGAATTTTTAAAATTTACGGTATATAGGAGATGTCTTTCCACGGCTGATTGTCATATGAAAGCCCCTACTTAGAGACTTGGAAATAATTTTGAAATATTCTCAGATATATTAGGAAACATATATTAAAAGTTCAGGAGGCGAAAATTTCCCAAAGATTTTTTATGAATTTTTAAAATTAACGGTATATGGGAGATATCCTTCCAAGGCTGATTGTCATATGAAAGCCCCTACTAAGGACCATGAGAATAATTTTAAAATATTCTTAGATGTATTAAGAAACATATATAAAAAATTGAGGAGGTGAAAATTTTCCAAAGTTTTTTTATGAATTTTTAAATATACACTATAAGGAATGTTCTTCCAAAGCTGATTGACATATGAAGGCCCCTACTTAGGGACTTGGAAATAATTTTAAAATATTCTTAGATATATTGGGAAACATATATTAAAAATTCAGGAGGCGAAAATTTCCCAAAGATTTTTTATGAATTTTTAAAATTTACGGTATATGGGAGATGTCTTTCCACGGCTGATTGTCATATGAAAGCCCCTACTTAGAGACTTGGAAATAATTTTGAAATATTCTCAGATATATTAGGAAACATATATTAAAAATTCAGGAGGTGAAAATTTCGCAACGATTTTTAGGGGCATGGGAATAATTTTAAAATATTCTCAAATGTATTAGGAAACATATATAAAAAATTCAGGAGGTGAAAATTTTCCAAAGTTTTTATTAAGAATTTTTAAATATACACTATAAGGAATGTTCTTCCAAAGCTGATTGACATATGAAGGCCCCTACTTAGGGACTTGGAATTAATTTTAAAATATTCTCAGATGTATTAGGAAACATATATTAAAAATTCAGGAGGTGCAAATATTCCAAAGTTTTTTTTAAGAATTTTTAAATATACACTATAAGGAATGTTCTTCCAAAGCTGATTGACATAAGGAGGCCCTTATTTAGGGACTTGGAAATAATTATAAAATATTTTAAGATGTATTAGGAAATATATATAAAAAATTCAGAAGGTGAAAATTTCCCAAAGATTTTTTATGAATTTTTAAAATTTACGGTATATGGGAGATATCTTTCAAAGGCTGATTGACATATGAAGGCCCCTACTTAGAGACTTGGAAATAATTTTAAAATATTCTCAGATGTATTAGGAAACATATATTAAAAATTCAGGAGGTGCAAATATTCCAAAGTTTTTTTTAAGAATTTTTAAATATACACTATAAGGAATGTTCTTCCAAAGCTGATTGACATAAGGAGGCCCTTATTTAGGGACTTGGAAATAATTATAAAATATTTTAAGATGTATTAGGAAATATATATAAAAAATTCAGAAGGTGAAAATTTCCCAAAGATTTTTTATGAATTTTTAAAATTTACGGTATATGGGAGATGTCTTTCCACGGCTGATTGACATATGAAGACCCCTACTTAGGGACTTGGAAATAATTTTAAAATATTCTTAGATGTATTAGGAAACATATATAAAAAATTCAGGAGGTGAAAATTTTCCAAAGATTTTTTATGAATTTTTAAAATGTCCGGTATATGTGAGATGTCTTTCCAAGGCTGATTGCCACATGAATGCCCCTACTTAGGGGCATGGGAATAATTTTAAAATATTCTTAGATGTATTAAGAAACATATATAAAAAATTCAGTAGGTGAAAATTTCGCAACGATTTTTAGGGGCATGGGAATAATTTTCACATATTCTCAGATGTATTAGGAAACATATATAAAAAATTCAGGAGGTGACAATTTTCCAACGTTTTTTTTAAGAATTTTTAAATATACACTTTAAGGAATGTTCTTCCAAAGCTGATTGACATATGAAGGCCCCTACTTAGAGACTTGGAAATAATTTTAAAATATTCTCAGATATATTAGGAAACATATATTAAAAATTCAGGAGGTGCAAATATTCCAAAGTTTTTTTTAAGAATTTTTAAATATACACTATAAGGAATGTTCTTGCAAAACTGATTGACATATGAAGGCCCCTACTTAGGGATTTGGAAATAACTTTAAAATATTCTCAGATGTATTAGGAAACATATATTAAAAATTCAGGAGGCGAAAATTTCCCAAAGATTTTTTATGAATTTTTAAAATTAACGGTATATGGGAGATATCCTTCCAAGGCTGATTGACATATGAAGGCCCCTACTTAGAGACTTGGAAATAATTTTAAAATATTCTCAGATATATTAGGAAACATATATTTAAAATTCAGGAGGTGCAAATATTCCAAAGTTTTTTTTAAGAATTTATAAAAAATCTTTGCGAAATTTTCACCTTCTGAATTTTTTATATATGTTTCCTAATATATCTAAGAATATTTGAAAATTATTGTCATGCCCCTAAGTAGGGCCTTCATATGACAATCAGCCTTGGGAGGATATCTCCCATATAGCGTAAAGTTTAAAAATTCATAAAATATCTTTGGAAAATTTTCACCTCCTGAATTTTTTATATATGTTTCCTAATACATCTGAGAATATTTTAAAATTATTCCCATGCCCCTAAAAATCGTTGCGAAATTTTCACCTTCTGAATTTTTTATATATGTTTCTTAATACATCTAAGAATATTTTAAAATTATTCCCATGCCCCTAAGTAGGGGCATTCATATGGCAATCAGCCTTGGAAAGACATCTCACATATACCGGAAATTTTAAAAATTCATAAAAAATCTTTGGAAAATTTTCACCTCCTGAATTTTTTATATATGTTTCCTAATACATCTAAGAATATTTTAAAATTATTTCCAAGTCCCTAAGTAGGGGTCTTCATATGTCAATCAGCTTTGGATAAACATTCCTTATAGTGTATATTTAAAAATTCTTAAAAAAAACTTTGGAAAATTTTCACCTCCTGAATTTTTTATATATGTTTCCTAATACATTTGAGAATATTTTAAAATTATTCCCATGCCCCTAAAAATCGTTGCGAAATTTTCACCTTCTGAATTTTTTATATATGTTTCTTAATACATTTAAGAATGTTTTAAAATTATTCAAATGCCCCTAAGTAGGGGCAGTCATATGACAATCAGCCTTGGAAGGATATCTCCCATATACCGTAAATTTTAAAAATTCATAAAAAATCTTTGGGAAATTTTCACCTCCTGAATTTTTAATATATGTTTCCTAATATGTCTAAGAATATTTTAAACTTATTCCTATGCCCCTATATAGGGGCCTTCTTATGTCAATCAGCCTTGGAAGGACATCTCCCATATACCGGAAATTTTAAAAATTCATAAAGAATCTTTGCGAAACTTTCACCTCCTGAATTTTTTATATATGTTTCCTAATATATCTAAGAATATTTGAAAATTATTTCCAAGTTCCTAAGTAGGGACTTTCATATGACAATCAGCCTTGGAAGGACACCTCCCATATACCGGAAATTTTAAAAATTCATAAAAAATCTTTAGGAAATTTACCCTCCTGAATTTTTTATATATGTTTCCTAATATATCTGATAATATTTTAAATTATTCCCATGCCCCTAAGTAGGGGCCTTCTTATGTCAATCAGCCTTGGAAGGACATCTCCCATATACCGGAAATTTTAAAAATTCATAAAGAATCTTTGCGAAACTTTCACCTCCTGAATTTTTTATATATGTTTCCTAATATATCTAAGAATATTTGAAAATTATTTCCAAGTTCCTAAGTAGGGACTTTCATATGTCAATCAGCCTTGAAAAGACATCTCCCATATACCGGAAATTTTAGAAATTGATAAAAAAAATCTTTGCGAAATTTTCACCTCCTTAATTTTTCATATATGTTTCCTAACACATCTGAGAATATTTTAAAATTATTCCCATGCCCCTAAAAATCGTTGCGAAATTTTCACCTTCTGAATTTTTTATATATGTTTCTTAATACATCTAAGAATATTTTAAAATTATTCAAATGCCTCTAAGTAGGGGCATTCATATGGCAATCAGCCTTGGAAGGACATCTCCCTTATACCAGAAATTTTAAAAATTCATAAAAAATCTTTGCGAAATTTTCACTTCCTGAGTTTTTTATATATGTTTCCTAATACATCTAAGAATATTTTAAAATTATTTCCAAGTCCCTAAGTAGGGACCTTCATATGCCAATCAGCCCTGGAAGGACATCTCCCATATACCGAAAATTTTATAAATTCAAAAAAATTTTTGGGAAATTTACCCTCCTGAATTTTTTATATATGTTTCCTAATATATCTAAGAATATTTTAAAATTATTCCCATGCCCCTAAGTAGGGGCCTTCATATGACAATCAGCCTTGGAAGGACATCTCCCATATACCGGAAATTTTAAAAATTCATAAAAAGTCTTTGCGAAATTTTCACCTCCTGAATTTTTTATATATGTTTCCTAATACATCTGATAATATTTTAAAATTATTCCCATGCCCCTGAGTAGGGGCCTTCATATGACAATCAGCCTTGAAAAGACATCTCCCATATACCGGAAATTTTAGAAATTGATAAAAAAAATCTTTGCGAAATTTTCACCTCCTGAATTTTTTATATATGTGTCCTAATACATCTGAGAATATTTTAAAATTATTCCCCTGCCCCTAAAAATCGTTGCGAAATTTCCACCTTCTGAATTTTTTATATATGTTTCTTAATACATTTAAGAATATTTTAAAATTATTCAAATGCCCCTAAGTAGGGGCATTCATATGACAATCAGCCTTGAAGGATATCTCCCATATACCGTAAATTTTAAAAATTCATAAAAAATCTTTGGGAAATTTTCACCTCCTGAATTTTTAATATATGTTTCCTAATATGTCTAAGAATATTTTAAACTTATTCCTATGCCCCTATATAGGGGCCTTCTTATGTCAATCAGCCTTGGAAGGACATCTCCCATATACCGGAAATTTTAAAAATTCATAAAGAATCTTTGCGAAATTTTCACCTTCTGAATTTTTTATATATGTTTCCTAATATATCTAAGAATATTTGAAAATTATTTCCAAGTTCCTAAGTAGGGACTTTCATATGACAATCAGCCTTGGAAGGACATCTCCCATATACCGGAAATTTTAAAATTTCATAAAAAATCTTTGGAAAATTTTCACCTCCTGAATTTTTTATATATGTTTCCTAATACATCTGAGAATATTTTAAAATTAATCCCATGCTCCTAAGTAGGGGCCTTCATATGTCAATCAGCTTTGGAAGAACATTCCTTATAGTGTATATTTAAAAATTCTTAAAAAAAACTTTGGAATATTTGCACCTCCTGAATTTTTTATATATGTGTCCTAATACATCTGAGAATATTTTAAAATTATTCCCATGCCCCTAAAAATCGTTGCGAAATTTTCACCTTCTGAATTTTTTATATATGTTTCTTAATACATTTAAGAATATTTTAAAATTATTCAAATGCCCCTAAGTAGGGGCATTCATATGACAATCAGCCTTGAAGGATATCTCCCATATACCGTAAATTTTAAAAATTCATAAAAAATCTTTGGGAAATTTTCACCTCCTGAATTTTTAATATATGTTTCCTAATATGTCTGAGAATATTTTAAACTTATTCCTATGCCCCTATATAGGGGCCTTCTTATGTCAATCAGCCTTGGGAGGATATCTCCCATATAGCGTAAAGTTTAAAAATTCATAAAATATCTTTGGAAAATTTTCACCTCCTGAATTTTTTATATATGTTTCCTAATACATCTGAGAATATTTTAAAATTATTCCCATGCCCCTAAAAATCGTTGCGAAATTTTCACCTTCTGAATTTTTTATATATGTTTCTTAATACAACTAAGAATATTTTAAAATTATTCCCATGCCCCTAATTAGGGGCCTTCTTATGTCAATCAGCCTTGGAAGGACATCTCCCATATACCGGAAATTTTAAAAATTCATAAAGAATCTTTGCGAAATTTTCACCTCCTGAATTTTTTATATATGTTTCCTAATATATCTAAGAATATTTTAAAATTATTTCCAAGTTCCTAAGTAGGGACTTTCATATGACAATCAGCCTTGGAAGGACATCTCCCATATACCGGAAATTTTAAAAATTCATAAAAAGTCTTTAGGAAATTTACCCTCCTGAATTTTTTATATATGTTTCCTAATATATCTGATAATATTTTAAATTATTCCCATGCCCCTAAGTAGGGGCCTTCATATGTCAATCAGCCTTGAAAATACATCTCCCATATACCGGAAATTTTAGAAATTGATAAAAAAAGTCTTTGCGAAATTTTCACCTCCTTAATTTTTCATATATGTTTCCTAACACATCTGAGAATATTTTAAAATTATTCCCATGCCCCTAAAAATCGTTGCGAAATTTTCACCTTCTGAATTTTTTATATATGTTTCTTAATACATCTAAGAATATTTTAAAATTATTCAAATGCCCCTAAGTAGGGGCATTCATATGGCAATCAGCCTTGGAAGGACATCTCCCTTATACCAGAAAATTTAAAAATTCATAAAAAATCTTTGCGAAATTTTCACTTCCTGAGTTTTTTATATATGTTTCCTAATACATCTAAGAATATTTTAAAATTATTTCCAAGTCCCTAAGTAGGGACCTTCATATGCCAATCAGCCCTGGAAGGACATCTCCCATATACCGAAAATTTTATAAATTCAAAAAAATTTTTGGGAAATTTACCCTCCTGAATTTTTTATATATGTTTCCTAATATATCTAAGAATATTTTAAAATAATTCCCATGCCCCTAAGTAGGAGCCTTCATATGACAATCAGCCTTGGAAGGACATCTCCCATATACCGGAAATTTTAAAAATTCATAAAAAATCTTTGCGAAATTTTCACCTCCTGAATTTTTTATATATGTTTCCTAATACATCTGATAATATTTTCAAATTATTCCCATGCCCCTGAGTAGGGGCCTTCATATGACAATCCGCCTTGGAAAGACATCTCCCATATACCGGAAATTTTAAAAATTCATAAAAAATCTTTGAGAAATTTTCACCTTCTGAATTTTTTATATATGTTTCCTAATACATCAAAGAATATTTTAAAATTATTGTCATGCCCCTAAGTAGGGCCTTCATATGACAATCAGCCCTTGAAGGACATCTCCCATATACCGGAAATTTTAAAAATTCATAAAAAATCTTTGCGAAATTTTCACCTTCTGAATTTTTTATATATGTTTCCTAATACATCTAAGAATATTTTAAAATTAATGTCATGCCCCTAAGTAGGGCCTTCATATGACAATCAGCCCTTGAAGGACATCTCCCATATACCGGAAATTTTAAAAATTCATAAAAAATCTTTGCGAAATTTTCACCTTCTGAATTTTTTATATATGTTTCCTAATATATCTAAGAATATTTGAAAATTATTTCCAAGTTCCTAAGTAGGGGCTTTCATATGACAATCAGCCTTGGAAGGGCATCTCCCATATACCGGACTCTTGAAAAATTCATAAAAAATCTTTGGGAAATTTACCCTCCTGAATTTTTCATATATGTTTCCTAATACATCTAAAAATATTTTAAAATTATTCCCATGCCCATAAGTAGGGGCCTTCATATGACAATCAGCCTTGGGAGGATATCTCCCATATAGCGTAAAGTTTAAAAATTCATAAAATATCTTTGGAAATATTTACCTCCTGAATTTTTTATATATGTTTCCTAATACATCTGAGAATATTTTAAAATTATTCCCATGCCCCTAAAAATCGTTGCGAAATTTTCACCTTCTGAATTTTTTATATATGTTTCTTAATACATCTAAGAATATTTTAAAATTATTCCCATGCCCCTAAGTAGGGGCATTCATATGGCAATCAGCCTTGGAAAGACATCTCACATATACCGGAAATTTTAAAATTTCATAAAAAATCTTTGGAAAATTTTCACCTCCTGAATTTTTTATATATGTTTCCTAATACATCTAAGAATATTTTAAAATTATTTCCAAGTCCCTAAGTAGGGGTCTTCAAATGTCAATCAGCTTTGGATAAACATTCCTTATAGTGTATATTTAAAAATTCTTAAAAAAAACTTTGGAAAATTTTCACCTCCTGAATTTTTTATATATGTTTCCTAATACATCTGAGAATATTTTAAAATTATTCCCATGCCCCTAAAAATCGTTGCGAAATTTTCACCTTCTGAATTTTTTATATATGTTTCTTAATACATTTAAGAATATTTTAAAATTATTCAAATGCCCCTAAGTAGGGGCATTCATATGACAATCAGCCTTGGAAGGATATCTCCCATATACCGTAAATTTTAAAAATTCATAAAAAATCTTTGGGAAATTTTCACCTCCTGAATTTTTAATATATGTTTCCTAATATGTCTAAGAATATTTTAAACTTATTCCTATGCCCCTATATAGGGGCCTTCTTATGTCAATCAGCCTTGGAAGGACATCTCCCATATACCGGAAATTTTAAAAATTCATAAAAAATCTTTGGGAAATTTACCCTCCTGAATTTTTTATATATGTTTCCTAATATATCTGATAATATTTTAAATTATTCCCATGCCCCTAAGTAGGGGCCTTCATATATCAATCAGCCTTGAAAAGACATCTCCCATATACCGGAAATTTTAGAAATTGATAAAAAAAATCTTTGCGAAATTTTCACCTCCTGAATTTTTTATATATGTTTCCTAATACATCTGAGAATATTTTAAAATTATTCCCATGCCCCTAAAAATCGTTGCGAAATTTTCACCTTCTGAATTTTTTATATATGTTTCTTAATACATCTAAGAATATTTTAAAATTATTCAAATGCCCCTAAGTAGGGGCATTTATATGGCAATCAGCCTTGGAAGGACATCTCCCTTATACCAGAAATTTTAAAAATTCATAAAAAATCTTTGCGAAATTCCTGAGTTTTTTATATATGTTTCCTAATACATCTAAGAATATTTTAAAATTATTTCCAAGTCCCTAAGTAGGGACTTTCATATGTCAATCAGCCCTGGAAGGACATCTCCCATATACCGAAAATTTTAAAAATTCATAAAGAATCTTTGGGAAATTTACCCTCCTGAATTTTTTATATATGTTTCCTAATATATCTAAGAATATTTTAAAAATATTCCCATGCCCCTGAGTAGGGGCCTTCATATGACAATCAGCCTTGGAAGGACATCTCCCATATACCGGATATTTAAAATTGATAAAAAATATCCTTGCGAAATTTTCACTTTCTGAATTTTTTATATATGTTTCCTAATACATCAAAGAATATTTTAAAATTATTGTCATGCCCCTAAGTAGGGCCTTCATATGACAATCAGCCCTTGAAAGACATCTCCCATATACCGGAAATTTTAAAAATTTATAAAAAATCTTTGCGAAATTTTCACCTTCTGAATTTTTTATATATGTTTCCTAATATATCTAAGAATATTTGAAAATTATTTCCAAGTTCCTAAGTAGGGGCTTTCATATGTCAATCAGCCTTGGAGGGACATCTCCCATATACCGGAAACTTGAAAAATTCAAAAAAAGTCTTTGGAAAATTTTCACCTCCTGAATTTTTCATATATGTTTCCTAATACATCTAAAAATATTTTAAAATTATTCCCATGCCCATAAATAGGGGCCTTCATATGACAATCAGCCTTGAGAGGATATCTCCCATGTAGCGTAAAGTTTAAAAATTCATAAAATATCTTTGGAAAATTTTCACCTCCTGAATTTTTTATATATGTTTCCTAATACATCTGAGAATATTTTAAAATTATTCCGATGCCCCTAAAAATCGTTGCGAAATTTTCACCTTCTGAATTTTTTATATATGTTTCTTAATACAACTAAGAATATTTTAAAATTACTCCCATGCCCCTAAGTAGGGGCATTCATATGGCAATCAGCCTTGGAAGGACATCTCCCTTATACCAGAAATTTTAAAAATTCATAAAAAATCTTTGCGAAATTTTCACCTCCTGAGTTTTTTATATATGTTTCTTAATACATCTAAGAATATTTTACAATTATTTCAAAGTCCCTAAGTAGGGGCCTTCATATGTCAATCAGCCTTGGAAGGACATCTGACATATACCGGAAATTTTAAAAATTCATAAAAAATCTTTGGAAAATTTTCACCTCCTGAATTTTTCATATATGTTTCCTAATACATCTAAGAATATTTTAAAATTATTTCCAAGTCCCTAAGCAGGGGCCTTCATATGTCAATCAGCTTTGGAAGAACATTCCTTATAGTGTATATTTAAAAATTCTTAAAAAAATCTTTGGGAAATTTTCACCTCCTGAATTTTTAATATATGTTTCCTAATATGTCTAAGAATATTTTAAACTTATTCCTATGCCCCTATATAGGGGCCTTCTTATGTCAATCAGCCTTGGAAGGACATCTCCCATATACCGGAAATTTTAAAAATTCATAAAAAATCTTTGGGAAATTTACCCTCCTGAATTTTTTATAT
Source organism: Crataerina pallida (assembly GCA_949710015.1). Lineage (NCBI taxonomy): Eukaryota > Metazoa > Arthropoda > Insecta > Diptera > Hippoboscidae > Crataerina > Crataerina pallida. Next base: position 19,000,542 of record OX453289.1, read on the forward strand.
ATGTTTCCTAATATATCTGATAATATTTTAAATTATTCCCATGCCCCTAAGTAGGGGCCTTCATATATCAATCAGCCTTGAAAAGACATCACCCATATACCGGAAATTTTAGAAATTGATAAAAAAAATCTTTGCGAAATTTTCACCTCCTGAATTTTTTATATATGTTTCCTAATACATCTGAGAATATTTTAAAATTATTCCCATGCCCCTAAAAATCGTTGCGAAATTTTCACCTTCTGAATTTTTTATATATGTTTCTTAATACATCTAAGAATATTTTAAAATTATTCAAATGCCCCTAAGTAGGGGCATTTATATGGCAATCAGCCTTGGAAGGACATCTCCCTTATACCAGAAATTTTAAAAATTCATAAAAAATCTTTGCGAAATTCCTGAGTTTTTTATATATGTTTCCTAATACATCTAAGAATATTTTAAAATTATTTCCAAGTCCCTAAGTAGGGGCCTTCATATGTCAATCAGCTTTGGAAGAACATTCCTTATAGTGTATATTTAAAAATTCATAAAAAAACTTTGGAAAATTTTCACCTCCTCAATTTTTTACATATGTTTCTTAATACATCTAAGAATATTTTAAAATTGTTCTCATGGTCCTTAGTAGGGGCTTTCATATGACAATCAGCCGTGGAAAGACATCTCCCATATACCGAAAATTTTAAAAATTCATAAAGAATCTTTGGGAAATTTACCCTCCTGAATTTTTTATATATGTTTCCTAATATATCTAAGAATATTTTAAAAATATTCCCATGCCCCTGAGTAGGGGCCTTCATATGACAATCAGCCTTGGAAGGACATCTCCCATATACCGGATATTTAAAATTGATAAAAAATATCCTTGCGAAATTTTCACCTTCTGAATTTTTTATATATGTTTCCTAATACATCAAAGAATATTTTAAAATTATTGTCATGCCCCTAAGTAGGGCCTTCATATGACAATCAGCCCTTGAAAGACATCTCCCATATACCGGAAATTTTAAAAATTTATAAAAAATCTTTGCGAAATTTTCACCTTCTGAATTTTTTATATATGTTTCCTAATATATCTAAGAATATTTGAAAATTATTTCCAAGTTCCTAAGTAGGGGCTTTCATATGTCAATCAGCCTTGGAGGGACATCTCCCATATACCGGAAACTTGAAAAATTCAAAAAAAGTCTTTGGAAAATTTTCACCTCCTGAATTTTTCATATATGTTTCCTAATACATCTAAAAATATTTTAAAATTATTCCCATGCCCATAAATAGGGGCCTTCATATGACAATCAGCCTTGAGAGGATATCTCCCATGTAGCGTAAAGTTTAAAAATTCATAAAATATCTTTGGAAAATTTTCACCTCCTGAATTTTTTATATATGTTTCTTAATACAACTAAGAATATTTTAAAATTACTCCCATGCCCCTAAGTAGGGGCATTCATATGGCAATCAGCCTTGGAAGGACATCTCCCTTATACCAGAAATTTTAAAAATTCATAAAAAATCTTTGCGAAATTTTCACCTCCTGAGTTTTTTATATATGTTTCTTAATACATCTAAGAATATTTTACAATTATTTCAAAGTCCCTAAGTAGGGGCCTTCATATGTCAATCAGCCTTGGAAGGACATCTGACATATACCGGAAATTTTAAAAATTCATAAAAAATCTTTGGAAAATTTTCACCTCCTGAATTTTTCATATATGTTTCCTAATACATCTAAGAATATTTTAAAATTATTTCTAAGTCCCTAAGCAGGGGCCTTCATATGTCAATCAGCTTTGGAAGAACATTCCTTATAGTGTATATTTAAAAATTCTTAAAAAAAACTTTGGAAAATTTTCACCTCCTGAATTTTTTATATATGTTTCCTAATACATCTGAGAATATTTTAAAATTATTCCCATGCCCCTAAAAATCGTTGCGAAATTTTCACCTTCTGAATTTTTTATATATGTTTCTTAATACATTTAAGAATATTTTAAAATTATTCAAATGCCCCTAAGTAGGGGCATTCATATGACAATCAGCCTTGGAAGGATATCTCCCATATACCGTAAATTTTAAAAATTCATAGAAAATCTTTGGCAAATTTTCCCCTCCTGAATTTTTAATATATGTTTCCTAATATGTCTAAGAATATTTTAAACTTATTCCTATGCCCCTATATAGGGGCCTTCTTATGTCAATCAGCCTTGCAAGGACATCTCCCATATACCGGAAATTTTAAAAATTCATAAAGAATCTTTGCGAAATTTTCACCTCCTGAATTTTTTATATATCTTTCCTAATATATCTAAGAATATTTGAAAATTATTTCCAAGTTCCTAAGTAGGGACTTTCATATGACAATCAGCCTTGGAAGGACATCTCCCATATACCGGAAATTTTAAAAATTGATAAAAAATCTTTAGGAAATTTACCCTCCTGAATTTTTTATATATGTTTCCTAATATATCTGATAATATTTTAAATTATTCCCATGCCCCTAAGTAGGGGCCTTCATATGTCAATCAGCCTTGAAAAGACATCTCCAATATACCGGAAGTTTTAGAAATTGATAAAAAAAATCTTTGCGAAATTTTCACCTCCTGAATTTTTCATATATATTTCCTAATATATCTGAGAATATTTTAAAATTATTCCCATGCCCCTAAAAATCGTTGCGAAATTTTCACCTTCTGAATTTTTTATATATGTTTCTTAATACATCTAAGAATATTTTAAAATTATTCAAATGCCCCTAAGTAGGGGCATTCATATGGCAATCAGCCTTGGAAGGACATCTCCCTTATACCAGAAATTTTAAAAATTCATAAAAAATCTTTGCGAAATTTTCACTTCCTGAGTTTTTTATATATGTTTCCTAATACATCTAAGAATATTTTAAAATTATTTCCAAGTCCCTAAGTAGGGACCTTCATATGCCAATCAGCCCTGGAAGGACATCTCCCATATACCGAAAATTTTATAAATTCAAAAAAATTTTTGGGAAATTTACCCTCCTGAATTTTTTATATATGTTTCCTAATATATCTAAGAATATTTTAAAATTATTCCCATGCTCCTAAGTAGGGGCCTTCATATGACAATCAGCCTTGGAAGGACATCTCCCATATACCGGAAATTTTAAAAATTCATAAAAAATCTTTGCGAAATTTTCACCTCCTGAATTTTTTATATATGTTTCCTAATACATCTGATATTATTTATAATTATTCCCATGCCCCTAAGTAGGGGCCTTCATATGTCAATCAGCCTTGGAAGGACATGTCCCATATACCGGAAATTTTAAAAGTTGATAAAAAAAATCTCCGAAATTTTCACCTCCTGAATTTTTCATATATGTTTCCTAATACTTCTAAGAATATTTTAAAATTATTTCCAAGTCCCTAAGTAGGGGTCTTCATATGTCAATCAGCTTTGGATAAACATTCCTTATAGTGTATATTTGAAAATTCTTAAAAAAAACTTTGGAAAATTTTCACCTTCTGAATTTTTTATATATGTTTCCTAATACATCTGAGAATATTTTAAAATTATTCCCATGCCCTTAAAAATCGTTGCGAAATTTTCACCTTCTGAATTTTTTATATATGTTTCTTAATACATCTAAGAATATTTTAAAATTATTCAAATGCCCCTAAGTAGGGGCATTCATATGGCAATCAGCCTTGGAAGGACATCTCCCTTATACCGGAAACTTGAAAAATTCATAAAAAATCTTTGCGAAATTTTCACCTTCTGAATTTTTTATATATGTTTCTTAATACATTTAAGAATATTTTAAAATTATTCAAATGCCCCTATATAGGGGCCTTCTTATGTCAATCAGCCTTGGGAGGACATCTTCCATATACAGGAAATTTTAAAAATTCATAAAAAATCTTTGATAAATTTTCACCTCCTGAATTTTTTATATATGTTTCCTAATATATCTGATAATATTTTAAAATTATTCCCATGATCCTAAGTAGGGGCCTTCATATGTCAATCAGCCTTGGAGGGACATCTCCCATATACCGGAAATTTTAAAAATTCATAAAAAATCTTTGCGAAATTTTCACCTCCTGAATTTTTTATATATGTTTCCTAATACATCTATATAGAATATTTTAAAATTATTCCCATGCCCCTAAAAATCGTTGCGAAATTTTCACCTTCTGAATTTTTTATATATGTTTCTTAATACATCTAAGAATATTTTAAAATTATTCAAATGCCCCTAAGTAGGGGCATTCATATGGCAATCAGCCTTGGAAGGACATCTCCCATATACCGGAAATTTGAAAAATTCATAAAAAATCGTTGCGAAATTTTCACCTTCTGAATTTTTTATATATGTTTCTTAATACATCTAAGAATATTTTACAATTATTTCAAAGTCCCTAAGTAGGGGCCTTCATATGTCAATCAGCCTTGGAAGGACATCTCCCATATACCGGAAATTTTAAAAATTCATAAAAAATCTTTGCGAAATTTTCACCTCCTGAATTTTTTATATATGTTTCCTAATATAACTGATAATATTTTAAAATTATTCCCATAATCCTAAGTAGGGGCCTTCATATGTCAATCAGCCTTGGAGGGACATCTCCCATATACCGGAAATTTTAAAAATTCATAAAAAATCTTTGCGAAATTTTCACCTCCTGAATTTTTTATATATGTTTCCTAATACATCTATATAGAATATTTTAAAATTATTCCCATGCCCCTAAAAATCGTTGCGAAATTTTCACCTTCTGAATTTTTTATATATGTTTCTTAATACATCTAAGAATATTTTAAAATTATTCAAATGCCCCCAAGTAGGGGCATTCATATGGCAATCAGCCTTGGAAAGACATCTCCCATATACCGGAAACTTGAAAAATTCATAAAAAATCTTTGCGAAATTTACACCTCCTGAATTTTTCATATATGTTTCCTAATACATATAAGAATATTTAAAATTATTCCCATGTTCCTATGGAGGGGCCTTCATATGACAATCAGCCTTGGAAGGACATCTCCCATATACCGGATATTTTAAAAATTGATAAATAAAATATTTGCGAAATTTTCACCTCCTGAATTTTTTATATATATTTCCTAATACATCTGAGAATATTTTAAAATTATTCCCATGCCCCTAAAAATCGTTGCGAAATTTTCAACTTCTGAATTTTTAATATATGTTTCTTAATACATCTAAGAATATTTTAAAATTATTCAAATGCCCCTAAGTAGGGGCATTCATATGGCAATCAGCCTTGGAAGGACATCTCCCATATACCGGAAACTTGAAAAATTCATAAAAAATCGTTGCGAAATGTTCACCTTCTGAATTTTTTATATATGTTTCTTAATACATCTAAGAATATTTTACAATTGTTTCAAAGTCCCTAAGTAGGGGCCTTCATATGCCAATCAGCCTTGGAAGGACATCTTCCATATACCGGAAATTTTAAAAATTCATAAAAAATCTTTGGGAAATTTACCCTCCTGAATTTTTTATATATGTTTCCTAATATATCTAAGAATATTTTAAAATTATTCCCATGCCCCTAAAAATCGTTGCGAAATTTTCAACTTCTGAATTTTTAATATATGTTTCTTAATACATCTAAGAATATTTTAAAATTATTCAAATGCCCCTAAGTAGGGGCATTCATATGGCAATCAGCCTTGGAAGGACATCTCCCTTATAACAGAAATTTTAAATATTCATAAAAAATCTTTGCGAAATTTTCACCTTCTGAGTTTTTTATATATGTTTCCTAATACATCTAAGAATATTTTAAAATTATTTCCAAGTCCCTAAGTAGGGGTCTTCATATGTCAATCAGCTTTGGAAAGACATCTCCCATATACCGAAAATTTTAAAAATTCATAAAAAATCTTTGCGAAATTTTCACCTCCTGAATTTTTTATATATGTTTCCTAATATAACTGATAATATTTTAAAATTATTCCCATAATCCTAAGTAGGGGCCTTCATATGTCAATCAGCCTTGGAGGGACATCTCCCATATACCGGAAATTTTAAAAATTCATAAAAAATCTTTGCGAAATTTTCACCTCCTGAATTTTTTATATATGTTTCCTAATACATCTATATAGAATATTTTAAAATTATTCCCATGCCCCTAAAAATCGTTGCGAAATTTTCACCTTCTGAATTTTTTATATATGTTTCTTAATACATCTAAGAATATTTTAAAATTATTCAAATGCCCCCAAGTAGGGGCATTCATATGGCAATCAGCCTTGGAAGGACATCTCCCATATACCGGAAACTTGAAAAATTCATAAAAAATCTTTGCGAAATTTACACCTCCTGAATTTTTCATATATGTTTCCTAATACATATAAGAATATTTAAAATTATTCCCATGTTCCTATGGAGGGGCCTTCATATGACAATCAGCCTTGGAAGGACATCTCCCATATACCGGATATTTTAAAAATTGATAAATAAAATATTTGCGAAATTTTCACCTCCTGAATTTTTTATATATATTTCCTAATACATCTGAGAATATTTTAAAATTATTCCCATGCCCCTAAAAATCGTTGCGAAATTTTCAACTTCTGAATTTTTAATATATGTTTCTTAATACATCTAAGAATATTTTAAAATTATTCAAATGCCCCTAAGTAGGGGCATTCATATGGCAATCAGCCTTGGAAGGACATCTCCCATATACCGGAAACTTGAAAAATTCATAAAAAATCGTTGCGAAATGTTCACCTTCTGAATTTTTTATATATGTTTCTTAATACATCTAAGAATATTTTACAATTGTTTCAAAGTCCCTAAGTAGGGGCCTTCATATGCCAATCAGCCTTGGAAGGACATCTTCCATATACCGGAAATTTTAAAAATTCATAAAAAATCTTTGGGAAATTTACCCTCCTGAATTTTTTATATATGTTTCCTAATATATCTAAGAATATTTTAAAATTATTCCCATGCCCCTAAAAATCGTTGCGAAATTTTCAACTTCTGAATTTTTAATATATGTTTCTTAATACATCTAAGAATATTTTAAGATTATTCAAATGCCCCTAAGTAGGGGCATTCATATGGCAATCAGCCTTGAAAGGACATCTCCCTTATACAAGAAATTTTAAATATTCATAAAAAATCTTTGCGAAATTTTCACCTCCTGAGTTTTTTATATATGTTTCCTAATACATCTAAGAATATTTTAAAATTATTTCCAAGTCCCTAAGTAGGGGTCTTCATATGTCAATCAGCTTTGGAAAGACATCTCCCATATACCGAAAATTTTAAAAATTCATAAAAAATCTTTGCGAAATTTTCACCTCCTGAGTTTTTCATATGTGTTTCTAAATACATCTGAGAATATTTTAAAATTATTCCTATGCCCCTAAGTAGGGGTCTTCATATTACAAACAGCCTTGAAAGGACATCTCCCATATACCGGAAATTTTAAAAATTCATAAAAAATCTTTGCGAAATTTACACCTTCTGAATTTTTCATATATGTTTCCTAATACATATAAGAATATTTAAAATTATTCCCATGTTCCTATGGAGGGGCCTTCATATGATAATCAGCCTTGGAAGGACATCCCCCATATACCGGAAATTTTAAAAATTCATAAAAAATCTTTGCGAAATTTTCACCTCCTGAGTTTTCTATATACGTTTCCTAATACATCTGAGAATATTTTAAAATTATTCCCATGATCCTAAGTAGGGGCCTTCATATGACAATCAGCCTTGGAAGGACATCTCCCATATAAGGGATATTTTAAAATTGATAAAAAAAATCTTTGCGAGATTTTCACCACCTGAGTGTTTTATATATGTTTCCTAATACATCTGAGAATATTTTAAAATTATTCCCATGCCCCTAAAAATCGTTGCGAAATTTTCAACTTCTGAATTTTTAATATATGTTTCTTAATACATCTAAGAATATTTTAAAATTATTCAAATGCCCCTAAGTAGGGGCATTCATATGGCAATCAGCCTTGGAAGGACATCTCCCTTATACCAGAAATTTTAAATATTCATAAAAAATCTTTGCGAAATTTTCACCTCCTGAGTTTTTCATATGTGTTTCCCAATACATCTGAGAATATTTTAAAATTATTCCTATGCCCCTAAGTAGGGGTCTTCATATTACAAACAGCCTTGAAAGGACATCTCCCATATACCGGAAATTTTAAAAATTCATAAAAAATCTTTGCGAAATTTACACCTCCTGAATTTTTCATATATGTTTCCTAATATATATAAGAATATTTAAAATTATTCCCATGTTCCTATGGAGGGGCCTTCATATGACAATCAGCCTTGGAAGGACATCTCCCATATACCGGATATTTTAAAAATTGATAAATAAAATTTTTGCGAAATTTTCACCTCCTGAATTTTTTATATATGTTTCCTAATACATCTGAGAATATTTTAAAATTATTCCCATGCCCCTAAAAATCGTTGCGAAATTTTCAACTTCTGAATTTTTAATATATGTTTCTTAATACATCTAAGAATATTTTAAAATTATTCAAATGCCCCTAAGTAGGGGCATTCATATGGCAATCAGCCTTGGAAGGACATCTCCCATATACCGGAAACTTGAAAAATTCATAAAAAATCGTTGCGAAATTTTCACCTTCTGAATTTTTTATATATGTTTCTTAATACATCTAAGAATATTTTACAATTATTTCAAAGTCCCTAAGTAGGGGCCTTCATATGTCAATCAGCCTTGGAAGGACATCTTCTATCTGATAATATTTTAAAATTATTCCCATTATCCTAAGTAGGGGCCTTCATATGTCAATCAGCCTTGGAGCCTTGTTTCCTAATACATCTATATAGAATATTTTAAAATTATTCCCATGCCCCTAAAAATCGTTGCGAAATATTCACCTTCTGAATTTTTTATATATGTTTCTTAATACATCTAAGAATATTTTAAAATTATTCAAATGCCCCTAAGTAGGGGCATTCATATGGCAATCAGCCTTGGAAGGACATCTCCCATATACCGGAAACTTGAAAAATTCATAAAAAATCGTTGCGAAATTTTCACCTTCTGAATTTTTTATATATGTTTCTTAATACATCTAAGAATATTTTACAATTATTTCAAAGTCCCTAAGTAGGGGCCTTCATATGTCAATCAGCCTTGGAAGGACATCTCCCATATACCGGAAATTTTGAAAATTCATAAGAAATCTTTGCGAAATTTTCACCTCCTGAATTTTTTATATATGTTTCCTAATACATCTATATAGAATATTTTAAAATTATTCCCATGCCCCTAAAAATCGTTGCGAAATTTTCACCTTCTGAATTTTTTATATATGTTTCTTAATACATCTGAGAATATTATAAAATTATTCTTATGCCCCTAAGTAGGGGCATTCATATGACAATCAGCCTTGGAAGGACATCTCCCATATACCGCAAATTTCAAAAATTCATAAAAAAACTTTGGAAAATTTTCACCTCCTGAATTTTTTATATATGTTTCCTAATACATCTGAGAATATTTTAAAATTATTCCCATGCCCCTAAAAATTGTTGCGAAATTTTCACCTTCTGAATTTTTTATATATGTTGCCTAATACATCTGAGAATATTTTAAAATTATTTCCAAGGCCCTAAGTAGGGGTCTTCATATGTCAATCAGCCTTGGAAGGACATCTCCCATATACCGGAAATTTTAAAAATTCAAAAAAAATCTTTGCGAAATTTTCACCTTCTGAATTTTTTATATATTTTTCTTAATAAATCTAAGAAAATTTTAAAATTATTCCCATGCCCCTGAGTAGGGGCCTTTATATGGCAATCAGCCTTGGAATGACATCTTCCATATACCGGAAATATTAAAAATTCATAAAAAATCTTTGCGAAATTTACCCTCCTGAATTTTTTATATATGTTTCCTAATATATCTAAGAATATTTTAAAATTATTTCGAAGTCCCTAAGTAGGGGCCTTCATATGTCAATCAGCTTTGGAAGAACATTCCTTATAGTGTACATTTAAAAATTCTTAAAAAAAACTTTGGAAAATTTTCACCTCCTGAATTTTTTATATATGTTTTCTAATACATCTGAGAATATTATAAAACTATTCTTATGCCCCTAAGTAGGGGCATTCATATGACAATCAGCCTTGGAAGGACATCTATCATATACCGCAAATTTCAAAAATTCATAAAAAAACTTTGGAGAATTTTCACCTCCTGAATTTTTTATATATGTTTCCTAATACATCTGAGAATATTTTAAAATTATTCCCATGCCCCTAAAAATTGTTGCGAAATTTTCACCTTCTGAATTTTTTATATATGTTGCCTAATACATCTGAGAATATTTTAAAATTATTTCCAAGGCCCTAAGTAGGGGTCTTCATATGTCAATCAGCCTTGGAAGGACATCTCCCATATACCGGAAATTTTAAAAATTCATAAAAAATCTTTGCGAAATTTTCACCTTCTGAATTTTTTATATATTTTTCTTAATAAATCTAAGAATATTTTAAAATTATTCCCATGCCCCTGAGTAGGGGCCTTTATATGGCAATCAGCCTTGGAATGACATCTTCCATATACCGGAAATTTTAAAAATTCATAAAAAATCTTTGGGAAATTTACCCTCCTGAATTTTTTATATATGATTCCTTATATATCTGATAATATTTTAAAATTATTGCCATGCCCCTAAGTAGGGGCCTTCATATGTCAATCAGCCTTGGAGGGACATCTCCCATATACCGGAAATTTTAAAAATTCATAAAAAATCTTTGCGAAATTTTCACCTCCTGAATTTTTTATATATGTTTCCTAATACATCTATATAGAATATTTTAAAATTATTCCCATGCCCCTAAAAATCGTTGCGAAATATTCACCTTCTGAATTTTTTATATATGTTTCTTAATACATCTAAGAATATTTTAAAATTATTCAAATGCCCCTAAGTAGGGGCATTCATATGGCAATCAGCCTTGGAAGGACATCTCCCATATACCGGAAACTTGAAAAATTCATAAAAAATCGTTGCGAAATTTTCACCTTCTGAATTTTTTATATATGTTTCTTAATACATCTAAGAATATTTTACAATTATTTCAAAGTCCCTAAGTAGGGGCCTTCATATGTCAATCAGCCTTGGAAGGACATCTCCCATATACCGGAAATTTTGAAAATTCATAAGAAATCTTTGCGAAATTTTCACCTCCTGAATTTTTTATATATGTTTCCTAATACATCTATATAGAATATTTTAAAATTATTCCCATGCCCCTAAAAATCGTTGCGAAATTTTCACCTTCTGAATTTTTTATATATGTTTCTTAATACATCTGAGAATATTATAAAATTATTCTTATGCCTCTAAGTAGGGGCATTCATATGACAATCAGCCTTGGAAGGACATCTCCCATATACCGCAAATTTCAAAAATTCATAAAAAAACTTTGGAAAATTTTCACCTCCTGAATTTTTTATATATGTTTCCTAATACATCTGAGAATATTTTAAAATTATTCCCATGCCCCTAAAAATTGTTGCGAAATTTTCACCTTCTGAATTTTTTATATATGTTGCCTAATACATCTGAGAATATTTTAAAATTATTTCCAAGGCCCTAAGTAGGGGTCTTCGTATGTCAATCAGCTTTGGAAAAACATTCCTTATAGTGTATATTTAAAAATTCTTAAAAAAAACTTTGGAAAATTTTCACCTCCTGAATTTTTTATATATGTTTTCTAATACATCTGAGAATATTATAAAATTATTCTTATGCCCCTAAGTAGGGGCATTCATATGACAATCAGCCTTGGAAGGACATCTCCCATATACCGCAATTTTCAAAAATTCATAAAAAAACTTTGGAAAATTTTCACCTCCTGAATTTTTTATATATGTTTCCTAATACATCTGAGAATATTTTAAAATTATTCCCATGCCCCTAAAAATTGTTGCGAAATTTTCACCTTCTGAATTTTTTATATATGTTGCCTAATACATCTGAGAATATTTTAAAATTATTTCCAAGGCCCTAAGTAGGGGTCTTCGTATGTCAATCAGCTTTGGAAAAACATTCCTTATAGTGTATATTTAAAAATTCTTAAAAAAAACTTTGGAAAATTTTCACCTCCTGAATTTTTTATATATGTTTTCTAATACATCTGAGAATATTATAAAATTATTCTTATGCCCCTAAGTAGGGGCATTCATATGACAATCAGCCTTGGAAGGACATCTCCCATATACCGCAATTTTCAAAAATTCATAAAAAAACTTTGGAAAATTTTCACCTCCTGAATTTTTTATATATGTTTCCTAATTCATCTGAGAATATTTTAAACCCATTTCCATGCCCCTAAAAATCGTTGCGAAATTTTCACCTTCTGAATTTTTTATATATGTTTCCTAATACATCTGAGAATATTTTAAAATTATTCCCATGCCCCTAAAAATCGTTGTGAAATTTTCACCTCCTGAATTTTTCATATATGTTTCATAATACATCTAAGAATATTTTAAAATTATTGCCATGCCCCTATGTAGGGGCCTTCATATGGCAATCAGCCTTGGAAGGACATCTCCCATATACCGGAAACTTGAAAAATTCATAAAAAATCGTTGCGAAATTTTCACCTTCTGAATTTTTTATATATGTTTCTTAATACATCTAAGAATATTTTACAATTATTTCAAAGTCCCTAAGTAGGGGCCTTCATATGTCAATCAGCCTTAGAAGGACATCTCCCATATACCGGAAATTTTGAAAATTCATAAGAAATCTTTGCGAAATTTTCACCTCCTGAATTTTTTATATATGTTTCCTAATACATCTATATAGAATATTTTAAAATTATTCCCATGCCCCTAAAAATCGTTGCGAAATTTTCACCTTCTGAATTTTTTATATATGTTTCCTAATACATCTGAGAATATTTTAAAATTATTCCCATGATCCTAAGTAGGGGCCTTCATATGTCAATCAGCCTTGGAGGGACATCTCCCATATACCGGAAATTTTAAAAATTCATAAAAAAACTTTGGAAAATTTTCACCTCATGAATTTTTTATATATGTTTCCTAATTCATCTGAGAATATTTTAAACTTATTCCCATGCCCCTAAAAATCGTTGCGAAATTTTCACCTTCTGAATTTTTTATATATGTTTCTTAATACAACTAAGAATATTTTAAAATTATTCAAATGCCCCTAAGTAGGGGCATTTATATGGCAATCAGCCTTGGAAGGACATCTCCCTTATACCAGAAATTTTAAAAATTCATAAAAAATCTTTGCGAAATTTTCACTTCCTGAGTTTTTTATATATGTTTCCTAATATATCTGATAATATTTTAAAATTATTCCCATGCCCCTGAGTAGGGGCCTTCATATGTCAATCAGCCTTGGAGGGACATCACCCATATACCGGAAACTTGAAAATTCATAAAAAATCGTTGCGAAATTTTCACCTTCTGAATTTTTTATATATGTTTCCTAATACATCTAAGAATATTTTAAAATTATTTCCAAGTCCCTAAGTAGGGACCTTCATATGTCAATCAGCCCTGGAAGGACATCTCCCATATACCGAAAATTTTAAAAATTCATAAAAAATCTTTGGGAAATTTACCCTCCTGAATTTTTTATATATGTTTCCTAATATATCTAAGAATATTTTAAAATTATTTCCAAGTCCCTAAGTAGGGGCCTTTATATGTCAATCAGCTTTGGAAGAACATTCCTTATAGTGTACATTTAAAAATTCTTAAAAAAAACTTTGGAAAATTTTCACCTCCTGAATTTTTTATATATGTTTTCTAATACATCTGAGAATATTATAAAACTATTCTTATGCCCCTAAGTAGGGGCATTCATATGACAATCAGCCTTGGAAGGACATCTCCCATATACCGCAAATTTCAAAAATTCATAAAAAAACTTTGGAGAATTTTCACCTCCTGAATTTTTTATATATGTTTCCTAATACATCTGAGAATATTTTAAAATTATTCCCATGCCCCTAAAAATCGTTGCGAAATTTTCACCTTCTGAATTTTTTATATATGTTGCCTAATACATCTGAGAATATTTTAAAATTATTTCCAAGGCCCTAAGTAGGGGTCTTCATATGTCAATCAGCCTTGGAAGGACATCTCCCATATACCGGAAATTTTAAAAATTCATAAAAAATCTTTGCGAAATTTTCACCTTCTGAATTTTTTATATATTTTTCTTAATAAATCTAAGAATATTTTAAAATTATTCCCATGCCCCTGAGTAGGGGCCTTTATATGGCAATCAGCCTTGGAAGGACATCTCCCATATACCGGAAATTTTAAAAATTCATAAAAAGTCTTTGCGAAATTTTCACCTCCTGAATTTTTTATATATGTTTCCTAATACATCTATATAGAATATTTTAAAATTATTCCCATGCCCCTAAAAATCGTTGCGAAATTTTCACCTTCTGAATTTTTTATATATGTTTCTTAATACATCTAAGAATATTTTAAAATTATTCAAATGCCCCTAAGTAGGGGCATTCATATGGCAATCAGCCTTGGAAGGACATCTCCCATATACCGGAAACTTGAAAAATTCATAAAAAATCTTTGCGAAATTTTCACTTCCTGAGTTTTTTATATATGTTTCCTAATACATCTAAGAATATTTTAAAATTATTTCCAAGTCCCTAAGTAGGGACTTTCATATGTCAATCAGCCCTGGAAAGACATCTCCCATATACCGAAAATTTTAAAAATTCATAAAAAATCTTTGGGAAATTTACCCTCCTGAATTTTTTATATATGTTTCCTAATATATCTAAGAATATTTTAAAATTATTCCCATGCCCCTGAGTAGGGGCCTTCATATGACAATCAGCCTTGGAAGGACATCTCCCATATACCGGATATTTAAAATTGATAAAAAAAATCTTTGCGAAATTTTCACCTTTTGAATTTTTTATATATGTTTCCTAATACATCAAAGAATATTTTAAAATTATTGTCATGCCCCTAAGTAGGGCCTTCATATGACAATCAGCCCTTGAAGGACATCTCCCATATACCGGAAATTTTAAAAATTCATAAAAAATCTTTGCGAAATTTTCACCTTCTGAATTTTTTATATATGTTTCCTAATACATCTAAGAATATTTTAAAATTAATGTCATGCCCCTAAGTAGGGCCTTCATATGACAATCAGCCCTTGAAGGACATCTCCCATATACCGGAAATTTTAAAAATTCATAAAAAACCTTTGCGAAATTTTCACCTTCTGAATTTTTTATATATGTTTCCTAATATATCTAAGAATATTTGAAAATTATTTCCAAGTTCCTAAGTAGGGGCTTTCATATGTCAATCAGCCTTGGAGGGACATCTCCCATATACCGGAAACTTGAAAAATTCAAAAAAAATCTTTGGAAAATTTTCACCTCCTGAATTTTTCATATATGTTTCCTAATACATCTAAAAATATTTTAAAATTATTTCCATGCCCATAAATAGGGGCCTTCATATGACAATCAGCCTTGGGAGGATATCTCCCATATAGCGTAAAGTTTAAAAATTCATAAAATATCTTTGGAAAATTTTCACCTCCTGAATTTTTTATATATGTTTACTAATACATCTGAGAATATTTTAAAATTATTCCCATGCCCCTAAAAATCGTTGCGAAATTTTCACCTTCTGAATTTTTTATATATGTTTCTTAATACATTTAAGAATATTTTAAAATTATTCAAATGCCCCTAAGTAGGGGCAGTCATATGACAATCAGCCTTGAAAAGACATCTCCCATATACCGGAAATTTTAGAAATTGATAAAAAAAATCTTTGGGAAATTTTCTCCTCCTGAATTTTTAATATATGTTTCCTGATATGTCTAAGAATATTTTAAACTTATTCCTATGCTCCTATATAGGGGCCTTCTTATGTCAATCAGCCTTGGAAGGACATCTCCCATATACCGGAAATTTTAAAAATTCATAAAGAATCTTTGCGAAATTTTTACCTCCTGAATTTTTTATATATGTTTCCTAATATATCTAAGAATATTTGAAAATTATTTCCAAGTTCCTAAGTAGGGACTTTCATATGACAATCAGCCTTGGAAGGACACCTCCCATATACCGGAAATTTTAAAAATTCATAAAAAATCTTTAGGAAATTTACCCTCCTGAATTTTTTATATATGTTTCCTAATATATCTGATAATATTTTAAATTATTCCCATGCCCCTAAGTAGGGGCCTTCATATATCAATCAGCCTTGAAAAGACATCTCCCATATACCGGAAATTTTAGAAATTGATAAAAAAAATCTTTGCGAAATTTTCACCTCCTTAATTTTTTATATATTTTTCTTAATAAATCTAAGAATATTTTAAAATTATTCCCATGCCCCTGAGTAGGGGCCTTTATATGGCAATCAGCCTTGGAATGACATCTTCCATATACCGGAAATTTTAAAAATTCATAAAAAATCTTTGGGAAATTTACCCTCCTGAATTTTTTATATATGTTTCCTTATATATCTGATAATATTTTAAAATTATTGCCATGCCCCTAAGTAGGGGCCTTCATATGTCAATCAGCCTTGGAGGGACATCTCCCATATACCGGAAATTTTAAAAATTCATAAAAAATCTTTGCGAAATTTTCACCTCCTGAATTTTTTATATATGTTTCCTAATACATCTATATAGAATATTTTAAAATTATTCCCATGCCCCTAAAAATCGTTGCGAAATATTCACCTTCTGAATTTTTTATATATGTTTCTTAATACATCTAAGAATATTTTAAAATTATTCAAATGCCCCTAAGTAGGGGCATTCATATGGCAATCAGCCTTGGAAGGACATCTCCCATATACCGGAAATTTTAAAAATTCATAAAAAATCTTTGCGAAATTTTCACCTCCTGAATTTTTTATATATGTTTCCTAATACATCTATATAGAATATTTTAAAATTATTCCCATGCCCCTAAAAATCGTTGCGAAATATTCACCTTCTGAATTTTTTATATATGTTTCCTTATATATCTGATAATATTTTAAAATTATTCCCATGCCCCTGAGTAGGGGCCTTTATATGGCAATCAGCCTTGGAATGACATCTTCCATATACCGGAAATTTTAAAAATTCATAAAAAATCTTTGCGAAATTTTCACCTCCTGAATTTTTTATATATGTTTCCTAATACATCTATATAGAATATTTTAAAATTATTCCCATGCCCCTAAAAATCGTTGCGAAATATTCACCTTCTGAATTTTTTATATATGTTTCTTAATACATCTAAGAATATTTTAAAATTATTCAAATGCCCCTAAGTAGGGGCATTCATATGGCAATCAGCCTTGGAAGGACATCTCCCATATACCGGAAACTTGAAAAATTCATAAAAAATCGTTGCGAAATTTTCACCTTCTGAATTTTTTATATATGTTTCTTAATACATCTAAGAATATTTTACAATTATTTCAAAGTCCCTAAGTAGGGGCCTTCATATGTCAATCAGCCTTGGAAGGACATCTCCCATATACCGGAAATTTTGAAAATTCATAAGAAATCTTTGCGAAATTTTCACCTCCTGAATTTTTTATATATGTTTCCTAATACATCTATATAGAATATTTTAAAATTATTCCCATGCCCCTAAAAATCGTTGCGAAATTTTCACCTTCTGAATTTTTTATATATGTTTCTTAATACATCTGAGAATATTATAAAATTATTCTTATGCCCCTAAGTAGGGGCATTCATATGACAATCAGCCTTGGAAGGACATCTCCCATATACCGCAAATTTCAAAAATTCATAAAAAAACTTTGGAAAATTTTCACCTCCTGAATTTTTTATATATGTTTCCTAATACATCTGAGAATATTTTAAAATTATTCCCATGCCCCTAAAAATTGTTGCGAAATTTTCACCTTCTGAATTTTTTATATATGTTGCCTAATACATCTGAGAATATTTTAAAATTATTTCCAAGGCCCTAAGTAGGGGTCTTCGTATGTCAATCAGCATTGGAAAAACATTCCTTATAGTGTATATTTAAAAATTCTTAAAAAAAACTTTGGAAAATTTTCACCTCCTGAATTTTTTATATATGTTTTCTAATACATCTGAGAATATTATAAAATTATTCCCATGCCCCTAAAAATTGTTGCGAAATTTTCACCTTCTGAATTTTTTATATATGTTGCCTAATACATCTGAGAATATTTTAAAATTATTTCCAAGGCCCTAAGTAGGGGTCTTCATATGTCAATCAGCCTTGGAAGGACATCTCCCATATACCGGAAATTTTAAAAATTCATAAAAAATCTTTGCGAAATTTTCACCTTCTGAATTTTTTATATATTTTTCTTAATAAATCTAAGAATATTTTAAAATTATTCCCATGCCCCTGAGTAGGGGACTTTATATGGCAATCAGCCTTGGAATGACATCTTCCATATACCGGAAATTTTAAAAATTCATAAAAAATCTTTGGGAAATTTACCCTCCTGAATTTTTTATATATGTTTCCTTATATATCTGATAATATTTTAAAATTATTGCCATGCCCCTAAGTAGGGGCCTTCATATGTCAATCAGCCTTGGAGGGACATCTCCCATATACCGGAAATTTTAAAAATTCATAAAAAATCTTTGCGAAATTTTCACCTCCTGAATTTTTTATATATGTTTCCTAATACATCTATATAGAATATTTTAAAATTATTCCCATGCCCCTAAAAATCGTTGCGAAATATTCACCTTCTGAATTTTTTATATATGTTTCTTAATACATCTAAGAATATTTTAAAATTATTCAAATGCCCCTAAGTAGGGGCATTCATATGGCAATCAGCCTTGGAAGGACATCTCCCATATACCGGAAATTTTAAAAATTCATAAAAAATCTTTGCGAAATTTTCACCTCCTGAATTTTTTATATATGTTTCCTAATACATCTATATAGAATATTTTAAAATTATTCCCATGCCCCTAAAAATCGTTGCGAAATATTCACCTTCTGAATTTTTTATATATGTTTCCTTATATATCTGATAATATTTTAAAATTATTCCCATGCCCCTGAGTAGGGGCCTTTATATGGCAATCAGCCTTGGAATGACATCTTCCATATACCGGAAATTTTAAAAATTCATAAAAAATCTTTGCGAAATTTTCACCTTCTGAATTTTTTATATATGTTTCTTAATACATCTAAGAATATTTTACAATTATTTCAAAGTCCCTAAGTAGGGGCCTTCATATGTCAATCAGCCTTGGAAGAACATCTCCCATATACCGGAAATTTTGAAAATTCATAAGAAATCTTTGCGAAATTTTCACCTCCTGAATTTTTTATATATGTTTCCTAATACATCTATATAGAATATTTTAAAATTATTCCCATGCCCCTAAAAATCGTTGCGAAATTTTCACCTTCTGAATTTTTTATATATGTTTCTTAATACATCTGAGAATATTATAAAATTATTCTTATGCCCCTAAGTAGGGGCATTCATATGACAATCAGCCTTGGAAGGACATCTCCCATATACCGCAAATTTCAAAAATTCATAAAAAAACTTTGGAAAATTTTCACCTCCTGAATTTTTTATATATGTTTCCTAATACATCTGAGAATATTTTAAAATTATTCCCATGCCCCTAAAAATTGTTGCGAAATTTTCACCTTCTGAATTTTTTATATATGTTGCCTAATACATCTGAGAATATTTTAAAATTATTTCCAAGGCCCTAAGTAGGGGTCTTCGTATGTCAATCAGCTTTGGAAAAACATTCCTTATAGTGTATATTTAAAAATTCTTAAAAAAAACTTTGGAAAATTTTCACCTCCTGAATTTTTTATATATGTTTTCTAATACATCTGAGAATATTATAAAATTATTCTTATGCCCCTAAGTAGGGGCATTCATATGACAATCAGCCTTGGAAGGACATCTCCCATATACCGCAATTTTCAAAAATTCATAAAAAAACTTTGGAAAATTTTCACCTCCTGAATTTTTTATATATGTTTCCTAATTCATCTGAGAATATTTTAAACCCATTTCCATGCCCCTAAAAATCGTTGCGAAATTTTCACCTTCTGAATTTTTTATATATGTTTCCTAATACATCTGAGAATATTTTAAAAT
Organism: Crataerina pallida; assembly: GCA_949710015.1. Taxonomy (NCBI): domain Eukaryota; kingdom Metazoa; phylum Arthropoda; class Insecta; order Diptera; family Hippoboscidae; genus Crataerina; species Crataerina pallida. The sequence goes on from OX453289.1 coordinate 19,020,728, forward strand.
TATTCCCATGCCCCTAAAAATCGTTGTGAAATTTTCACCTCCTGAATTTTTCATATATGTTTCATAATACATCTAAGAATATTTTAAAATTATTGCCATGCCCCTATGTAGGGGCCTTCATATGTCAATCAGCCTTGGAAGGACATCTCACATATACCGGAAATTTTAAAAACTCATAAAAAATCTTTGGAAAATTTTTACCTCCTGAATTTTTTATATATGTTTCCTAATACATCTATATAGAATATTTTAAAATTATTCCCATGCCCCTAAAAATCGTTGCGAAATTTTCACCTTCTGAATTTTTTATATATGTTTCTTAATACAACTAAGAATATTTTAAAATTATTCAAATGCCCCTAAGTAGGGGCATTTATATGGCAATCAGCCTTGGAAGGACATCTCCCTTATACCAGAAATTTTAAAAATTCATAAAAAATCTTTGCGAAATTTTCACTTCCTGAGTTTTTTATATATGTTTCCTAATATATCTGATAATATTTTAAAATTATTCCCATGCCCCTGAGTAGGGGCCTTCATATGTCAATCAGCCTTGGAGGGACATCTCCCATATACCGGAAACTTGAAAATTCATAAAAAATCGTTGCGAAATTTTCACCTTCTGAATTTTTTATATATGTTTCCTAATACATCTAAGAATATTTTAAAATTATTTCCAAGTCCCTAAGTAGGGACCTTCATATGTCAATCAGCCCTGGAAGGACATCTCCCATATACCGAAAATTTTAAAAATTCATAAAAAATCTTTGGGAAATTTACCCTCCTGAATTTTTTATATATGTTTCCTAATATATCTAAGAATATTTTAAAATTATTTCCAAGTCCCTAAGTAGGGGCCTTTATATGTCAATCAGCTTTGGAAGAACATTCCTTATAGTGTACATTTAAAAATTCTTAAAAAAAACTTTGGAAAATTTTCACCTCCTGAATTTTTTATATATGTTTTCTAATACATCTGAGAATATTATAAAACTATTCTTATGCCCCTAAGTAGGGGCATTCATATGACAATCAGCCTTGGAAGGACATCTCCCATATACCGCAAATTTCAAAAATTCATAAAAAAACTTTGGAGAATTTTCACCTCCTGAATTTTTTATATATGTTTCCTAATACATCTGAGAATATTTTAAAATTATTCCCATGCCCCTAAAAATCGTTGCGAAATTTTCACCTTCTGAATTTTTTATATATGTTGCCTAATACATCTGAGAATATTTTAAAATTATTTCCAAGGCCCTGAGTAGGGGCCTTTATATGGCAATCAGCCTTGGAAGGACATCTCCCATATACCGGAAATTTTAAAAATTCATAAAAAGTCTTTGCGAAATTTTCACCTCCTGAATTTTTTATATATGTTTCCTAATACATCTATATAGAATATTTTAAAATTATTCCCATGCCCCTAAAAATCGTTGCGAAATTTTCACCTTCTGAATTTTTTATATATGTTTCTTAATACATCTAAGAATATTTTAAAATTATTCAAATGCCCCTAAGTAGGGGCATTCATATGGCAATCAGCCTTGGAAGGACATCTCCCATATACCGGAAACTTGAAAAATTCATAAAAAATCTTTGCGAAATTTTCACTTCCTGAGTTTTTTATATATGTTTCCTAATACATCTAAGAATATTTTAAAATTATTTCCAAGTCCCTAAGTAGGGACTTTCATATGTCAATCAGCCCTGGAAAGACATCTCCCATATACCGAAAATTTTAAAAATTCATAAAAAATCTTTGGGAAATTTACCCTCCTGAATTTTTTATATATGTTTCCTAATATATCTAAGAATATTTTAAAATTATTCCCATGCCCCTGAGTAGGGGCCTTCATATGACAATCAGCCTTGGAAAGACATCTCCCATATACCGGATATTTAAAATTGATAAAAAAAATCTTTGCGAAATTTTCACCTTTTGAATTTTTTATATATGTTTCCTAATACATCAAAGAATATTTTAAAATTATTGTCATGCCCCTAAGTAGGGCCTTCATATGACAATCAGCCCTTAAAGGACATCTCCCATATACCGGAAATTTTAAAAATTCATAAAAAATCTTTGCGAAATTTTCACCTTCTGAATTTTTTATATATGTTTCCTAATACATCTAAGAATATTTTAAAATTAATGTCATGCCCCTAAGTAGGGCCTTCATATGACAATCAGCCCTTGAAGGACATCTCCCATATACCGGAAATTTTAAAAATTCATAAAAAATCTTTGCGAAATTTTCACCTTCTGAATTTTTTATATATGTTTCCTAATATATCTAAGAATATTTGAAAATTATTTCCAAGTTCCTAAGTAGGGGCTTTCATATGTCAATCAGCCTTGGAGGGACATCTCCCATATACCGGAAACTTGAAAAATTCAAAAAAAATCTTTGGAAAATTTTCACCTCCTGAATTTTTCATATATGTTTCCTAATACATCTAAAAATATTTTAAAATTATTCCCATGCCCATAAATAGGGGCCTTCATATGACAATCAGCCTTGGGAGGATATCTCCCATATAGCGTAAAGTTTAAAAATTCATAAAATATCTTTGGAAAATTTTCACCTCCTGAATTTTTTATATATGTTTACTAATACATCTGAGAATATTTTAAAATTATTCCCATGCCCCTAAAAATCGTTGCGAAATTTTCACCTTCTGAATTTTTTATATATGTTTCTTAATACATTTAAGAATATTTTAAAATTATTCAAATGCCCCTAAGTAGGGGCAGTCATATGACAATCAGCCTTGAAAAGACATCTCCCATATACCGGAAATTTTAGAAATTGATAAAAAAAATCTTTGGGAAATTTTCACCTCCTGAATTTTTAATATATGTTTCCTGATATGTCTAAGAATATTTTAAACTTATTCCTATGCTCCTATATAGGGGCCTTCTTATGTCAATCAGCCTTGGAAGGACATCTCCCATATACCGGAAATTTTAAAAATTCATAAAGAATCTTTGCGAAATTTTCACCTCCTGAATTTTTTATATATGTTTCCTAATATATCTAAGAATATTTGAAAATTATTTCCAAGTTCCTAAGTAGGGACTTTCATATGACAATCAGCCTTGGAAGGACACCTCCCATATACCGGAAATTTTAAAAATTCATAAAAAATCTTTAGGAAATTTACCCTGCTGAATTTTTTATATATGTTTCCTAATATATATGATAATATTTTAAATTATTCCCATGCCCCTAAGTAGGGGCCTTCATATGTCAATCAGCCTTGAAAAGACATCTCCCATATACCGGAAATTTTAGAAATTGATAAAAAAAATCTTTGCGAAATTTTCACCTCCTTAATTTTTCATATATGTTTCCTAACACATCTGAGAATATTTTAAAATTATTCCCATGCCCCTAAAAATCGTTGCGAAATTTTCACCTTCTGAATTTTTTATATATGTTTCTTAATACATCTAAGAATATTTTAAAATTATTCAAATGCCCCTAAGTAGGGGCATTCATATGGCAATCAGCCTTGGAAGGACATCTCCCTTATACCAGAAATTTTAAAAATAAAAAAAAAATCTTTGCGAAATTTTCACTTCCTGAGTTTTTTATATATGTTTCCTAATACATCTAAGAATATTTTAAAATTATTTCCAAGTCCCTAAGTAGGGACCTTCATATACCAATCAGCCCTGGAAGGACATCTCCCATATACCGAAAATTTTATAAATTCAAAAAAATTTTTGGGAAATTTACCCTCCTGAATTTTTTATATATGTTTCCTAATATATCTAAGAATATTTTAAAATTATTCACATGCCCCTAAGTAGGGGCCTTCATATGACAATCAGCCTTGGAAGGACATCTCCCATATACCGGAAATTTTAAAAATTCATAAAAAGTCTTTGCGAAATTTTCACCTCCTGAATTTTTTATATATGTTTCCTAATACATCTGATAATATTTTAAAATTATTCCCATGCTCCTGAGTAGGGGCCTTCATATGTCAATCAGCCTTAGAAGGACATCTCCCATATACCGGAAATTTTAGAAATTGGTAAAAAAAATCTTTGCGAAATTTTCACCTCCTGAATTTTTTATATATGTTTCCTAATACATCTGAGAATATTTTAAAATTATTCCCATGCCCCTAAAAATCGTTGCGAAATTTTCACCTTCTGAATTTTTTATATATGTTTCTTAATACAACTAAGAATATTTTAAAATTATTCCCATGCCCCTAATTAGGGGCCTTCTTATGTCAATCAGCCTTGGAAGGACATCTCCCATATACCGGAAATTTTAAAAATTCATAAAGAATCTTTGCGAAATTTTCACCTCCTGAATTTTTTATATATGTTTCCTAATATATCTAAGAATATTTTAAAATTATTTCCAAGTTCCTAAGTAGGGACTTTCATATGACAATCAGCCTTGGAAGGACATCTCCCATATACCGGAAATTTTAAAAATTCATAAAAAGTCTTTAGGAAATTTACCCTCCTGAATTTTTTATATATGTTTCCTAATATATCTGATAATATTTTAAATTATTCCCATGCCCCTAAGTAGGGGCCTTCATATGTCAATCAGCCTTGAAAATACATCTCCCATATACCGGAAATTTTAGAAATTGATAAAAAAAATCTTTGCGAAATTTTCACCTCCTTAATTTTTCATATATGTTTCCTAACACATCTGAGAATATTTTAAAATTATTCCCATGCCCCTAAAAATCGTTGCGAAATTTTCACCTTCTGAATTTTTTATATATGTTTCCTAATATATCTAAGAATATTTGAAAATTATTTCCAAGTTCCTAAGTAGGGGCTTTCATATGTCAATCAGCCTTGGAGGGACATCTCCCATATACCGGAAACTTGAAAAATTCAAAAAAAATCTTTGGAAAATTTTCACCTCCTGAATTTTTCATATATGTTTCCTAATACATCTAAAAATATTTTAAAATTATTCCCATGCCCATAAATAGGGGCCTTCATATGACAATCAGCCTTGGGAGGATATCTCCCATATAGCGTAAAGTTTAAAAATTCATAAAATATCTTTGGAAAATTTTCACCTCCTGAATTTTTTATATATGTTTACTAATACATCTGAGAATATTTTAAAATTATTCCCATGCCCCTAAAAATCGTTGCGAAATTTTCACCTTCTGAATTTTTTATATATGTTTCTTAATACATTTAAGAATATTTTAAAATTATTCAAATGCCCCTAAGTAGGGGCAGTCATATGACAATCAGCCTTGAAAAGACATCTCCCATATACCGGAAATTTTAGAAATTGATAAAAAAAATCTTTGGGAAATTTTCACCTCCTGAATTTTTAATATATGTTTCCTGATATGTCTAAGAATATTTTAAACTTATTCCTATGCTCCTATATAGGGGCCTTCTTATGTCAATCAGCCTTGGAAGGACATCTCCCATATACCGGAAATTTTAAAAATTCATAAAGAATCTTTGCGAAATTTTCACCTCCTGAATTTTTTATATATGTTTCCTAATATATCTAAGAATATTTGAAAATTATTTCCAAGTTCCTAAGTAGGGACTTTCATATGACAATCAGCCTTGGAAGGACACCTCCCATATACCGGAAATTTTAAAAATTCATAAAAAATCTTTAGGAAATTTACCCTCCTGAATTTTTTATATATGTTTCCTAATATATATGATAATATTTTAAATTATTCCCATGCCCCTAAGTAGGGGCCTTCATATGTCAATCAGCCTTGAAAAGACATCTCCCATATACCGGAAATTTTAGAAATTGATAAAAAAAATCTTTGCGAAATTTTCACCTCCTTAATTTTTCATATATGTTTCCTAACACATCTGAGAATATTTTAAAATTATTCCCATGCCCCTAAAAATCGTTGCGAAATTTTCACCTTCTGAATTTTTTATATATGTTTCTTAATACATCTAAGAATATTTTAAAATTATTCAAATGCCCCTAAGTAGGGGCATTCATATGGCAATCAGCCTTGGAAGGACATCTCCCTTATACCAGAAATTTTAAAAATAAAAAAAAAATCTTTGCGAAATTTTCACTTCCTGAGTTTTTTATATATGTTTCCTAATACATCTAAGAATATTTTAAAATTATTTCCAAGTCCCTAAGTAGGGACCTTCATATACCAATCAGCCCTGGAAGGACATCTCCCATATACCGAAAATTTTATAAATTCAAAAAAATTTTTGGGAAATTTACCCTCCTGAATTTTTTATATATGTTTCCTAATATATCTAAGAATATTTTAAAATTATTCACATGCCCCTAAGTAGGGGCCTTCATATGACAATCAGCCTTGGAAGGACATCTCCCATATACCGGAAATTTTAAAAATTCATAAAAAGTCTTTGCGAAATTTTCACCTCCTGAATTTTTTATATATGTTTCCTAATACATCTGATAATATTTTAAAATTATTCCCATGCTCCTGAGTAGGGGCCTTCATATGTCAATCAGCCTTAGAAGGACATCTCCCATATACCGGAAATTTTAGAAATTGGTAAAAAAAATCTTTGCGAAATTTTCACCTCCTGAATTTTTTATATATGTGTCCTAATACATCTGAGAATATTTTAAAATTATTCCCATGCCCCTAAAAATCGTTGCGAAATTTTCACCTTTTGAATTTTTTATATATGTTTCTTAATACATTTAAGAATATTTTAAAATTATTCAAATGCCCCTAAGTAGGGGCATTCATATGACAATCAGCCTTGAAGGATATCTCCCATATACCGTAAATTTTAAAAATTCATAAAAAATCTTTGGGAAATTTTCACCTCCTGAATTTTTAATATATGTTTCCTAATATGTCTAAGAATATTTTAAACTTATTCCTATGCCCCTATATAGGGGCCTTCTTATGTCAATCAGCCTTGGGAGGATATCTCCCATATAGCGTAAAGTTTAAAAATTCATAAAATATCTTTGGAAAATTTTCACCTCCTGAATTTTTTATATATGTTTCCTAATACATCTGAGAATATTTTAAAATTATTCCCATGCCCCTAAAAATCGTTGCGAAATTTTCACCTTCTGAATTTTTTATATATGTTTCTTAATACAACTAAGAATATTTTAAAATAATTCCCATGCCCCTAATTAGGGGCCTTCTTATGTCAATCAGCCTTGGAAGGACATCTCCCATATACCGGAAATTTTAAAAATTCATAAAGAATCTTTGCGAAATTTTCACCTCCTGAATTTTTTATATATGTTTCCTAATATATCTAAGAATATTTTAAAATTATTTCCAAGTTCCTAAGTAGGGACTTTCATATGACAATCAGCCTTGGAAGGACATCTCCCATATACCGGAAATTTTAAAAATTCATAAAAAGTCTTTAGGAAATTTACCCTCCTGAATTTTTTATATATGTTTCCTAATATATCTGATAATATTTTAAATTATTCCCATGCCCCTAAGTAGGGGCCTTCATATGTCAATCAGCCTTGAAAATACATCTCCCATATACCGGAAATTTTAGAAATTGATAAAAAAAATCTTTGCGAAATTTTCACCTCCTTAATTTTTCATATATGTTTCCTAACACATCTGAGAATATTTTAAAATTATTCCCATGCCCCTAAAAATCGTTGCAAAATTTTCACCTTCTGAATTTTTTATATATGTTTCTTAATACATCTAAGAATATTTTAAAATTATTCAAATGCCCCTAAGTAGGGGCATTCATATGGCAATCAGCCTTGGAAGGACATCTCCCTTATACCAGAAATTTTAAAAATTCATAAAAAATCTTTGCGAAATTTTCACTTCCTGAGTTTTTTATATATGTTTCCTAATACATCTAAGAATATTTTAAAATTATTTCCAAGTCCCTAAGTAGGGACCTTCATATGCCAATCAGCCCTGGAAGGACATCTCCCATATACCGAAGATTTTATAAATTCAAAAAAATTTTTGGGAAATTTACCCTCCTGAATTTTTTATATATGTTTCCTAATATATCTAAGAATATTTTAAAATAATTCCCATGCCCCTAAGTAGGGGCCTTCATATGACAATCAGCCTTGGAAGGACATCTCCCATATACCGGAAATTTTAAAAATTCATAAAAAATCTTTGCGAAATTTTCACCTCCTGAATTTTTTATATATGTTTCCTAATACATCTGATAATATTTTAAAATTATTCCCATGCCCCTGAGTAGGGGCCTTCATATGACAATCCGCCTTGGAAGGACATCTCCCATATACCGGAAATTTTAAAAATTCATAAAAAATCTTTGAGAAATTTTCACCTTCTGAATTTTTTATATATGTTTCCTAATACATCAAAGAATATTTTAAAATTATTGTCATGCCCCTAAGTAGGGCCTTCATATGACAATCAGCCCTTGAAGGACATCTCCCATATACCGGAAAATTTAAAAATTCATAAAAAATCTTTGCGAAATTTTCACCTTCTGAATTTTTTATATATGTTTCCTAATACATCTAAGAATATTTTAAAATTAATGTCATGCCCCTAAGTAGGGCCTTCATATGACAATCAGCCCTTGAAGGACATCTCCCATATACCGGAAATTTTAAAAATTCATAAAAAATCTTTGCGAAATTTTCACCTTCTGAATTTTTTATATATGTTTCCTAATATATCTAAGAATATTTGAAAATTATTTCCAAGTTCCTAAGTAGGGGCTTTCATATGACAATCAGCCTTGGAAGGACATCTCCCATATACCGGACTCTTGAAAAATTCATAAAAAATCTTTGGGAAATTTACCCTCCTGAATTTTTCATATATGTTTCCTAATACATCTAAAAATATTTTAAAATTATTCCCATGCCCATAAGTAGGGGCCTTCATATGACAATCAGCCTTGGGAGGATATCTCCCATATAGCGTAAAGTTTAAAAATTCATAAAATATCTTTGGAAATATTTACCTCCTGAATTTTTTATATATGTTTCCTAATACATCTGAGAATATTTTAAAATTATTCCCATGCCCCTAAAAATCGTTGCGAAATTTTCACCTTCTGAATTTTTTATATATGTTTCTTAATACATCTAAGAATATTTTAAAATTATTCCCATGCCCCTAAGTAGGGGCATTCATATGGCAATCAGCCTTGGAAAGACATCTCACATATACCGGAAATTTTAAAATTTCATAAAAAATCTTTGGAAAATTTTCACCTCCTGAATTTTTTATATATGTTTCCTAATACATCTAAGAATATTTTAAAATTATTTCCAAGTCCCTAAGTAGGGGTCTTCAAATGTCAATCAGCTTTGGATAAACATTCCTTATAGTGTATATTTAAAAATTCTTAAAAAAAACTTTGGAAAATTTTCACCTCCTGAATTTTTTATATATGTTTCCTAATACATCTGAGAATATTTTAAAATTATTCCCATGCCCCTAAAAATCGTTGCGAAATTTTCACCTTCTGAATTTTTTATATATGTTTCTTAATACATTTAAGAATATTTTAAAATTATTCAAATGCCCCTAAGTAGGGGCATTCATATGACAATCAGCCTTGGAAGGATATCTCCCATATACCGTAAATTTTAAAAATTCATAAAAAATCTTTGGGAAATTTTCACCTCCTGAATTTTCAATATATGTTTCCTAATATGTCTAAGAATATTTTAAACTTATTCCTATGCCCCTATATAGGGGCCTTCTTATGTCAATCAGCCTTGGAAGGACATCTCCCATATACCGGAAATTTTAAAAATTCATAAAAAATCTTTGGGAAATTTACCCTCCTGAATTTTTTATATATGTTTCCTAATATATCTGATAATATTTTAAATTATTCCCATGCCCCTAAGTAGGGGCCTTCATATGTCAATCAGCCTTGAAAAGACATCTCCAATATACCGGAAATTTTAGAAATTGATAAAAAAAATCTTTGCGAAATTTTCACCTCCTGAATTTTTTATATATGTTTCCTAATACATCTGAGAATATTTTAAAATTATTCCCATGCCCCTAAAAATCGTTGCGAAATTTTCACCTTCTGAATTTTTTATATATGTTTCTTAATACATCTAAGAATATTTTAAAATTATTCAAATGCCCCTAAGTAGGGGCATTTATATGGCAATCAGCCTTGGAAGGACATCTCCCTTATACCAGAAATTTTAAAAATTCATAAAAAATCTTTGCGAAATTTTCACTTCCTGAGTTTTTTATATATGTTTCCTAATACATCTAAGAATATTTTAAAATTATTTCCAAGTCCCTAAGTAGGGACTTTCATATGTCAATCAGCCCTGGAAGGACATCTCCCATATACCGAAAATTTTAAAAATTCATAAAGAATCTTTGGGAAATTTACCCTCCTGAATTTTTTATATATGTTTCCTAATATATCTAAGAATATTTTAAAAATATTCCCATGCCCCTGAGTAGGGGCCTTCATATGACAATCAGCCTTGGAAGGACATCTCCCATATACCGGATATTTAAAATTGATAAAAAATATCCTTGCGAAATTTTCACCTTCTGAATTTTTTATATATGTTTCCTAATACATCAAAGAATATTTTAAAATTATTCTCATGCCCCTAAGTAGGGCCTTCATATGACAATCAGCCCTTGAAAGACATCTCCCATATACCGGAAATTTTAAAAATTCATAAAAAATCTTTGCGAAATTTTCACCTTCTGAATTTTTTATATATGTTTCCTAATACATCTAAGAATATTTTAAAATTAATGTCATGCCCCTAAGTAGGGCCTTCATATGACAATCAGCCCTTGAAGGACATCTCCCATATACCGGAAATTTTAAAAATTTATAAAAAATCTTTGCGAAATTTTCACCTTCTGAATTTTTTATATATGTTTCCTAATATATCTAAGAATATTTGAAAATTATTTCCAAGTTCCTAAGTAGGGGCTTTCATATGTCAATCAGCCTTGGAGGGACATCTCCCATATACCGGAAACTTGAAAAATTCAAAAAAAGTCTTTGGAAAATTTTCACCTCCTGAATTTTTCATATATGTTTCCTAATACATCTAAAAATATTTTAAAATTATTCCCATGCCCATAAATAGGGGCCTTCATATGACAATCAGCCTTGAGAGGATATCTCCCATATAGCGTAAAGTTTAAAAATTCATAAAATATCTTTGGAAAATTTTCACCTCCTGAATTTTTTATATATGTTTCCTAATACATCTGAGAATATTTTAAAATTATTCCGATGCCCCTAAAAATCGTTGCGAAATTTTCACCTTCTGAATTTTTTATATATGTTTCTTAATACAACTAAGAATATTTTAAAATTATTCCCATGCCCCTAAGTAGGGGCATTCATATGGCAATTAGCCTTGGAAGGACATCTCCCTTATACCAGAAATTTTAAAAATTCATAAAAAATCTTTGCGAAATTTTCACCTCCTGAGTTTTTTATATATGTTTCTTAATACATCTAAGAATATTTTACAATTATTTCAAAGTCCCTAAGTAGGGGCCTTCATATGTCAATCAGCCTTGGAAGGACATCTCACATATACCGGAAATTTTAAAAATTCATAAAAAATCTTTGGAAAATTTTCACCTCCTGAATTTTTCATATATGTTTCCTAATACATCTAAGAATATTTTAAAATTATTTCCAAGTCCCTAAGTAGGGGTCTTCAAATGTCAATCAGCTTTGGAAGAACATTCCTTATAGTGTATATTTAAAAATTCTTAAAAAAAACTTTGGAAAATTTTCACCTCCTGAATTTTTTATATATGTTTCCTAATACATCTGAGAATATTTTAAAATTATTCCCATGCCCCTAAAAATCGTTGCGAAATTTTCACCTTCTGAATTTTTTATATATGTTTCCTAATATATCTAAGAATATTTGAAAATTATTTCCAAGTTCCTAAGTAGGGGCTTTCATATGACAATCAGCCTTGGAAGGACATCTCCCATATACCGGACTCTTGAAAAATTCATAAAAAATCTTTGGGAAATTTACCCTCCTGAATTTTTCATATATGTTTCCTAATACATCTAAAAATATTTTAAAATTATTCCCATGCCCATAAGTAGGGGCCTTCATATGACAATCAGCCTTGGGAGGATATCTCCCATATAGCGTAAAGTTTAAAAATTCATAAAATATCTTTGGAAATATTTACCTCCTGAATTTTTTATATATGTTTCCTAATACATCTGAGAATATTTTAAAATTATTCCCATGATCCTAAGTAGGGGCCTTCATATGTCAATCAGCCTTGGAGGGACATCTCCCATATACCGGAAATTTTAAAAATTCATAAAAAATCTTTGCGAAATTTTCACCTCCTGAATTTTTTATATATGTTTCCTAATATATCTGATAATATTTTAAAATTATTCCCATGATCCTAAGTAGGGGCCTTCATATGTCAATCAGCCTTGGAAGGACATCTCCCATACACCGGAAATTTTAAAAATTCATAAAAAATCTTTGCGAAATTTTCACCTCCTGAATTTTTTATATATGTTTCCTAATATATCTGATAATATTTTAAAATTATTCCCATTATCCTAAGTAGGGGCCTTCATATGTCAATCAGCCTTGGAGGGACATCTTCCATATACCGGAAATTTTAAAAATTCATAAAAAATCTTTGCGAAATTTTCACCTCCTGAATTTTTTATATATGTTTCCTAATACATCTATATAGAATATTTTAAAATTATTCCCATGCCCCTAAAAATCGTTGCGAAATTTTCACCTTCTGAATTTTTTATATATGTTTCTTAATACATCTAAGAATATTTTAAAATTATTCAAATGCCCCTAAGTAGGGGTATTCATATGGCAATCAGCCTTGGAAGGACATCTCCCATATACCGGAAACTTGAAAAATTCATAAAAAATCGTTGCGAAATTTTCACCTTCTGAATTTTTTATATATGTTTCTTAATACATCTAAGAATATTTTACAATTATTTCAAAGTCCCTAAGTAGGGGCCTTCATATGTCAATCAGCCTTGGAAGGACATCTCCCATATACCGGAAATTTTAAAAATTCATAAAAAATCTCTGCGAAATTTTCACCTCCTGAATTTTTTATATATGTTTCCTAATATATCTGATAATATTTTAAAATTATTCCCATGCCCCTGAGTAGGGGCCTTCATATGTCAATCAGCCTTGGGGTGACATCTCCCATATACCGGAAACTTGAAAATTCATAAAAAATCGTTGCGAAATTTTCACCTTCTGAATTTTTTATATATGTTTCCTAATACATCTAAGAATATTTTAAATTTATTTCCAAGTCCCTAAGTAGGGACCTTCATATGTCAATCAGCCCTGGAAGGACATCTCCCATATACCGAAAATTTTAAAAATTCATAAAAAATCTTTGGGAAATTTACCCTCCTGAATTTTTTATATATGTTTCCTAATATATCTAAGAATATTTTAAAATTATTCCCATGCCCCTGAGTAGGGGCCTTCATATGTCAATCAGCTTTGGAAGAACATTCCTTATAGTGTACATTTAAAAATTCTTAAAAAAAACTTTTGAAAATTTTCACCTCCTGAATTTTTTATATATGTTTTCTAATACATCTGAGAATATTATAAAACTATTCTTATGCCCCTAAGTAGGGGCATTCATATGACAATCAGCCTTGGAAGGACATCTCCCATATACCGCAAATTTCAAAAATTCATAAAAAAACTTTGGAGAATTTTCACCTCCTGAATTTTTTATATATGTTTCCTAATACATCTGAGAATATTTTAAAATTATTCCCATGCCCCTAAAAATTGTTGCGAAATTTTCACCTTCTGAATTTTTTATATATGTTGCCTAATACATCTGAGAATATTTTAAAATTATTTCCAAGGCCCTAAGTAGGGGTCTTCATATGTCAATCAGCTTTGGAAAGACATATCCCATATACCGAAAAATTTAAAAATTCATAAAAAAACTTTGTAAAATTTTCACCTTCTGAATTTTTTATATATGTTTCTTAATACATTTAAGAATATTTTAAAATTATTCAAATGACCCTATATAGGGGCCTTCTTATGTCAATCAGCCTTGGAAAGACATCTCCCATATACCGGAAATTTTAAAAATTCATAAAAAATCTTTGCGAAATTTTCACCTCCTGAATTTTTTATATATGTTTCCTAATATATCTGATAATATTTTAAAATTATTCCCATGATCCTAAGTAGGGGCCTTCATATGTCAATCAGCCTTGGAGGGACATCTCCCATATACCGGAAATTTTAAAAATTCATAAAAAATCTTTGCGAAATTTTCACCTCCTGAATTTTTTATATATGTTTCCTAATATATCTGATAATATTTTAAAATTATTCCCATGATCCTAAGTAGGGGCCTTCATATGTCAATCAGCCTTGGAAGGACATCTCCCATATACCGGAAATTTTAAAAATTCATAAAAAATCTTTGCGAAATTTTCACCTCCTGAATTTTTTATATATGTTTCCTAATATATCTGATAATATTTTAAAATTATTCCCATTATCCTAAGTAGGGGCCTTCATATGTCAATCAGCCTTGGAGGGACATCTTCCATATACCGGAAATTTTAAAAATTCATAAAAAATCTTTGCGAAATTTTCACCTCCTGAATTTTTTATATATGTTTCCTAATACATCTATATAGAATATTTTAAAATTATTCCCATGCCCCTAAAAATCGTTGCGAAATTTTCACCTTCTGAATTTTTTATATATGTTTCTTAATACATCTAAGAATATTTTAAAATTATTCAAATGCCCCTAAGTAGGGGCATTCATATGGCAATCAGCCTTGGAAGGACATCTCCCATATACCGGAAACTTGAAAAATTCATAAAAAATCGTTGCGAAATTTTCACCTTCTGAATTTTTTATATATGTTTCTTAATACATCTAAGAATATTTTACAATTATTTCAAAGTCCCTAAGTAGGGGCCTTCATATGTCAATCAGCCTTGGAAGGACATCTCCCATATACCGGAAAATTTAAAAATTCATAAAAAATCTCTGCGAAATTTTCACCTCCTGAATTTTTTATATATGTTTCCTAATATATCTGATAATATTTTAAAATTATTCCGATGCCCCTGAGTAGGGGCCTTCATATGTCAATCAGCCTTGGGGTGACATCTCCCATATACCGGAAACTTGAAAATTCATAAAAAATCGTTGCGAAATTTTCACCTTCTGAATTTTTTATATATGTTTCCTAATACATCTAAGAATATTTTAAATTTATTTCCAAGTCCCTAAGTAGGGACCTTCATATGTCAATCAGCCCTGGAAGGACATCTCCCATATACCGAAAATTTTAAAAATTCATAAAAAATCTTTGGGAAATTTACCCTCCTGAATTTTTTATATATGTTTCCTAATATATCTAAGAATATTTTAAAATTATTTCCAAGTCCCTAAGTAGGGGCCTTCATATGTCAATCAGCTTTGGAAGAACATTCCTTATAGTGTACATTTAAAAATTCTTAAAAAAAACTTTTGAAAATTTTCACCTCCTGAATTTTTTATATATGTTTTCTAATACATCTGAGAATATTATAAAACTATTCTTATGCCCCTAAGTAGGGGCATTCATATGACAATCAGCCTTGGAAGGACATCTCCCATATACCGCAAATTTTAAAAATTCATAAAAAAACTTTGGAGAATTTTCACCTCCTGAATTTTTTATATATGTTTCCTAATACATCTGAGAATATTTTAAAATTATTCCCATGCCCCTAAAAATTGTTGCGAAATTTTCACCTTCTGAATTTTTTATATATGTTGCCTAATACATCTGAGAATATTTTAAAATTATTTCCAAGGCCCTAAGTAGGGGTCTTCATATGTCAATCAGCCTTGGAAGGACATCTCCCATATACCGGAAATTTTAAAAATTCATAAAAAATCTTTGCGAAATTTTCACCTCCTGAATTTTTTATATATGTTTCCTAATACATCTATATAGAATATTTTAAAATTGTTCCCATGCCCCTAAAAATCGTTGCGAAATATTCACCTTCTGAATTTTTTATATATGTTTCTTAATACATCTAAGAATATTTTAAAATTATTCAAATGCCCCTAAGTAGGTGCATTCATATGGCAATCAGCCTTGGAAGGACATCTCCCATATACCGGAAACTTGAAAAATTCATAAAAAATCGTTGCGAAATTTTCACCTTCTGAATTTTTTATATATGTTTCTTAATACATCTAAGAATATTTTACAATTATTTCAAAGTCCCTAAGTAGGGGCCTTCATATGTCAATCAGCCTTGGAAGGACATCTCCCATATACCGGAAATTTTGAAAATTCATAAGAAATCTTTGCGAAATTTTCACCTCCTGAATTTTTTATATATGTTTCCTAATACATCTATATAGAATATTTTAAAATTATTCCCATGCCCCTAAAAATCGTTGCGAAATTTTCACCTTCTGAATTTTTTATATATGTTTCTTAATACATCTGAGAATATTATAAAATTATTCTTATGCCCCTAAGTAGGGGCATTCATATGACAATCAGCCTTGGAAGGACATCTCCCATATACCGCAAATTTCAAAAATAAATAAAAAAACTTTGGAAAATTTTCACCTCCTGAATTTTTTATATATGTTTCCTAATACATCTGAGAATATTTTAAAATTATTCCCATGCCCCTAAAAATTGTTGCGAAATTTTCACCTTCTGAATTTTTTATATATGTTGCCTAATACATCTGAGAATATTTTAAAATTATTTCCAAGGCCCTAAGTAGGGGTCTTCGTATGTCAATCAGCTTTGGAAAAACATTCCTTATAGTGTATATTTAAAAATTCTTAAAAAAAACTTTGGAAAATTTTCACCTCCTGAATTTTTTATATATGTTTTCTAATACATCTGAGAATATTATAAAATTATTCTTATGCCCCTAAGTAGGGGCATTCATATGACAATCAGCCTTGGAAGGACATCTCCCATATACCGCAATTTTCAAAAATTCATAAAAAAACTTTGGAAAATTTTCACCTCCTGAATTTTTTATATATGTTTCCTAATTCATCTGAGAATATTTTAAACCCATTCCCATGCCCCTAAAAATCGTTGCGAAATTTTCACCTCCTGAATTTTTTATATATGTTTCCTAATACATCTGAGAATATTTTAAAATTATTCCCATGCCCCTAAAAATCGTTGTGAAATTTTCACCTCCTGAATTTTTCATATATGTTTCATAATACATCTAAGAATATTTTAAAATTATTGCCATGCCCCTATGTAGGGGCCTTCATATGTCAATCAGCCTTGGAAAGACATCTCACATATACCGGAAATTTTAAAAACTCATAAAAAATCTTTGGAAAATTTTTACCTCCTGAATTTTTTATATATGTTTCCTAATACATCTATATAGAATATTTTAAAATTATTCCCATGCCCCTAAAAATCGTTGCGAAATATTCACCTTCTGAATTTTTTATATATGTTTCTTAATACATCTAAGAATATTTTAAAATTATTCAAATGCCCCTAAGTAGGGGCATTCATATGGCAATCAGCCTTGGAAGGACATCTCCCATATACCGGAAACTTGAAAAATTCATAAAAAATCGTTGCGAAATTTTCACCTTCTGAATTTTTTATATATGTTTCTTAATACATCTAAGAATATTTTACAATTATTTCAAAGTCCCTAAGTAGGGGCCTTCATATGTCAATCAGCCTTAGAAGGACATCTCCCATATACCGGAAATTTTGAAAATTCATAAGAAATCTTTGCGAAATTTTCACCTCCTGAATTTTTTATATATGTTTCCTAATACATCTATATAGAATATTTTAAAATTATTCCCATGCCCCTAAAAATCGTTGCGAAATTTTCACCTTCTGAATTTTTTATATATGTTTCCTAATACATCTGAGAATATTTTAAAATTATTCCCATGATCCTAAGTAGGGGCCTTCATATGTCAATCAGCCTTGGAGGGACATCTCCCATATACCGGAAATTTTAAAAATTCATAAAAAAACTTTGGAAAATTTTCACCTCCTGAATTTTTTATATATGTTTCCTAATTCATCTGAGAATATTTTAAACTTATTCCCATGCCCCTAAAAATCGTTGCGAAATTTTCACCTTCTGAATTTTTTATATATGTTTCCTAATACATCTGAGAATATTTTAAAATTATTCCCATGCCCCTAAAAATCTTTGCGAAATTTTCACCTCCTGAATTTTTTATATATGTTTCCTAATATATCTGATAATATTTTAAAATTATTCCCATGATCCTAAGTAGGGGCCTTCATATGTCAATCAGCCTTGGAGGGACATCTCCCATATACCGGAAATTTTAAAAATTCATAAAAAATCTTTGCGAAATTTTCACCTCCTGAATTTTTTATATATGTTTCCTAATACATCTATATAGAATATTTTAAAATTATTCCCATGCCCCTAAAAATCGTTGCGAAATATTCACCTTCTGAATTTTTTATATATGTTTCTTAATACATCTAAGAATATTTTAAAATTATTCAAATGCCCCTAAGTAAGGGCATTCATATGGCAATCAGCCTTGGAAGGACATCTCCCATATACCGGAAACTTGAAAAATTCATAAAAAATCTTTGCGAAATTTTCACCTTCTGAATTTTTTATATATGTTTCTTAATACATCTAAGAATATTTTACAATTATTTCAAAGTCCCTAAGTAGGGGCCTTCATATGTCAATCAGCCTTGGAAGGACATCTCCCATATGCCGGAAATTTTGAAAATTCGTAAGAAATCTTTGCGAAATTTTCACCTCCTGAATTTTTTATATATGTTTCCTAATACATCTATATAGAATATTTTAAAATTATTCCCATGCCCCTAAAAATCGTTGCGAAATTTTCACCTTCTGAATTTTTTATATATGTTTCTTAATACATCTAAGAATATTTTAAAATTATTCAAATGCCCCTAAGTAGGGGCATTCATATGGCAATCAGCCTTGGAAGGACATCTCCCATATACCGGAAACTTGAAAAATTCATAAAAAATCGTTGCGAAATTTTCACCCTTTGAATTTTTTATATATGTTTTTTAATACATTTAAGAATATTTTAAAATTATTCAAATGCCCCTATATAGGGGCCTTCTTATGTCAATCAGCCTTGGAAAGACATCTCCCATATACCGGAAATTTTAAAAATTCATAAAGAATCTTTGCGAAATTTTCACCTCCTGAATTTTTTATATATGTTTCCTAATATATCTAAGAATATTTGAAAATTATTTCCAAGTTCCTAAGTAGGGGCTTTCATAAGACAATCAGCCTTGGAAGGACATCTCCCATATACCGGAAATTTTAAAAATTCATAAAAAATCTTTGGGAAATTTACCCTCCTGAATTTTTTATATATGTTTCGTAATATATCTGATAATATTTTAAAATTATTGCCATGTCCCTAAGTAGGGGCCTTCATATGACCATCAGCCTTGGAAGGACATCTCCCATATAACGGATATTTTAAAAGTTGATAAAAAAAATCTTTGCGAAATTTTCACCTCCTGAATTTTTCATATATGGTTCCTAATACATCTAAGAATATTTTAAAATTATTTCCAAGTCCCTAAGTAGGGGCATTCATATGTCAATCAGCCTTGGAAGGACATCTCACATATACCGGAAATTTTAAAAACTCATAAAAATCTTTGGAAAATTTTTACCTCCTGAATTTTTTATATGTGTTTCCTAATACATCTAAGTATATTTTAAAATTATTTCTAAGTCCCTAAGTAGGGGCCTTCATATGTCAATCAGCTTTGGAAAACATTCCTTATAGTGTATATTAAAAAATTCTTAAAAAAAACTTTGGAAAATTTTCACCTCCTGAATTTTTTATATATGTTTCCTTATATATCTAAGAATATTTGAAAATTATTTCCAAGTTCCTAAGTAGGGGCTTTCATAAGACAATCAGCCTTGGAAGGACATCTCCCATATACCGGAAATTTTAAAAATTCATAAAAAATCTTTGGGAAATTTACCCTTCTGAATTTTTTATATATGTTTCCTAATATATATAAGAATATTTTAAAATTATTGCCATGCCCCTAAGTAGGGGCCTTCATATGACAATCAGCCTTGGAAGGACATCTCCCATATACCGCAAATTTCAAAAATTCATAAAAAAACTTTGGAAAATTTTCACCTCCTGAATTTTTTATATATGTTTCCTAATTCATCTGAGAATATTTTAAAATTATTCCCATGCCCCTAAAAATCGTTGCGAAATTTTCACCTTCTGAAATTTTTATATATGTTTCCTAATACATCTGAGAATATTTTAAAATTATTCCCATGCCCCTAAACATCGTTGCGAAATTTTCACCTCCTGAATTTTTCATATATGTTTCCTAATACATCTAAGAATATTTTAAAATTATTGCCCTGCCCCTATGTAGGGTATGACAATCAGCCTTGGAAAGACATATCCCATATACCGGAAATTTGAAAAATTCATAAAAAATCTTTGCGAAATTTTCACCTCCTGAGTTTTTCATATGTGTTTCCCAATACATCTGAGAATAATTTAAAATTATTCCTATGCCCCTAAGTAGGGGTCTTCATATTACAATCAGCCTTGGAAAGACATCTCCCATATACCGGATATTTTAAAAATTGATAAATAAAATCTTTGCGAAATTTTCACCTCCTGAATTTTTTATATATGTTTCCTAATACATCTGAGAATATTTTAAAATTATTCCCATGCCCCTAAAAATCGTTGCGAAATTTTCACCTTCTGAATTTTTAATATATGTTTCATAATACATCTAAGAATATTTTAAAATTATTCAAATGCCCCTAAGTAGGGGCATTCATATGGCAATCAGCCTTGGAAGGACATCTCCCTTATACCAGAAATTTTAAAAATTCATAAAAAATCTTTGCGAAATTTTCACCTCCTGAGTTTTTTATATATGTTTCCTAATATATCTAAGAATATTTTAAAATTATTCCCATGCCCCTGAGTAGGGGCCTGCATATGATAATCAGCCTTGGGAGGACATCCCCCATATACCGGAAATTTTAAAAATTCATAAAAAATCTTTGCGAAATTTTCACCTCCTGAGTATTTTATATACGTTTCCTAATACATCTGAGAATATTTTAAAATTATTCCCATGCCCCTGAGTAGGGGCCTTCATATGACAATCAGCCTTGGAAGGACATCCCCCATATACCGGAAATTTAAAAATTCATAAAAAATCTTTGCGAAATTTTCACCTCCTGAGTTTTTTATATACGTTTCCTAATTCATCTGAGAATATTTTAAAATTATTCCCATGCCCCTAAAAATCGTTGCGAAATTTTCACCTCCTGAATTTTTCATATATGTTTCAAAATACATCTAAGAATATTTTAAAATTATTGCCATGCCCCTATGTAGGGGCCTTCATATGACAATCAGCTTTGGAAGGACATCTCCCATATACCGGAAATTTTAAAAATTCATAAAAAATCTTTGCGAAATTTTCACCTTCTGAATTTTTTATATATTTTTCTTAATAAATCTAAGAATATTTTAAAATTATTCCCATGCCCCTGAGTAGGGGCCTTTATATGGCAATCAGCCTTGGAAGGACATCTCCCATATACCGGAAATTTTAAAAATTCATAAAAAATCTTTGCGAAATTTTCACCTTCTTAATTTTTTATATATGTTTCTTAATACATCTAAGAATATTTTAAAATTATTCAAATGCCCCTAAGTAGGGACCTTCATATGTCAATCAGCCTTGGAAGGACATCTCCCATATACCGGAAACTTGAAAAATTCATAAAAAATCGTTGCGAAATTTTCACCTTCTGAATTTTTTATATATGTTTCTTAATATATTTAAGAATATTTTAAAATTATTCAAATGCCCCTATATAGGGGCCTTCTTATGTCAATCAGCCTTGGAAGGACATCTCCCATATACCGGAAATTTTAAAAATTCATAAAGAATCTTTGCGAAATTTTCACCTCCTGAATTTTTTATATATGTTTCCTAATATATCTAAGAATATTTGAAAATTATTTCCAAGTTCCTAAGTAGGGGCTTTCAAATGACAATCAGCCTTGGAAGGACATCTCCCATATACCGGAAATTTTAAAAATTCATAAAAAATCTTTGGGAAATTTACCCTCCTGAATTTTTTATATATGTTTCCTAATATATCTGATAATATTTTAAAATTATTGCCATGCCCCTAAGTAGGGGCCTACATATGACAATCAGCCTTGGAAGGACATCTCCCATATAACGGATATTTTAAAAGTTGATAAAAAAAATCTTTGCGAAATTTTCACCTCCTGAATTTTTCATATATGTTTCCTAATACATCTAAGAATATTCTAAAATTATTTCCAAGTCCCTAAGTAAGGGCCTTCATATGTCAATCAGCCTTGGAAGGACATCTCACATATACCGGAAATTTTAAAAATTCATAAAAAATCTTTGGAAAATTTTCACCTCTTGAATTTTTTATATATGTTTCATAATACATCTAAGTATATTTTAAAATTATTTCCAAGTCCCTATGTAGGGGCCTTCATATGTCAATCAGCTTTGGAAGAACATTCCTTATAGTGTATATTAAAAAATTCTTAAAAAAAACTTTGGAAAATTTTCGCCTCCTGAATTTTGTATATATGTTTTCTAATAAATCTGAGAATATTATAAAATTATTCCCATGCCCCTAAAAATTGTTGCGAAATTTTCACCTTCTGAATTTTTTATATATGTTGCCTAATACATCTGAGAATATTTTAAAATTATTTCCAAGGCCCTAAGTAGGGGTCTTCGTATGTCAATCAGCTTTGGAAAAACATTCCTTATAGTGTATATTTAAAAATTCTTAAAAAAAACTTTGGAAAATTTTCACCTCCTGAATTTTTTATATATATTTTCTAATACATCTGAGAATATTATAAAATTATTCTTATGCCCCTAAGTAGGGGCATTCATATGACAATCAGCCTTGGAAGGACATCTCCCATATACCGCAAATTTCAAAAATTCATAAAAAAACTTTGGAAAATTTTCACCTCCTGAATTTTTTATATATGTTTCCTAATACATCTGAGAATATTTTAAAATTATTCCCATGCCCCTAAAAATTGTTGCGAAATTTTCACCTTCTGAATTTTTTATATATGTTGCCTAATACATCTGAGAATATTTTAAAATTATTTCCAAGGCCCTAAGTAGGGGTCTTCGTATGTCAATCAGCTTTGGAAAAACATTCCTTATAGTGTATATTTAAAAATTCTTAAAAAAAACTTTGGAAAATTTTCACCTCCTGAATTTTTTATATATGTTTTCTAATACATCTGAGAATATTATAAAATTATTCTTATGCCCCTAAGTAGGGGCATTCATATGACAATCAGCCTTGGAAGGACATCTCCCATATACCGCAAATTTCAAAAATTCATAAAAAAACTTTGGAAAATTTTCACCTCCTGAATTTTTTATATATGTTTCCTAATTCATCTGAGAATATTTTAAACCCATTCCCATGCCCCTAAAAATCGTTGCGTAATTTTCACCTTCTGAATTTTTTATATATGTTTCCTAATACATCTGAGAATATTTTAAAATTATTTCCATGCCCCTAAAAATCGTTGCGAAATTTCCACCTCCTGAATTTTTCATATATGTTTCATAATACATCTAAGAATATTTTAAAATTATTGCCATGCCCCTATGTAGGGGCCTTCATATGTCAATCAGCCTTGGAAGGACATCTCACATATACCGGAAATTTTAAAAACTCATAAAAAATCTTTGGAAAATTTTCACCTCCTGAATTTTTTATATATGTTTCCTAATACATCTATATAGAATATTTTAAAATTATTCCCATGCCCCTAAAAATCGTTGCGAAATATTCACCTTCTGAATTTTTTATATATGTTTCTTAATACATCTAAGAATATTTTAAAATTATTCAAATGCCCCTAAGTAGGGGCATTCATATGGCAATCAGCCTTGGAAGGACATCTCCCATATACCGGAAATTTTAAAAACTCATAAAAAATCTTTGGAAAATTTTCACCTCCTGAATTTTTTATATATGTTTCCTAATACATCTATATAGAATATTTTAAAATTATTCCTATGCCCCTAAAAATCGTTGCGAAATATTCACCTTCTGAATTTTTTAAATATGTTTCTTAATACATCTAAGAATATTTTAAAATTATTCAAATGCCCCTAAGTAGGGGCATTCATATGGCAATCAGCCTTGGAAGGACATATCCCATATACCGGAAACTTGAAAAATTCATAAAAAATCGTTGCGAAATTTTCACCTTCTGAATTTTTTATATATGTTTCTTAATACATCTAAGAATATTTTACAATTATTTCAAAGTCCCTAAGTAGGGGCCTTCATATGTCAATCAGCCTTGGAAGGACATCTCCCATATGCCGGAAATTTTGAAAATTCATAAGAAATCTTTGCGAAATTTTCACCTCCTGAATTTTTTATATATGTTTCCTAATACATCTATATAGAATATTTTAAAATTATTCCCATGCCCCTAAAAATCGTTGCGAAATTTTCACCTTCTGAATTATTTATATATGTTTCCTAATATATCTAAGAATATTTGAAAATTATTTCCAAGTTCCTAAGTAGGGGCTTTCATATGACAATCAGCCTTGGAAGGACATCTCCCATATACCGGAAATTTTAAAAATTCATAAAAAATCTTTAGGAAATTTACCCTCCTGAATTTTTTATATATGTTTCCTAATATATCTGATAATATTTTAAAATTATTGCCATGCCCCTATGTAGGGGCCTTCATATGACAATCAGCTTTGGAAGGACATCTCCCATATACCGGAAATTTTAAAAATTCATAAAAAATCTTAGCGAAATTTTCACCTTCTGAATTTTTTATATATTTTTCTTAATAAATCTAAGAATATTTTAAAATTATTCCCATGCCCCTGAGTAGGGGCCTTTATATGGCAATCAGCCTTGGAAGGACATCTCCCATATACCGGAAATTTTAAAAATTCATAAAAAATCTTTGCGAAATTTTCACCTCCTGAGTTTTGTATATACGTTTCCTAATACATCTAAGAATATTTTAAAATTATTCCCATGCCCCTAAAAATCGTTGCGAAATTTTCACCTCCTGAATTTTTCATATATGTTTCCTAATATATCTAAGAATATTTGAAAATTATTTCCAAGTTCCTAAGTAGGGGCTTTCATATGACAATCAGCCTTGGAAGGACATCTCCCATATACCGGAAATTTTAAAAATTCATAAAAAATCTTTGCGAAATTTTCACCTCCTGAGTTTTTTATATACGTTTCCTAATACATCTGATAATATTTTAAAATTATTCCCATGCCCCTGAGTAGGGGCCTTCATATGACAATCAGCCTTGGAAGGACATCCCCCATATACCGGAAATTTTAAAAATTCATAAAAAATCTTTGCGAAATTTTCACCTCCTGAGTTTTTTATATACGTTTCCTAATTCATCTGAGAATATTTTAAAATAATTCCCATGCCCCTAAAAATCGTTGCGAAATTTTCACCTCCTGAATTTTTCATATATGTTTCCTAATATATCTAAGAATATTTGAAAATTATTTCCAAGTTCCTAAGTAGGGGCTTTCATATGACAATCAGCCTTGGAAGGACATCTCCCATATACCGGAAATTTTAAAAATTCATAAAAAATCTTTGGGAAATTTACCCTCCTGAATTTTTTATATATGTTTCCTAATATATCTGATAATATTTTAAAATTATTGCCATGCCCCTATGTAGGGGCCTTCATATGACAATCAGCTTTGGAAGGACATCTCCCATATACCGGAAATTTTAAAAATTCATAAAAAATCTTTGCGAAATTTTCACCTTCTGAATTTTTTATATATTTTTCTTAATAAATCTAAGAATATTATAAAATTATTCCCATGCCCCTGAGTAGGGGCCTTTATATGGCAATCAGCCTTGGAAGGACATCTCCCATATACCGGAAATTTTAAAAATTCATAAAAAATCTTTGCGAAATTTTCACCTTCTGAATTTTTTATATATGTTTCTTAATACATCTAAGAATATTTTAAAATTATTCAAATGCCCCTAAGTAGGGACCTTCATATGTCAATCAGCCTTGGAAGGACATCTCCCATATACCGGAAACTTGAAAAATTCATAAAAATTCGTTGCGAAATTTTCACCTTCTGAATTTTTTATATATGTTTCTTAATACATTTAAGAATATTTTAAAATTATTCAAATGCCCCTATATAGGGGCCTTCTTAT
The DNA here is from genome assembly GCA_949710015.1 of Crataerina pallida. Lineage (NCBI taxonomy): Eukaryota > Metazoa > Arthropoda > Insecta > Diptera > Hippoboscidae > Crataerina > Crataerina pallida. The sequence continues at coordinate 19,047,062 of OX453289.1, forward strand.
GTCAATCAGCCTTGGAAGGACATCTCCCATATACCGGAAATTTTAAAAATTCATAAAGAATCTTTGCGAAATTTGCACCTCCTGAATTTTTTATATATGTTTCCTAATACATCTAAGAATATTTTAAAATTATTGCCATGCCCCTATGTAGGGGCCTTCATATGACAATCAGCTTTGGAAGGACATCTCCCATATACCGGAAATTTTAAAAATTCATAAAAAATCTTTGCGAAATTTTCACCTTCTGAATTTTTTATATATGTTTCTTAATACATCTAAGAATATTTTAAAATTATTCAAATGCCCCTAAGTAGGGACCTTCATATGTTAATCAGCCTTGGAAGGACATCTCCCATATACCGGAAACTTGAAAAATTCATAAAAATTCGTTGCGAAATTTTCACCTTCTGAATTTTTTATATATGTTTCTTAATACATCTAAGAATATTTTACAATTATTTCAAAGTCCCTAAGTAGGGGCCTTCATATGTCAATCAGCCTTGGAAGGACATCTCCCATATACCGGAAATTTTAAAAATTCATAAAAAATCTTTGCGAAATTTTCACCTCCTGAATTTTTTATATATGTTTCCTAATATATCTGATAATATTTTAAAATTATTGCCATGCCCCTATGTAGGGGCCTTCATATGACAATCAGCTTTGGAAGGACATCTCCCATATACCGGAAATTTTAAAAATTCATAAAAAATCTTAGCGAAATTTTCACCTTCTGAATTTTTTATATATTTTTCTTAATAAATCTAAGAATATTTTAAAATTATTCCCATGCCCCTGAGTAGGGGCCTTTATATGGCAATCAGCCTTGGAAGGACATCTCCCATATACCGGAAATTTTAAAAATTCATAAAAAATCTTTGCGAAATTTTCACCTCCTGAGTTTTGTATATACGTTTCCTAATACATCTAAGAATATTTTAAAATTATTCCCATGCCCCTAAAAATCGTTGCGAAATTTTCACCTCCTGAATTTTTCATATATGTTTCCTAATATATCTAAGAATATTTGAAAATTATTTCCAAGTTCCTAAGTAGGGGCTTTCATATGACAATCAGCCTTGGAAGGACATCTCCCATATACCGGAAATTTTAAAAATTCATAAAAAATCTTTGCGAAATTTTCACCTCCTGAGTTTTTTATATACGTTTCCTAATACATCTGATAATATTTTAAAATTATTCCCATGCCCCTGAGTAGGGGCCTTCATATGACAATCAGCCTTGGAAGGACATCCCCCATATACCGGAAATTTTAAAAATTCATAAAAAATCTTTGCGAAATTTTCACCTCCTGAGTTTTTTATATACGTTTCCTAATTCATCTGAGAATATTTTAAAATAATTCCCATGCCCCTAAAAATCGTTGCGAAATTTTCACCTCCTGAATTTTTCATATATGTTTCCTAATATATCTAAGAATATTTGAAAATTATTTCCAAGTTCCTAAGTAGGGGCTTTCATATGACAATCAGCCTTGGAAGGACATCTCCCATATACCGGAAATTTTAAAAATTCATAAAAAATCTTTGGGAAATTTACCCTCCTGAATTTTTTATATATGTTTCCTAATATATCTGATAATATTTTAAAATTATTGCCATGCCCCTATGTAGGGGCCTTCATATGACAATCAGCTTTGGAAGGACATCTCCCATATACCGGAAATTTTAAAAATTCATAAAAAATCTTTGCGAAATTTTCACCTTCTGAATTTTTTATATATTTTTCTTAATAAATCTAAGAATATTATAAAATTATTCCCATGCCCCTGAGTAGGGGCCTTTATATGGCAATCAGCCTTGGAAGGACATCTCCCATATACCGGAAATTTTAAAAATTCATAAAAAATCTTTGCGAAATTTTCACCTTCTGAATTTTTTATATATGTTTCTTAATACATCTAAGAATATTTTAAAATTATTCAAATGCCCCTAAGTAGGGACCTTCATATGTCAATCAGCCTTGGAAGGACATCTCCCATATACCGGAAACTTGAAAAATTCATAAAAATTCGTTGCGAAATTTTCACCTTCTGAATTTTTTATATATGTTTCTTAATACATTTAAGAATATTTTAAAATTATTCAAATGCCCCTATATAGGGGCCTTCTTATGTCAATCAGCCTTGGAAGGACATCTCCCATATACCGGAAATTTTAAAAATTCATAAAGAATCTTTGCGAAATTTGCACCTCCTGAATTTTTTATATATGTTTCCTAATACATCTAAGAATATTTTAAAATTATTGCCATGCCCCTATGTAGGGGCCTTCATATGACAATCAGCTTTGGAAGGACATCTCCCATATACCGGAAATTTTAAAAATTCATAAAAAATCTTTGCGAAATTTTCACCTTCTGAATTTTTTATATATGTTTCTTAATACATCTAAGAATATTTTAAAATTATTCAAATGCCCCTAAGTAGGGACCTTCATATGTTAATCAGCCTTGGAAGGACATCTCCCATATACCGGAAACTTGAAAAATTCATAAAAATTCGTTGCGAAATTTTCACCTTCTGAATTTTTTATATATGTTTCTTAATACATCTAAGAATATTTTACAATTATTTCAAAGTCCCTAAGTAGGGGCCTTCATATGTCAATCAGCCTTGGAAGGACATCTCCCATATACCGGAAATTTTAAAAATTCATAAAAAATCTTTGCGAAATTTTCACCTCCTGAATTTTTTATATATGATTCCTAATACATCTATATAGAATATTTTAAAATTATTCCCATGCCCCTAAAAATCGTTGCGAAATTTTCACCTCCTGAATTTTTTATATATGTTTTCTAATACATCTGAGAATATTATAAAATTATTCTTATGCCCCTAAGTAGGGGCATTCATATGACAATCAGCCTTGGAAGGACATCTCCCATATACCGCAAATTTCAAAAATTCATAAAAAAACTTTGGAAAATTTTCACCTTCTGAATTTTTTATATATGTTTCTTAATACATCTAAGAATATTTTAAAATTATTCAAATGCCCCTATATAGGGGCCTTCTTATGTCAATCAGCCTTGGAAGGACATCTCCCATATACCGGAAATTTTAAAAATTCATAAAGAATCTTTGCGAAATTTTCACCTCCTGAATTTTTTATATATGTTTCCTAATATATCTAAGAATATTTGAAAATTATTCCTATGCCCCTAAGTAGGGGTCTTCATATGACAATCAGCCTTGGAAGGACATCTCCCATATACCGGAAATTTTAAAAATTCATAAAAAATCTTTGGGAAATTTACCCTCCTGAATTTTTTATATATGTTTCCTAATATATCTGATAATATTTTAAAATTATTGCCATGCCCCTAAGTAGGGGCCTTCATATGACAATCAGCCTTGGAAGGACATCTCCCATATAACGGATATTTTAAAAGGTGATAAAAAAAATCTTTGCGAAATTTTCACCTCCTGAATTTTTCATATATGTTTCCTAATACATCTAAGAATATTTTAAAATTATTTCCAAGTCCCTAAGTAGGGGCCTTCATATGTCAATCAGCCTTGGAAGGACATCTCACATATACCGGAAATTTTAAAAATTCATAAAAAATCTTTGGAAAATTTTCACCTCCTGAATTTTTTATATATGTTTTCTAATACATCTAAGTATATTTTAAAATTATTTCCAAGTCCCTAAGTAGGGGCCTTCATATGTCAATCAGCTTTGGAAGAACATTCCTTATAGTGTATATTAAAAAATTCTTAAAAAAAACTTTGGAAAATTTTCGCCTCCTGAATTTTGTATATATGTTTTCTAATACACCTGAGAATATTATAAAATTATTCTTATGCCCCTAAGCAGGGGCATTCATATGACAATCAGCCTTGGAAAGACATCTCCCATATACCGCAAATTTCAAAAATTCATAAAAAAACTTTGGAAAATTTTCACCTCCTGAATTTTTTATATATATTTCCTAATTTATCTGAGAATATTTTAAAATTATTGCCATGCCCCTAAAAATCGTTGCGAAATTTTCACCTTCTGAATTTTTCATATATGTTTCCTAATACATCTAAGAATATTTTAAAATTATTTCCAAGTCCCTAAGTAGGGGCCTTCATATGTCAATCAGCCTTGGAAGGACATCTCACATATACCGGAAATTGTAAAAACTCATAAAAAATCTTTGGAAAATTTTCACCTCCTGAATTTTTTATATATGTTTCCTAATACATCTAAGTATATTTTAAAATTATTTCCAAGTCCCTAAGTAGGGGCCTTCATATGTCAATCAGCTTTGGAAGAACATTCCTTATAGTGTATATTAAAAAATTCTTAAAAAAAACTTTGGAAAATTTTCGTCTCCTGAATTTTGTATATATGTTTTCTAATACATCTGAGAATATTATAAAATTATTCTTATGCCCCTAAGTAGGGGCATTCACATGATAATCAGCCTTGGAAGGACATCCCCCATATACCGGAAATTTTAAAAATTCATAAAAAATCTTTGCGACATTTTCACCTCCTCAGTTTTTTTATACGTTTCCTAATACATCTGAGAATATTTTAAAATTATTCCCATGATCCTAAGTAGGGGCCTTCATATGACAATCAGCCTTGGAAGGACATCTCCCATATAAGTGATATTTTAAAATTGATAAAAAAAATCTTTGCGAGATTTTCACCTCCTGAGTGTTTTATATATGTTTCCTAATACATCTAAGAATATTTTAAAATTATTTCCAAGTCCCTAAGTAGGGGTCTTCATATGTCAATCAGCTTTGGAAAGACATATCCCATATACCGAAAAATTTAAAAATTCATAAAAAAACTTTGTAAAATTTTCACCTTCTGAATTTTTTATATATGTTTCTTAATACATTTAAGAATATTTTAAAATTATTCAAATGCCCCTATATAGGGGCCTTCTTATGTCAATCAGCCTTGGAAGGACATCTCCCATATACCGGAAATTTTAAAAATTCATAAAAAATCTTTGGGAAATTTACCCTCCTGAATTTTTTAAATATGTTTCCTAATATATCTAAGAATATTTCAAAATTATTGCCATGCCCCTAAGTAGGGGCCTTCATATGACAATCAGCCTTGGAAGGACATCTCCCATATACCGGAAATTTGAAAAATTCATAAAAAATCTTTGCGAAATTTTCACCTCCTGAATTTTTTATATATGTTTCCTAATATATCTGATAATATTTTAAAATTATTCCCATGATCCTAAGTAGGGGCCTTCATATGTCAATCAGCCTTGGAGGGACATCTCCCATATACCGGAAATTTTAAAAATTCATAAAAAATCTTTGCGAAATTTTCACCTCCTGAATTTTTTATATATGTTTCCTAATACATCTATATAGAATATTTTAAAATTATTCCCATGCCCCTAAAAATCGTTGCGAAATATTCACCTTCTGAATTTTTTATATATGTTTCTTAATACAACTAAGAATATTTTAAAATTATTCAAATGCCCCTAAGTAGGGGCATTCATATGGCAATCAGCCTTGGAAGGACATCTCCCATATACCGGAAACTTGAAAAATTCATAAAAAATCGTTGCGAAATTTTCACCTTCTGAATTTTTTATATATGTTTCTTAATACATCTAAGAATATTTTACAATTATTTCAAAGTCCCTAAGTAGGGGCCTTCATATGTCAATCAGCCTTGGAAGGACATCTCCCATATACCGGAAATTTTAAAAATTCATAAAAAATCTTTGCGAAATTTTCACCTCCTGAATTTTTTATATATGTTTCCTAATACATCTATATAGAATATTTTAAAATTATTCCCATGCCCCTAAAAATCGTTGCGAAATTTTCACCTCCTGAATTTTTTATATATGTTTTCTAATACATCTGAGAATATTATAAAATTATTCTTATGCCCCTAAGTAGGGGCATTCATATGACAATCAGCCTTGGAAGGACATCTCCCATATACCGCAAATTTCAAAAATTCATAAAAAAACTTTGGAAAATTTTCACCTTCTGAATTTTTTATATATGTTTCTTAATACATCTAAGAATATTTTAAAATTATTCAAATGCCCCTATATAGGGGCCTTCTTATGTCAATCAGCCTTGGAAGGACATCTCCCATATACCGGAAATTTTAAAAATTCATAAAAAATCTTTGCGAAATTTTCACCTCCTGAATTTTTTATATATGTTTCCTAATATATCTGATAATATTTTAAAATTATTCCCATGATGGTAAGTAGGGGCCTTCATATGTCAATCAGCCTTGGAGGGACATCTCCCATATACCGGAAATTTTAAAAATTCATAAAAAATCTTTGCGAAATTTTCACCTCCTGAATTTTTTATATATGTTTCCTAATACATCTATATAGAATATTTTAAAATAATTCCCATGCCCCTAAAAATCGTTGCGAAATATTCACCTTCTGAATTTTTTATATATGTTTCTTAATACATCTAAGAATATTTTAAAATTATTCAAATGCCCCTAAGTAGGGGCATTCATATGGCAATCAGCCTTGGAAGGACATCTCCCATATACCGGAAATTTTAAAAATTCATAAAAAATCTTTGCGAAATTTTCACCTTCTGAATTTTTTATATATGTTTCTTAATACATCTAAGAAAATTTTAAAATTATTCAAATGCCCCTAAGTAGGGACCTTCATATGTCAATCAGCCTTGGAAGGACATCTCCCATATACCGGAAATTTGAAAAATTCATAAAAAATCGTTGCGAAATTTTCACTTTCTGAATTTTTTATATATGTTTCTTAATACATCTAAGAATATTTTAAAATTATTCAAATGCCCCTATATAGGGGCCTTCTTATGTCAATCAGACTTGGAAGGACATCTCCCATATACCGGAAATTTTAAAAATTCATAAAGAATCTTTGCGAAATTTTCAGCTCCTGAATTTTTTATATATGTTTTTTAATATATCTAAGAATATTTGAAAATTATTTCCAAGTTCCTAAGTAGGGGTTTTCATATGACAATCAGCCTTGGAAGGACATCTCCCATATACCGGAAATTTTAAAAATTCATAAAAAATCTTTGGGAAATTTACCCTCCTGAATTTTTTATATATGTTTCCTAATATATCTGATAATATTTTAAAATTATTGCCATGCCCCTAAGTAGGGGCCTTCATATGACAATCAGCCTTGGAAGGACATCTCCCATATAACGGATATTTTAAAAGTTGATAAAAAAAATCTTTGCGAAATTTTCACCTCCTGAATTTTTCATATATGTTTCCTAATACATCTAAGAATATTTTAAAATTATTTCCAAGTACCTAAGTAGGGGCCTTCATATGTCAATCAGCCTTGGAAGGACATCTCACATATACCGGAAATTTTAAAAACTCATAAAAAATCTTTGGAAAATTTTCACCTCCTGAATTTTTTATATATGTTTCCTAATACATCTAAGTATATTTTAAAATTATTTCCAAGTCCCTAAGTAGGGGCGTTCATATGTCAATCAGCTTTGGAAGAACATTCCTTATAGTGTATATTAAAAAATTCTTAAAAAAAACTTTGGAAAATTTTCGTCTCCTGAATTTTGTATATATGTTTTCTAATACATCTGAGAATATTATAAAATTATTCTTATGCCCCTAAGTAGGGGCATTCATATGACAATCAGCCTTGGATGGACATCTCCCATATACCGCAAATTTCAAAAATTCATAAAAAAACTTTGGAAAATTTTCACCTCCTGAATTTTTTATATATATTTCCTAATTTATCTGAGAATATTTTAAAATTATTGCCATGCCCCTAAAAATCGTTGCGAAATTTTCACCTTCTGAATTTTTTATATATGTTTCCTAATACATCTGAGAATATTTTAAAATTATTCCCATGCCCCTAAACATCGTTGCGAAATTTTCACCTCCTGAATTTTTCATATATGTTTCCTAATACATCTAAGAATATTTTAAAATTATTGCCATGCCCCTAGGTAGGGGCCTTCATATGACAATCAGCCTTGGAAAGACATCTCCCATATACCGAAAATTTTAAAAACTCATAAAAAATCTTTGGGAAATTTACCCTCCTGAATTTTTTATATATGTTTCCTAATATATCTAAGAATATTTTAAAATTATTGCCATGCCCCTAAGTAGGGGCCTTCATATGACAATCAGCCTTGGAAGGACATCTCCTATATACCGGAAATTTGAAAAATTCATAAAAAATCTTTGCGAAATTTTCACCTGCTGAGTTTTTCATATGTGTTTCACAATACATCTGAGAATATTTTAAAATTATTCCTATGCCCCTAAGTAGGGGTCTTCATATTACAAACAGCCTTGAAAGGACATCTCCCATATAACGGAAATTTTAAAAATTCATAAAAAATCTTTGCGAAATTTACACCTCCTGAATTTTTCATATATATTTCCTAATACATCTGAGAATATTTTAAAATTATTCCCATGCCCCTGAGTAGGGGCCTTCATATGACAATCAGCCTTGGAAGGACATCTCCCATATAAGGGATATTTTAAAATTGATAAAAAAAATCTTTGCGAGATTTTCACCTCCTGAATGTTTTATATATGTTTCCTAATACATCTGAGAATATATTAAAATTATTTCCAAGTCCCTAAGTAGGGGCCTTCATATGTCAATCAGCCTTGGAAAGACATATCCCATATACCGAAAAATTTAAAAATTCATAAAAAAACTTTGGAAAATTTTCACCTTCTGAATTTTTTATATATGTTTCTTAATACATTTAAGAATATTTTAAAATTATTCAAATGCCCCTATATAGGGGCCTTCATATGTCAATCAGCCTTGGAAAGACATCTCCCATATACCGGAAATTTTAAAAATTCATAAAGAATCTTTGCGAAATTTTCACCTCCTGAATTTTTTATATATGTTTCCTAATATATCTAAGAATATTTGAAAATTATTTCCAAGTTCCTAAGTAGGGGCTTTCATAAGACAATCAGCCTTGAAAGGACATCTCCCATATACCGGAAATTTTAAAAATTCATAAAAAATCTTTGGGAAATTTACCCTCCTGAATTTTTTATATATGTTTCCTAATATATTTGATAATATTTTAAAATTATTGCCATGCCCCTAAGTAGGGGCCTTCATATGACAATCAGCCTTGGAAGGACATCTCCCATATAACGGATATTTTAAAAGTTGATAAAAAAAATCTTTGCGAAATTTTCACCTCCTGAATTTTTCATATATGTTTCCTAATACATCTAAGAATATTTTAAAATTATTTCAAAGTCCCTAAGTAGGGGCCTTCATATGTCAATCAGCCTTGGAGGGACATCTCCCATATACCGGAAATTTTAAAAATTCATAAAAAATCTTTGGAAAATTTTCACCTCCTGAATTTTTTATATATGTTTTCTAATACATCTAAGTATATTTTAAAATTATTTCCAAGTCCCTAAGTAGGGGCCTTCATATGTCAATCAGCTTTGGAAGAACATTCCTTATAGTGTATATTAAAAAATTCTTTAAAAAAACTTTGGAAAATTTTCACTTCCTGAATTTTTTATATATGTTTCCTAATATATCTAAGAATATTTGAAAATTATTTCCAAGTTCCTAAGTAGGGGCTTTCATAAGACAATCAGCCTTGGAAGGACATCTCCCATATACCGGAAATTTTAAAAATTCATAAAAAATCTTTGGGAAATTTACCCTCCTGAATTTTTTATATATGTTTCCTAATATATCTGATAATATTTTAAAATTATTGCCATGCCCCTAAGTAGGGGACTTCATATGACAATCAGCCTTGGAAAGACATCTCCCATATACCGCAAACTTCAAAAATTCATTAAAAAACTTTGGAAAATTTTCACCTCCTGAATTTTTTATATATGTTTCCTAATTCATCTGAGAATATTTTAAAATTATTCCCATGCCCCTAAAAATCGTTGCGAAATTTTCACCTTCTGAATTTTTAATATATGTTTCTTAATACATCTAAGAATATTTTAAAATTATTCAAATGCCCCTAAGTAGGGGCATTCATATGGCAATCAGCCTTGGAAGGACATCTCCCATATACCGGAAACTTGAAAAATTCATAAAAAATCGTTGCGAAATTTTCACCTTCCGAATTTTTTATATATGTTTCTTAATACATCTAAGAATATTTTACAATTATTTCAAAGTCCCTAAGTAGGGGCCTTCATATGTCAATCAGCCTTGGAAGGACATCTCCCATATACCGGAAATTTTAAAAATTCATAAAAAATCTTTGCGAAATTTTCACCTCCTGAATTTTTTATATATGTTTCCTAATACATCTATATAGAATATTTTAAAATTATTCCCATGCCCCTAAAAATCGTTGCGAAATTTTCACCTCCTGAATTTTTTATATATGTTTTCTAATACATCTGAGAATATTATAAAATTATTCTTATGCCCCTAAGTAGGGGCATTCATATGACAATCAGCCTTGGAAGGACATCTCCCATATACCGCAAATTTCAAAAATTCATAAAAAAACTTTGGAAAATTTTCACCTTCTGAATTTTTTATATATGTTTCTTAATACATCTAAGAATATTTTAAAATTATTCAAATGCCCCTATATAGGGGCCTTCTTATGTCAATCAGCCTTGGAAGGACATCTCCCATATACCGGAAATTTTAAAAATTCATAAAAAATCTTTGCGAAATTTTCACCTCCTGAATTTTTTATATATGTTTCCTAATATATCTGATAATATTTTAAAATTATTCCCATGATCGTAAGTAGGGGCCTTCATATGTCAATCAGCCTTGGAGGGACATCTCCCATATACCGGAAATTTTAAAAATTCATAAAAAATCGTTGCGAAATTTTCACTTTCTGAATTTTTTATATATGTTTCTTAATACATCTAAGAATATTTTAAAATTATTCAAATGCCCCTATATAAAGGCCTTCTTATGTCAATCAGACTTGGAAGGACATCTCCCATATACCGGAAATTTTAAAAATTCATAAAGAATCTTTGCGAAATTTTCAGCTCCTGAATTTTTTATATATGTTTTCTAATATATCTAAGAATATTTGAAAATTATTTCCAAGTTCCTAAGTAGGGGTTTTCATATGACAATCAGCCTTGGAAGGACATCTCCCATATACCGGAAATTTTAAAAATTCATAAAAAATCTTTGGGAAATTTACCCTCCTGAATTTTTTATATATGTTTCCTAATATATCTGATAATATTTTAAAATTATTGCCATGCCCCTAAGTAGGGGCCTTCATATGACAATCAGCCTTGGAAGGACATCTCCCATATAACGGATATTTTAAAAGTTGATAAAAAAAATCTTTGCGAAATTTTCACCTCCTGAATTTTTCATATATGTTTCCTAATACATCTAAGAATATTTTAAAATTATTTCCAAGTCCCTAAGTAGGGGCCTTCATATGTCAATCAGCCTTGGAAGGACATCTCACATATACCGGAAATTTTAAAAACTCATAAAAAATCTTTCGAAAATTTTCACCTCCTGAATTTTTTATATATGTTTCCTAATACATCTAAGTATATTTTAAAATTATTTCCAAGTCCCTAAGTAGGGGCCTTCATATGTCAATCAGCTTTGGAAGAACATTCCTTATAGTGTATATTAAAAAATTCTTAAAAAAAACTTTGGAAAATTTTCGTCTCCTGAATTTTGTATATATGTTTTCTAATACATCTGAGAATATTATAAAATTATTCTTATGCCCCTAAGTAGGGGCATTCATATGACAATCAGCCTTGGATGGACATCTCCCATATACCGCAAATTTCAAAAATTCATAAAAAAACTTTGGAAAATTTTCACCTCCTGAATTTTTTATATATATTTCCTAATTTATCTGAGAATATTTTAAAATTATTGCCATGCCCCTAAAAATCGTTGCGAAATTTTCACCTTCTGAATTTTTTATATATGTTTCCTAATACATCTGAGAATATTTTAAAATTATTCCCATGCCCCTAAACATCGTTGCGAAATTTTCACCTCCTGAATTTTTCATATATGTTTCCTAATACATCTAAGAATATTTTAAAATTATTGCCATGCCCCTATGTAGGGGCCTTCATATGACAATCAGCCTTGGAAAGACATCTCCCATGTACCGAAAATTTTAAAAACTCATAAAAAATCTTTGGGAAATTTACCCTCCTGAATTTTTTATATATGTTTCCTAATATATCTAAGAATATTTTAAAATTATTGCCATGCCCCTAAGTAGGGGCCTTCATATGACAATCAGCCTTGGAAGGACATCTCCTATATACCGGAAATTTGAAAAATTCATAAAAAATCTTTGCGAAATTTTCACCTGCTGAGTTTTTCATATGTGTTTCACAATACATCTGAGAATATTTTAAAATTATTCCTATGCCCCTAAGTAGGGGTCTTCATATTACAAACAGCCTTGAAAGGACATCTCCCATATAACGGAAATTTTAAAAATTCATAAAAAATCTTTGCGAAATTTACACCTCCTGAATTTTTCATATATGTTTCCTAATACATCTAAGAATATTTAAAATTATTCCCATGCCCCTGAGTAGGGGCCTTCATATGATAATCAGCCTTGGAAAGACATCCCCCATATACCGGAAATTTTAAAAATTCATAAAAAATCTTTGCGAAATTTTCACCTCCTGAGTTTTTTATATACGTTTCCTAATACATCTGAGAATATTTTAAAATTATTCCCATGCCCCTGAGTAGGGGCCTTCATATGACAATCAGCCTTGGAAGGACATCTCCCATATAAGGGATATTTTAAAATTGATAAAAAAAATCTTTGCGAGATTTTCACCTCCTGAGTGTTTTATATATGTTTCCTAATACATCTGAGAATATATTAAAATTATTTCCAAGTCCCTAAGTAGGGGCCTTCATATGTCAATCAGCCTTGGAAAGACATATCCCATATACCGAAAAATTTAAAAATTCATAAAAAAACTTTGCGAAATTTTCACCTCCTGAATTTTTTATATATGTTTCCTAATACATCTATATAGAATATTTTAAAATTATTCCCATGCCCCTAAAAATCGTTGCGAAATTTTCACCTTCTGAATTTTTAATATATGTTTCTTAATACATCTAAGAATATTTTAAAATTATTCAAATGCCCCTAAGTAGGGGCATTCATATGGCAATCAGCCTTGGAAGGACATCTCCCATATACCGGAAACTTGAAAAATTCATAAAAAATCGTTGCGAAATTTTCACCTTCCGAATTTTTTATATATGTTTCTTAATACATCTAAGAATATTTTACAATTATTTCAAAGTCCCTAAGTAGGGGCCTTCATATGTCAATCAGCCTTGGAAGGACATCTCCCATATACCGGAAATTTTAAAAATTCATAAAAAATCTTTGCGAAATTTTCACCTCCTGAATTTTTTATATATGTTTCCTAATACATCTATATAGAATATTTTAAAATTATTCCCATGCCCCTAAAAATCGTTGCGAAATTTTCACCTCCTGAATTTTTTATATATGTTTTCTAATACATCTGAGAATATTATAAAATTATTCTTATGCCCCTAAGTAGGGGCATTCATATGACAATCAGCCTTGGAAGGACATCTCCCATATACCGCAAATTTCAAAAATTCATAAAAAAACTTTGGAAAATTTTCACCTTCTGAATTTTTTATATATGTTTCTTAATACATCTAAGAATATTTTAAAATTATTCAAATGCCCCTATATAGGGGCCTTCTTATGTCAATCAGCCTTGGAAGGACATCTCCCATATACCGGAAATTTTAAAAATTCATAAAAAATCTTTGCGAAATTTTCACCTCCTGAATTTTTTATATATGTTTCCTAATATATCTGATAATATTTTAAAATTATTCCCATGATCGTAAGTAGGGGCCTTCATATGTCAATCAGCCTTGGAGGGACATCTCCCATATACCGGAAATTTTAAAAATTCATAAAAAATCGTTGCGAAATTTTCACTTTCTGAATTTTTTATATATGTTTCTTAATACATCTAAGAATATTTTAAAATTATTCAAATGCCCCTATATAAAGGCCTTCTTATGTCAATCAGACTTGGAAGGACATCTCCCATATACCGGAAATTTTAAAAATTCATAAAGAATCTTTGCGAAATTTTCAGCTCCTGAATTTTTTATATATGTTTTCTAATATATCTAAGAATATTTGAAAATTATTTCCAAGTTCCTAAGTAGGGGTTTTCATATGACAATCAGCCTTGGAAGGACATCTCCCATATACCGGAAATTTTAAAAATTCATAAAAAATCTTTGGGAAATTTACCCTCCTGAATTTTTTATATATGTTTCCTAATATATCTGATAATATTTTAAAATTATTGCCATGCCCCTAAGTAGGGGCCTTCATATGACAATCAGCCTTGGAAGGACATCTCCCATATAACGGATATTTTAAAAGTTGATAAAAAAAATCTTTGCGAAATTTTCACCTCCTGAATTTTTCATATATGTTTCCTAATACATCTAAGAATATTTTAAAATTATTTCCAAGTCCCTAAGTAGGGGCCTTCATATGTCAATCAGCCTTGGAAGGACATCTCACATATACCGGAAATTTTAAAAACTCATAAAAAATCTTTCGAAAATTTTCACCTCCTGAATTTTTTATATATGTTTCCTAATACATCTAAGTATATTTTAAAATTATTTCCAAGTCCCTAAGTAGGGGCCTTCATATGTCAATCAGCTTTGGAAGAACATTCCTTATAGTGTATATTAAAAAATTCTTAAAAAAAACTTTGGAAAATTTTCGTCTCCTGAATTTTGTATATATGTTTTCTAATACATCTGAGAATATTATAAAATTATTCTTATGCCCCTAAGTAGGGGCATTCATATGACAATCAGCCTTGGATGGACATCTCCCATATACCGCAAATTTCAAAAATTCATAAAAAAACTTTGGAAAATTTTCACCTCCTGAATTTTTTATATATATTTCCTAATTTATCTGAGAATATTTTAAAATTATTGCCATGCCCCTAAAAATCGTTGCGAAATTTTCACCTTCTGAATTTTTTATATATGTTTCCTAATACATCTGAGAATATTTTAAAATTATTCCCATGCCCCTAAACATCGTTGCGAAATTTTCACCTCCTGAATTTTTCATATATGTTTCCTAATACATCTAAGAATATTTTAAAATTATTGCCATGCCCCTATGTAGGGGCCTTCATATGACAATCAGCCTTGGAAAGACATCTCCCATGTACCGAAAATTTTAAAAACTCATAAAAAATCTTTGGGAAATTTACCCTCCTGAATTTTTTATATATGTTTCCTAATATATCTAAGAATATTTTAAAATTATTGCCATGCCCCTAAGTAGGGGCCTTCATATGACAATCAGCCTTGGAAGGACATCTCCTATATACCGGAAATTTGAAAAATTCATAAAAAATCTTTGCGAAATTTTCACCTGCTGAGTTTTTCATATGTGTTTCACAATACATCTGAGAATATTTTAAAATTATTCCTATGCCCCTAAGTAGGGGTCTTCATATTACAAACAGCCTTGAAAGGACATCTCCCATATAACGGAAATTTTAAAAATTCATAAAAAATCTTTGCGAAATTTACACCTCCTGAATTTTTCATATATGTTTCCTAATACATCTAAGAATATTTAAAATTATTCCCATGCCCCTGAGTAGGGGCCTTCATATGATAATCAGCCTTGGAAAGACATCCCCCATATACCGGAAATTTTAAAAATTCATAAAAAATCTTTGCGAAATTTTCACCTCCTGAGTTTTTTATATACGTTTCCTAATACATCTGAGAATATTTTAAAATTATTCCCATGCCCCTGAGTAGGGGCCTTCATATGACAATCAGCCTTGGAAGGACATCTCCCATATAAGGGATATTTTAAAATTGATAAAAAAAATCTTTGCGAGATTTTCACCTCCTGAGTGTTTTATATATGTTTCCTAATACATCTGAGAATATATTAAAATTATTTCCAAGTCCCTAAGTAGGGGCCTTCATATGTCAATCAGCCTTGGAAAGACATATCCCATATACCGAAAAATTTAAAAATTCATAAAAAAACTTTGGAAAATTTTCACCTTCTGAATTTTTTATATATGTTTCTTAATACATTTAAGAATATTTTAAAATTATTCAAATGCCCCTATATAGGGGCCTTCTTATGTCAATCAGCCTTGGAAAGACATCTCCCATATACCGGAAATTTTAAAAATTCATAAAGAATCTTTGCGAAATTTTCACCTCCTGAATTTTTTATATATGTTTCCTAATATATCTAAGAATATTTGAAAATTATTTCCAAGTTCCTAAGTAGGGGCTTTCATAAGACAATCAGCCTTGAAAGGACATCTCCCACATACCGGAAATTTTAAAAATTCATAAAAAATCTTTGGGAAATTTACCCTCCTGAATTTTTTATATATGTTTCCTAATATATTTGATAATATTTTAAAATTATTGCCATGCCCCTAAGTAGGGGCCTTCATATGACAATCAGCCTTGGAAGGACATCTCCCATATAACGGATATTTTAAAAGTTGATAAAAAAAATCTTTGCGAAATTTTCACCTCCTGAATTTTTCATATATGTTTCCTAATACATCTAAGAATATTTTAAAATTATTTCCAAGTCCCTAAGTAGGGACCTTCATATGTCAATCAGCCTTGGAGGGACATCTCCCATATACCGGAAATTTTAAAAATTCATAAAAAATCTTTGGAAAATTTTCACCTCCTGAATTTTTTATATATGTTTTCTAATACATCTAAGTATATTTTAAAATTATTTCCAAGTCCCTAAGTAGGGGCCTTCATATGTCAATCAGCTTTGGAAGAACATTCCTTATAGTGTATATTAAAAAATTCTTTAAAAAAACTTTGGAAAATTTTCACTTCCTGAATTTTTTATATATGTTTCCTAATATATCTAAGAATATTTGAAAATTATTTCCAAGTTCCTAAGTAGGGGCTTTCATAAGACAATCAGCCTTGGAAGGACATCTCCCATATACCGGAAATTTTAAAAATTCATAAAAAATCTTTGGGAAATTTACCCTCCTGAATTTTTTATATATGTTTCCTAATATATCTGATAATATTTTAAAATTATTGCCATGCCCCTAAGTAGGGGCCTTCATATGACAATCAGCCTTGGAAAGACATCTCCCATATACCGCAAATTTCAAAAATTCATAAAAAAACTTTGGAAAATTTTCACCTCCTGAATTTTTTATATATGTTTCCTAATTCATCTGAGAATATTTTAAAATTATTCCCATGCCCCTAAAAATCGTTGCGAAATTTTCACCTTCTGAAATTTTTATATATGTTTCCTAATACATCTGAGAATATTTTCAAATTATTCCCATGCCCCTAAACATCGTTGCGAAATTTTCACCTCCTGAGTGTTTTATATATGTTTCCTAATACATCTGAGAATATTTTAAAATTATTTCCAAGTCCCTAAGTAGGGGCCTTCATATGTCAATCAGCCTTGGAAAGACATATCCCATATACCGAAAAATTTTAAAATTCATAAAAAAACTTTGGAAAATTTTCACCTCCTGAATTTTTTATATATGTTTCCTAATACATCTATGAATATTTTAAAAGTATTCCCATGCCCCTAAGTAGGGGCCTTCATATGATAATCAGCCTTGGAAGGACATCCCCCATATACCGGAAATTTTAAAAATTCATAAAAAATCTTTGCGAAATTTTCACCTCCTGAATTTTTTATATATGTTTCCAAATACACCTAAGAATATTTTAAAATTATTGCCATGCCCCTAAGTAGGGGCCTTCATGTGACAATCAGCCTTGGAAGGACATCTCCCATATACCGGAAATTTTAAAAATTCAAAAAAAAAACTTTGGAAAATTTTCACCTCCTGAATTTTTCATATATGTTTCCTAATACATCTAAGAATATTGTAAAATTATTCTTATGCCCCTAAGTAGGGGCCTTCATATGATAATCAGCCTTGGAAGGACATCCCCCATATACCGGAAAATTTTTAAAATTCATAAAAAATCTTTGCGAAATTTTCACCTCCTGAGTTTTTTTATATATGTTTCCTAATACATCTAAGAATATTTTAAAATTATTTCCAAGTCCCTAAGTAGGGGCCTTCATATGTCAATCAGCCCTGGAAAGACATCTCCCATATACCGAAAATTTTAAAAATTCATAAAAAATCTTTGGGAAATTTACCCTCCTGAATTTTTTATATATGTTTCCTAATATATTTAAGAATATTTTAAAATTATTCCCATGCCCCTGAGTAGGGGCCTTCATATGATAATCAGCCTTGGAAGGACATCCCCCATATACCGGAAATTTTAAAAATTCATAAAAAATCTTTGCGAAATTTTCACCTTCTGAATTTTTTATATATTTTTTTTAATACATTTAAGAATATTTTAAAATTATTCAAATGCCCCTATATAGGGGCCTTTTTATGTCAATCAGCCTTGGAAGGACATCTCCCATATACCGGAATTTTAAAAATTCATAAAAAATCTTTGCGAAATTTTAACCTTCTGAATTTTTTATATATGTTTCCTAATATATCTGATAATATTTTTAAATTATTTCCAAGTTCCTAAGTAGGGGCTTTCATAAGACAATCAGCCTTGGAAGGACATCTCCCATATACCGGAAATTTTAAAAATTCATAAAAAATCTTTGGGAAATTTTACCTCCTGAATTTTTTATATATATTTCCTAATATATCTGATAATATTTTAAAATTATTGCCATGCCCCTAAGTAGGGGCCTTCATATGTCAATCAGCCCTGGAAGGACATCTCCCATATACCGAAAATTTTAAAAATTCATAAAAAATCTTTGGGAAATTTACCCTTCTGAATTTTTTATATATGTTTCCTAATACATCTGAGAATATTTTAAAATTATTCCCATGCCCCTAAAAATCGTTTCGAAATTTTCACCTTCTGAATTTTTAATATATGTTTCTTAATACATCTAAGAATATTTTAAAATTATTCAAATGCACCTAAGTAGGGGCATTCATATGGCCCTCAGCCTTGGAAGGACATCTCCCTTATACCAGAAATTTTAAATATTCATAAAAAATCTTTGCGAAATTTTCACCTCCTGAGTTTTTTATATATGTTTCCTAATATATCTAAGAATATTTTAAAATTATTCCCATGCCCCTGAGTAGGGGCCTGCATATGATAATCAGCCTTGGAAGGACATCCCCCATATACCGGAAATTTTAAAAATTCATAAAAAATCTTTGCGAAATTTTCACCTCCTGAGTTTTTTATATACGTTTCCTAATACATCTGAGAATATTTTAAAATTATTCCCATGCCACTAAAAATCGTTGCGAAATTTTCACCTTCTGAATTTTTAATATATGTTTCTTAATACATCTAAGAATATTTTAAAATTATTCAAATGCCCCTAAGTAGGGGCATTCATATGGCAATCAGCCTTGGAAGGACATCTCCCTTATACCAGAAATTTTAAAAATTCATAAAAAATCTTTGCGAAATTTTCACCTCCTGAGTTTTTTATATATGTTTCCTAATATATCTAAGAATATTTTAAAATTATTCCCATGCCCCTGAGTAGGGGCCTGCATATGATAATCAGCCTTGGAAGGACATCCCCCATATACCGGAAATTTTAAAAATTCATAAAAAATCTTTGCGAAATTTTCACCTCCTGAGTTTGTTATATATGTTTCCTAATACATCTAAGAATATTTTAAAATTATTCCCAAGTCCCTAAGTAGGGGCCTTCATATGTCAATCAGCCCTGGAAGGACATCTCCCATATACCGAAAATTTTAAAAATTCATAAAAAATCTTTGGGAAATTTACTCTTCTGAATTTTTTATGTATGTTTCCTAATACATCTGAGAATATTTTAAAATTATTCCCATGCCCCTAAAAATCGTTGCGAAATTTTCACCTTCTGAATTTTTAATATATGTTTCTTAATACATCTAAGAATATTTTAAAATTATTCAAATGCCCCTAAGTAGGGGCATTCATATGGCAATCAGCCTTGGAAGGACATCTCCCTTATACCAGAAATTTTAAAAATTCATAAAAAATCTTTGCGAAATTTTCACCTCCTGAGTTTTTTATATATGTTTCCTAATATATCTAAGAATATTTTAAAATTATTTCCAAGTCCCTAAGTAGGGGCCTTCATATGTCAATCAGCCTTGGAAGGACATCTCCCATATACCGGATATTTTAAAAATTGATAAATAAAATCTTTGCGAAATTTTCACCTCCTGAATTTTTTATATATGTTTCCTAATACATCTGAGAATATTTTAAAATTATTCCCATGCCCCTAAAAATCGTTGCGAAATTTTCACCTTCTGAATTTTTAATATATGTTTCTTAATACATCTAAGAATATTTTAAAATTATTCAAATGCCCCTAAGTAGGGGCATTCATATGGCAATCAGCCTTGGAAGGACATCTCCCTTATACCAGAAATTTTAAAAATTCATAAAAAATCTTTGCGAAATTTTCACCTCCTGAGTTTTTTATATATGTTTCCTAATATATCTAAGAATATTTTAAAATTATTCCCATGCCCCTGAGTAGGGGCCTGCATATGATAATCAGCCTTGGAAGGACATCCCCCATATACCGGAAATTTTAAAAATTCATAAAAAATCTTTGCGAAATTTTCACCTCCTGAGTTTTTTATATACGTTTCCTAATACATCTGAGAATATTTTAAAATTATTCCCATGCCACTAAAAATCGTTGCGAAATTTTCACCTTCTGAATTTTTAATATATGTTTCTTAATACATCTAAGAATATTTTAAAATTATTCAAATGCCCCTAAGTAGGGGCATTCATATGGCAATCAGCCTTGGAAGGACATCTCCCTTATACCAGAAATTTTAAAAATTCATAAAAAATCTTTGCGAAATTTTCACCTCCTGAGTTTTTTATATACGTTTCCTAATACATCTGAGAATATTTTAAAATTATTCCTATGCCCCTGAGTAGGGGCCTTCATATGACAATCAGCCTTGGAAGGACATCTCCCATATAAGGGATATATTAAAATTGATAAAAAAAATCTTTGCGAAATTTTCACCTCCAGAATTTTTCATATATGTTTCCAAATACACCTAAGAATATTTTAAAATTATTGCCATGCCCCTAAGTAGGGGCCTTCATATGACAATCAGCCTTGGAAAGACATCTCCCATATACCGGAAATTTTAAAAATTCAAAAAAAAAACTTTGGAAAATTTTCACCTCCTGAATTTTTCATATATGTTTGCTAATACATCTAAGAATATTTTAAAATTATTCTTATGCCCCTAAGTAGGGGCCTTCATATGATAATCAGCCTTGGAAGGACATCCCCCATATACCGGAAAATTTAAAAATTCATAAAAAATCTTTGCGAAATTTTCACCTCCTGAGTTTTTTATATACGTTTCCTAATACATCTGAGAATATTTTAAAATTATTTCCATGCCCCTGAGTAGGGGCCTTCATATGACAATCAGCCTTGGAAGGACATCTCCCATATAAGGGATATTTTAAAATTGATAAAAAAAATCTTTGCGAGATTTTCACCTCCTGAGTTTTTTATATATGTTTCCTAATACATCTAAGAATATTTTAAAATTATTTCCAAGTCCCTAAGTAGGGGCCTTCATATGTCAATCAGCCCTGGAAAGACATCTCCCATATACCGAAAATTTTAAAAATTCATAAAAAATCTTTGGGAAATTTACCCTCCTGAATTTTTTATATATGTTTCCTAATATATTTATGAATATTTTAAAATTATTCCCATGCCCCTGAGTAGGGGCTTTCATATGATAATCAGCCTTGGAAGGACATCCCCCATATACCGGAAATTTTAAAAATTCATAAAAAATCTTTGCGAAATTTTCACCTCCTGAGTTTTTTATATACGTTTCCTAATACATCTGAGAATATTTTAAGATTATTCCCATGCCCCTGAGTAGGGGCCTTCATATGACAATCAGCCTTGGAAGGACATCTCCCATATAAGGGATAGTTTAAATTTGATAAAAAAAATCTTTGCGAGATTTTCACCTCCTGAGTGTTTTATATATGTTTCCTAATACATCTGAGAATATTTTAAGATTATTCCCATGCCCCTTAGTAGGGGCCTTTATATGACAATCAGCCTTGGAAAGACATCTCCCATATACCGTAAAATTTAGAAATTCATAAAAAATCTTTGGGAAATTTTCACCACCTGAATTTTTAATATATGTTTCCTAATATATCTAAGAATATTTTAAAATTATTTCTATGCCCCTAAGTAGGGGCCTTCATATGACAATCAGCCTTGGAAGGACATCTCCCATATACCGGAAATTTTAAAAATTCATAAAAAATCTTTGCGAAATTTACACCGCCTGAATTTTTAATATATGTTTCCTAATACATCTGAGAATATTTTAAGATTATTCCCATGCCCCTGAGTAGGGGCCTTCATATGATAATCAGCCTTGGAAGGACATCCCCCATATACCGGAAATTTTAAAAATTCATAAAAAATCTTTGCGAAATTTACCCTCCTGAATTTTTTATATATGTTTCCTAATATATCTAAGAATATTTTAAAATTATTCCCATGCCCCTGCGTAGGGGCCTTCATATGATAATCAGCCTTGGAAGGACATCCCCCATATACCGGAAATTTTAAAAATTCATAAAAAATCTTTGCGAAATTTTCACCTTCTGAATTTTTTATATATTTTTCTTAATACATTTAAGAATATTTTAAAATTATTCAAATGCCCCTATATAGGGGCCTTCTTATGTCAATCAGCCTTGGAAGGACATCTCCCATATACCGGAATTTTAAAAATTCATAAAAAATCTTTGCGAAATTTTCACCTCCTGAATTTTTTATATATGTTTCCTAATATATCTGATAATATTTTAAAATTATTTCCAAGTTCCTAAGTAGGGGCTTTCATAAGACAATCAGCCTTGGAAGGACATCTCCCATATACCGGAAATTTTAAAAATTCATAAAAAATCTTTGGGAAATTTACCCTCCTGAATTTTTTATATATGTTTCCTAATATATCTGATAATATTTTAAAATTATTGCCATGCCCCTAAGTAGGGGCCTTCATATGACAATCAGCCTTGGAAGGACATCTCCCATATACCGCAAATTTCAAAAATTCATAAAAAAACTTTGGAAAATTTTCACCTCCTGAATTTTTTATATATGTTTCCTAATATATCTAAGAATATTTTAAAATTATTGCCATGCCCCTAAGTAGGGGCGTTCATATGACAATCAGCCTTGGAAGGACATCTCCCATATACCGGAAATTTGAAAAATTCATAAAAAATCTTTGCGAAATTTTCACCTCCTGAGTTTTTCATATGTGTTTCCCAATACATCTGAGAATATTTTAAAATTATTCTCATGCCCCTAAGTAGGGGTCTTCATATTACAATCAGCCTTGGAAGGACATCTCCCATATACCGGATATTTTAAAAATTGATAAATAAAATCTTTGCGAAATTTTCACCTTCTGAATTTTTTATATATGTTTCCTAATACATCTGAGAATATTTTAAAATTCTTCCCATGCCCCTAAAAATCGTTGCGAAATTTTCACCTTCTGAATTTTTAATATATGTTTCTTAATACATCTAAGAATATTTTAAAATTATTCAAATGCCCCTAAGTAGGGGCATTCATATGGCAATCAGCCTTGGAAGGACATCTCCCTTATACCAGAAATTTTAAAAATTCATAAAAAATCTTTGCGAAATTTTCACCTCCTGAGTTTTTTATATATGTTTCCTAATACATCTAAGAATATTTTAAAATTATTTCCAAGTCCCTAAGTAGGGGCGTTCATATGACAATCAGCCTTGGAAGGACATCTCCCATATACCGGAAATTTGAAAAATTCATAAAAAATCTTTGGGAAATTTACCCTCCTGATTTTTTTATATATGTTTCCTAATATATCTAAGAATATTTTAAAATAATTGCCATGCCCCTAAGTAGGGGCGTTCATATGACAATCAGCCTTGGAAGGACATCTCCCATATACCGAAAATTTTAAAAATTCATAAAAAATCTTTGGGAAATTTGCCCTTCTGAATTTTTTATATATGTTTCCTAATACATCTGAGAATATTTTAAAATTATTCCCATGCCCCTAAAAATCGTTGCGAAATTTTCACCTTCTGAATTTTTAATATATGTTTCTTAATACATCTAAGAATATTTTAAAATTATTCAAATGCCCCTAAGTAGGGGCATTCATATGGCCATCAGCCTTGGAAGGACATCTCCCTTATACCAGAAATTTTAAATATTCATAAAAAATCTTTGCGAAATTTTCACCTCCTGAGTTTTTTATATATGTTTCCTAATATATCTAAGAATATTTTAAAATTATTCCCATGCCCCTGAGTAGGGGCCTGCATATGATAATCAGCCTTGGAAGGACATCCCCCATATACCGGAAATTTTAAAAATTCATAAAAAATCTTTGCGAAATTTTCACCTCCTGAGTTTTTTATATACGTTTCCTAATACATCTGAGAATATTTTAAAATTATTCCCATGCCACTAAAAATCGTTGCGAAATTTTCACCTTCTGAATTTTTAATATATGTTTCTTAATACATCTAAGAATATTTTAAAATTATTCAAATGCCCCTAAGTAGGGGCATTCATATGGCAATCAGCCTTGGAAGGACATCTCCCTTATACCAGAAATTTTAAAAATTCATAAAAAATCTTTGCGAAATTTTCACCTCCTGAGTTTTTTATATATGTTTCCTAATATATCTAAGAATATTTTAAAATTATTCCCATGCCCCTGAGTAGGGGCCTGCATATGATAATCAGCCTTGGAAGGACATCCCCCATATACCGGAAATTTTAAAAATTCATAAAAAATCTTTGCGAAATTTTCACCTCCTGAGTTTGTTATATATGTTTCCTAATACATCTAAGAATATTTTAAAATTATTTCCAAGTCCCTAAGTAGGGGCCTTCATATGTCAATCAGCCCTGGAAAGACATCTCCCATATACCGAAAATTTTAAAAATTCATAAAAAATCTTTGGGAAATTTACTCTTCTGAATTTTTTATATATGTTTCCTAATACATCTGAGAATATTTTAAAATTATTCCCATGCCCCTAAAAATCGATGCGAAATTTTCACCTTCTGAATTTTTAATATATGTTTCTTAATACATCTAAGAATATTTTAAAATTATTCAAATGCCCCTAAGTAGGGGCATTCATATGGCAATCAGCCTTGGAAGGACATCTCCCTTATACCAGAAATTTTAAAAATTCATAAAAAATCTTTGCGAAATTTTCACCTCCTGAGTTTTTTATATATGTTTCCTAATATATCTAAGAATATTTTAAAATTATTTCCAAGTCCCTAAGTAGGGGCCTTCATATGTCAATCAGCCTTGGAAGGACATCTCCCATATACCGGATATTTTAAAAATTGATAAATAAAATCTTTGCGAAATTTTCACCTCCTGAATTTTTTATATATGTTTCCTAATACATCTGAGAATATTTTAAAATTATTCCCATGCCCCTAAAAATCGTTGCGAAATTTTCACCTTCTGAATTTTTAATATATGTTTCTTAATACATCTAAGAATATTTTAAAATTATTCAAATGCCCCTAAGTAGGGGCATTCATATGGCAATCAGCCTTGGAAGGACATCTCCCTTATACCAGAAATTTTAAAAATTCATAAAAAATCTTTGCGAAATTTTCACCTCCTGAGTTTTTTATATATGTTTCCTAATATATCTAAGAATATTTTAAAATTATTCCCATGCCCCTGAGTAGGGGCCTGCATATGATAATCAGCCTTGGAAGGACATCCCCCATATACCGGAAATTTTAAAAATTCATAAAAAATCTTTGCGAAATTTTCACCTCCTGAGTTTTTTATATACGTTTCCTAATACATCTGAGAATATTTTAAAATTATTCCTATGCCCCTGAGTAGGGGCCTTCATATGACAATCAGCCTTGGAAGGACATCTCCCATATAAGGGATATATTAAAATTGATAAAAAAAATCTTTGCGAGATTTTCACCTCCTGAGTGTTTTATATATGTTTCCTAATACATCTGAGAATATTTTAAAATTATTTCCAAGTCCCTAAGTAGGGGCCTTCATATGTCAATCAGCCTTGGAAAGACATATCCCATATACCGAAAAATTTTAAAATTCATAAAAA
Source organism: Crataerina pallida (assembly GCA_949710015.1). Lineage (NCBI taxonomy): Eukaryota > Metazoa > Arthropoda > Insecta > Diptera > Hippoboscidae > Crataerina > Crataerina pallida. The sequence goes on from OX453289.1 coordinate 19,073,375, forward strand.
AACTTTGGAAATTTTTCACCTCCTGAATTTTTTATATATGTTTCCTAATACATCTATGAATATTTTAAAAGTATTCCCATGCCCCTAAGTAGGGGCCTTCATATGATAATCAGCCTTGGAAGGACATCCCCCATATACCGGAAATTTTAAAAATTCATAAAAAATCTTTGCGAAATTTTCACCTCCAGAATTTTTCATATATGTTTCCAAATACACCTAAGAATATTTTAAATTTATTGCCATGCCCCTAAGTAGGGGCCTTCATATGACAATCAGCCTTGGAAGGACATCTCCCATATACCGGAAATTTTAAAAATTCAAAAAAAAAACTTTGGAAAATTTTCACCTCCTGAATTTTTCATATATGTTTGCTAATACATCTAGGAATATTTTAAAATTATTCTTATGCCCCTAAGTAGGGGCCTTCATATGATAATCAGCCTTGGAAGGACATCCCCCATATACCGGAAAATTTAAAAATTCATAAAAAATCTTTGCGAAATTTTCACCTTCTGAGTTTTTTATATACGTTTCCTAATACATCTGAGAATATTTTAAAATTATTTCCATGCCCCTGAGTAGGGGCCTTCATATGACAATCAGCCTTGGAAGGACATCTCCCATATAAGGGATATTTTAAAATTGATAAAAAAAATCTTTGCGAGATTTTCACCTCCTGAGTTTTTTATATATGTTTCCTAATACATCTAAGAATATTTTAAAATTATTTCCAAGTCCCTAAGTAGGGGCCTTCATATGTCAATCAGCCCTGGAAAGACATCTCCCATATACCGAAAATTTTAAAAATTCATAAAAAATCTTTGGGAAATTTACCCTCCTGAATTTTTTATATATGTTTCCTAATATATTTATGAATATTTTAAAATTATTCCCATGCCCCTGAGTAGGGGCCTTCATATGATAATCAGCCTTGGAAGGACATCCCCCATATACCGGAAATTTTAAAAATTCATAAAAAATCTTTGCGAAATTTTCACCTCCTGAGTTTTTTATATACGTTTCCTAATACATCTGAGAATATTTTAAGATTATTCCCATGCCCCTGAGTAGGGGCCTTCATATGACAATCAGCCTTGGAAGGACATCTCCCATATAAGGGATAGTTTAAATTTGATAAAAAAAATCTTTGCGAGATTTTCACCTCCTGAGTGTTTTATATATGTTTCCTAATACATCTGAGAATATTTTAAGATTATTCCCATGCCCCTTAGTAGGGGCCTTTATATGACAATCAGCCTTGGAAAGACATCTCCCATATACCGTAAAATTTAGAAATTCATAAAAAATCTTTGGGAAATTTTCACCACCTGAATTTTTAATATATGTTTCCTAATATATCTAAGAATATTTTAAAATTATTTCTATGCCCCTAAGTAGGGGCCTTCATATGACAATCAGCCTTGGAAGGACATCTCCCATATACCGGAAATTTTAAAAATTCATAAAAAATCTTTGCGAAATTTACACCGCCTGAATTTTTAATATATGTTTCCTAATACATCTGAGAATATTTTAAGATTATTCCCATGCCCCTGAGTAGGGGCCTTCATATGATAATCAGCCTTGGAAGGACATCCCCCATATACGGGAAATTTTAAAAATTCATAAAAAATCTTTGCGAAATTTACCCTCCTGAATTTTTTATATATGTTTCCTAATATATCTAAGAATATTTTAAAATTATTCCCATGCCCCTGAGTAGGGGCCTTCATATGATAATCAGCCTTGGAAGGACATCCCCCATATACCGGAAATTTTAAAAATTCATAAAAAATCTTTGCGAAATTTTCACCTTCTGAATTTTTTATATATTTTTCTTAATACATTTAAGAATATTTTAAAATTATTCAAATGCCCCTATATAGGGGCCTTCTTATGTCAATCAGCCTTGGAAGGACATCTCCCATATACCGGAATTTTAAAAATTCATAAAAAATCTTTGCGAAATTTTCACCTCCTGAATTTTTTATATATGTTTCCTAATATATCTGATAATATTTTAAAATTATTTCCAAGTTCCTAAGTAGGGGCTTTCATAAGACAATCAGCCTTGGAAGGACATCTCCCATATACCGGAAATTTTAAAAATTCATAAAAAATCTTTGGGAAATTTACCCTCCTGAATTTTTTATATATGTTTCCTAATATATCTGATAATATTTTAAAATTATTGCCATGCCCCTAAGTAGGGGCCTTCATATGACAATCAGCCTTGGAAGGACATCTCCCATATACCGCAAATTTCAAAAATTCATAAAAAAACTTTGGAAAATTTTCACCTCCTGAATTTTTTATATATGTTTCCTAATATATCTAAGAATATTTTAAAATTATTGCCATGCCCCTAAGTAGGGGCGTTCATATGACAATCAGCCTTGGAAGGACATCTCCCATATACCGGAAATTTGAAAAATTCATAAAAAATCTTTGCGAAATTTTCACCTCCTGAGTTTTTCATATGTGTTTCCCAATACATCTGAGAATATTTTAAAATTATTCTCATGCCCCTATGTAGGGGTCTTCATATTACAATCAGCCTTGGAAGGACATCTCCCATATACCGGATATTTTAAAAATTGATAAATAAAATCTTTGCGAAATTTTCACCTCCTGAATTTTTTATATATGTTTCCTAATACATCTGAGAATATTTTAAAATTATTCCCATGCCCCTAAAAATCGTTGCGAAATTTTCACCTTCTGAATTTTTAATATATGTTTCTTAATACATCTAAGAATATTTTAAAATTATTCAAATGCCCCTAAGTAGGGGCATTCATATGGCAATCAGCCTTGGAAGGACATCTCCCTTATACCAGAAATTTTAAAAATTCATAAAAAATCTTTGCGAAATTTTCACCTCCTGAGTTTTTTATATATGTTTCCTAATACATCTAAGAATATTTTAAAATTATTTCCAAGTCCCTAAGTAGGGGCGTTCATATGACAATCAGCCTTGGAAGGACATCTCCCATATACCGGAAATTTGAAAAATTCATAAAAAATCTTTGGGAAATTTACCCTCCTGATTTTTTTATATATGTTTCCTAATATATCTAAGAATATTTTAAAATAATTGCCATGCCCCTAAGTAGGGGCGTTCATATGACAATCAGCCTTGGAAGGACATCTCCCATATACCGGAAATTTGAAAAATTCATAAAAAATCTTTGCGAAATTTTCACCTCCTGAGTTTTTCATATGTGTTTCCCAATACATCTGAGAATATTTTAAAATTATTTCCAAGTCCCTAAGTAGGGGCCTTCATATGTCAATCAACCCTGGAAGGACATCTCCCATATACCGAAAATTTTAAAAATTCATAAAAAATCTTTGGGAAATTTACCCTTCTGAATTTTTTATATATGTTTCCTAATATATCTAAGAATATTTTAAAATTATTCCCATGCCCCTGAGTAGGGGCCTGCATATGATAATCAGCCTTGGAAGGACATCCCCCATATACCGGAAATTTTAAAAATTCATAAAAAATCTTTGCGAAATTTTCACCTCCTGAGTTTTTTATATACGTTTCCTAATACATCTGAGAATATTTTAAAATTATTCCCATGCCCCTGAGTAGGGGCCTTCATATGACAATCAGCCTTGGAAGGACATCTCCCATATAAGGGATATTTTAAAATTGATAAAAAAAATCTTTGCGAGATTTTCACCTCCTGAGTGTTTTATATATGTTTCCTAATACATCTGAGAATATTTTAAAATTATTTCCAAGTCCCTAAGTAGGGGCCTTCATATGTCAATCAGCCTTGGAAAGACATATCCCATATACCGAAAAATTTTAAAATTCATAAAAAAACTTTGGAAAATTTTCACCTCCTGAATTTTTTATATACGTTTCCTAATACATCTATGAATATTTTAAAAGTATTCCCATGCCTCTAAGTAGGGGCCTTAATATGATAATCAGCCTTGGAAGGACATCCCCCATATACCGGAAATTTTAAAAATTTATAAAAAATCTTTGCGAAATTTTCACCTTCTGAATTTTTCATATATGTTTCCAAATACACCTAAGAATATTTTAAAATTATTGCCATGCCCCTAAGTAGGGGCCTTCATATGACAATCAGCCTTGGAAGGACATCTCCCATATACCGGAAATTTTAAAAATTCAAAAAAAAAACTTTGGAAAATTTTCACCTCCTGAATTTTTCATATATGTTTGCTAATACACCTAAGAATATTTTAAAATTATTCCCATGATCCTAAGTAGGGGCCTTCATATGTCAATCAGCCTTGGAGGGACATCTCCCATATACCGAAAATTTTAAAAATTCATAAAAAAACTTTGGAAAATTTTCACCTTCTGAATTTTTTATATATGTTTCTTAATACATTTAAGAATATTTTAAAATTATTCAAATGCCCCTATATAGGGGCCTTCTTATGTCAATCAGCCTTGGAAGGACATCTCCCATATACCGGAAATTTTAAAAATTCATAAAAAATCTTTGCGAAATTTTCACCTTCTGAATTTTTTATATATTTTTCTTAATAAATCTAAGAATATTTTAAAATTATTCCCATGCCCCTGAGTAGGGGCCTTTATATGGCAATCAGCCTTGGAAGGACATCTCCCATATACCGGAAACTAGAAAAATTCATAAAAAATCGTTGCGAAATTTTCACCTTCTGAATTTTTTATATATGTTTCTTTATACATCTAAGAATATTTTACAATTATTTCAAAGTCCCTAAGTAGGGGCCTTCATATGGCAATCAGCCTTGGAAGGACATCTCCCTTATACCAGAAATTTTAAAAATTCATAAAAAATCTTTGCGAAATTTTCACCTCCTGAGTTTTTTATATATGTTTCCTAATACATCTAAGAATATTTTAAAATTATTTCCAAGTCCCTAAGTAGGGGCCTTCATATGTCAATCAGCCCTGGAAGGACATCTCCCATATACCGGAAATTTTAAAAATTCATAAAAAATCTTTGGGAAATTTACCCTCCTGAATTTTTTATATATGTTTCCTAATATATCTGATAATATTTTAAAATTATTGCCATGCCCCTAAGTAGGGGCCTTCATATGACAATCAGCCTTGGAAGGACATCTCCGATATACCGCAAATTTCAAAAATTCATAAAAAAACTTTGGAAAATTTTCACCTCCTGAATTTTTTATATATGTTTCCTAATTCATCTGAGAATATTTTCAAATTATTCCCATGCCCCTAAACATCGTTGCGAAATTTTCACCTCCTGAATTTTTCATATATGTTTCCTAATACATCTAAGAATATTTTAAAATTATTGCCATGCCCCTATGTAGGGGCCTTCATATGACAATCAGCCTTGGAAAGACATCTTCCATATACCGGATATTTTAAAAATTGATAAAAAATCTTTGGGAAATTTACCCTCCTGATTTTTTTATATATGTTTCCTAATATATCTAAGAATATTTTAAAATTATTGCCATGCCCCTAAGTAGGGGCGTTCATATGACAATCAGCCTTGGAAGGACATCTCCCATATACCGGAAATTTGAAAAATTCATAAAAAATCTTTGCGAAATTTTCACCTCCTGAGTTTTTCATATGTGTTTCCCAATACATCTGAGAATATTTTAAAATTATTCTTATGCCCCTAAGTAGGGGTCTTCATATTACAATCAGCCTTGGAAGGCCATCTCCCATATACCGGATATTTTAAAAATTGATAAAAAAAATCTTTGCGAGATTTTCACCTCCTGAGTGTTTTATATATGTTTCCTAATACATCTGAGAATATTTTAAAATTATTCCCATGCCCCTAAAAATTGTTGCGAAATTTTCACCTTCTGAACTTTTAATATATGTTTCTTAATACATCTAAGAATATTTTAAAATTATTCAAATGCCCCTAAGTAGGGGCATTCATATGGCAATCAGCCTTGGAAGGACATCTCCCTTATACCAGAAATTTTAAAAATTCATAAAAAATCTATGCGAAATTTTCACCTTCTGAGTGTTTTATATATGTTTCCTAATACATCTAAGAATATTTTAAAATTATTTCCAAGTCCCTAAGTAGGGGCCTTCATATGTCAATCAGCCCTGGAAAGACATCTCCCATATACCGAAAATTTTAAAAATTCATAAAAAATCTTTGGGAAATTTACCCTCCTGAATTTTTTATATATGTTTCCTAATATATCTAAGAATATTTTAAAATTATTGCCATGCCCCTAAGTAGGGGCCTTCATATGACAATCAGCCTTGGAAGGACATCTCCCATATACCGGAAATTTTAAAAATTCAAAAAAAAAACTTTGGAAAATTTTCACCTCCTGAATTTTTCATATATGTTTGCTAATACATCTAAGAATATTTTAAAATTATTCTTATGCCCCTAAGTAGGGGCCTTCATATGATAATCAGCCTTGGAAGGACATCCCCCATATACCGGAAAATTTAAAAATTCATAAAAAATCTTTGCGAAATTTTCACCTCCTGAGTTTTTTATATACGTTTCCTAATACATCTGAGAATATTTTAAAATTATTTCCATGCCCCTGAGTAGGGGCCTTCATATGACAATCAGCCTTGGAGGACATCTCCCATATAAGGGATATTTTAAAAATTCATAAAAAATCTTTGCGAAATTTTCACCTCCTGAGTTTTTTATATATATTTCCTAATACATCTAAGAATATATTAAAATTATTTCCAAGTCCCTAAGTAGGGGCCTTCATATGTCAATCAGCCCTGGAAAGACATCTCCCATATACCGAAAATTTTAAAAATTCATAAAAAATCTTTGGGAAATTTACCCTCCTGAATTTTTTATATATGTTTCCTAATATATCTAAGAATATTTTAAAATTATTCCCATGCCCCTGAGTAGGGGCCTTCATATGATAATCAGCCTTGGAAGGACATCCCCCATATACCGGAAATTTTAAAAATTCATAAAAAATCTTTGCGAAATTTTCACCTCCTGAGTTTTTTATATACGTTTCCTAATACATCTGAGAATATTTTAAGATTATTCCCATGCCCCTGAGTAGGGGCCTTCATATGACAATCAGCCTTGGAAGGACATCTCCCATATAAGGGATATTTTAAAATTGATAAAAAAAAATCTTTGCGAGATTTTCACCTCCTGAGTGTTTTATATATGTTTCCTAATACATCTGAGAATATTTTAAGATTATTCCCATGCCCCTGAGTAGGGGCCTTTATATGACAATCAGCCTTGGAAAGACATCTCCCATATACCGAAAATTTTAAAAATTCATAAAAAATCTTTGGGAAATTTACCCTCCTGAATTTTTTATATATGTTTCCTAATATATCTAAGAATATTTTAAAATTATTCCCATGCCCCTAAGTAGGGGCATTCATATGGCAATCAGCCTTGGAAGGACATCCCCCATATACCGGAAATTTTAAAAATTCATAAAAAATCTTTGCGAAATTTTCACCTCCTGAATTTTTCATATATGTTTCCAAATACACCTAAGAATATTTTAAAATTATTGCCATGCCCCTAAGTAGGGGCCTTCATATGACAATCAGCCTTGGAAGGACATCTCCCATATACCGGAAATTTTAAAAATTCAAAAAAAAAACTTTGGAAAATTTTCACCTCCTGAATTTTTCATATATGTTTGCTAATACATCTAAGAATATTTTAAAATTATTCTTATGCCCCTAAGTAGGGGCCTTCATATGATAATCAGCCTTGGAAGGACATCCCCCATATACCGGAAAATTTAAAAATTCATAAAAAATCTTTGCGAAATTTTCACCTCCTGAGTTTTTTATATACGTTTCCTAATACATCTGAGAATATTTTAAAATTATTTCCATGCCCCTGAGTAGGGGCCTTCATATGACAATCAGCCTTGGAAGGACATCTCCCATATAAGGGATATTTTAAAATTGATAAAAAAAATCTTTGCGAGATTTTCACCTCCTGAGTTTTTTATATATATTTCCTAATACATCTAAGAATATATTAAAATTATTTCCAAGTCCCTAAGTAGGGGCCTTCATATGTCAATCAGCCCTGGAAAGACATCTCCCATATACCGAAAATTTTAAAAATTCATAAAAAATCTTTGGGAAATTTACCCTCCTGAATTTTTTATATATGTTTCCTAATATATCTAAGAATATTTTAAAATTATTCCCATGCCCCTGAGTAGGGGCCTTCATATGATAATCAGCCTTGGAAGGACATCCCCCATATACCGGAAATTTTAAAAATTCATAAAAAATCTTTGCGAAATTTTCACCTCCTGAGTTTTTTATATACGTTTCCTAATACATCTGAGAATATTTTAAGATTATTCCCATGCCCCTGAGTAGGGGCCTTCATATGACAATCAGCCTTGGAAGGACATCTCCCATATAAGGGATATTTTAAAATTGATAAAAAAAAATCTTTGCGAGATTTTCACCTCCTGAGTGTTTTATATATGTTTCCTAATACATCTGAGAATATTTTAAGATTATTCCCATGCCCCTGAGTAGGGGCCTTTATATGACAATCAGCCTTGGAAAGACATCTCCCATATACCGTAAAATTTAAAAATTCATAAAAAATCTTTGGGAAATTTTCACCACCTGAATTTTTAATATATGTTTCCTAATATATCTAAGAATATTTTAAAATTATTCCTATGCCCCTAAGTAAGGGTCTTCATATTACAATCAGCCTTGGAAGGACATCTCCCATATACCGGAAATTTTAAAAATTCATAAAAAATCTTTGCGAAATTTACACCGCCTGAATTTTTAATATGTGTTTCCTAATACATCTGAGAATATTTTAAGATTATTCCCATGCCCCTGAGTAGGGGCCTTCATATGATAATCAGCCTTGGAAGGACATCCCCCATATACCGGAAATTTTAAAAATTCATAAAAAATCTTTGCGAAATTTACCCTCCTGAATTTTTTATATATGTTTCCTAATATATCTAAGAATATTTTAAAATTATTCCCATGCCCCTGAGTAGGGGCCTTCATAAGATAATCAGCCTTGGAAGGACATCCCCCATATACCGGAAATTTTAAAAATTCATAAAAAATCTATTCCTAATATATCTGAAAATATTTTAAAATTATTTCCAAGTTCCTAAGTAGGGGCTTTCATAAGACAATCAGCCTTGGAAGGACATCCCCCATATACCGGAAATTTTAAAAATTCATAAAAAATCTTTGCGAAATTTTCACCTCCTCAATTTTTCATATATGTTTCCAAATACACCTAAGAATATTTTAAAATTATTGCCATGCCCCTAAGTAGGGGCCTTCATATGACAATCAGCCTTGGAAGGACATCTCCCATATACCGGAAATTTTAAAAATTAAAAAAAAAAACTTTGGAAAATTTTCACCTCCTGAATTTTTCATATATGTTTGCTAATACATCTAAGAATATTTTAAAATTATTCTTATGCCCCTAAGTAGGGGCCTTCATATGATAATCAGCCTTGGAAGGACATCCCCCATATACCGGAAAATTTAAAAATTCATAAAAAATCTTTGCGAAATTTTCACCTCCTGAGTTTTTTATATACGTTTCCTAATACATCTGAGAATATTTGAAAATTATTTCTATGCCCCTGAGTAGGGGCCTTCATATGACAATCAGCCTTGGAAGGACATCTCCCATATAAGGGATATTTTAAAATTGATAAAAAAAATCTTTGCGAGATTTTCACCTCCTGAGTTTTTTATATATGTTTCCTAATACATCTAAGAATATTTTAAAATTATTTCCAAGTCCCTAAGTAGGGGCCTTCATATGTCAATCAGCCCTGGAAAGACATCTCCCATATACCGAAAATTTTAAAAATTCATAAAAAATCTTTGGGAAATTTACCCTCCTGAATTTTTTATATATGTTTCCTAATATATCTAAGAATATTTTAAAATTATTCCCATGCCCCTGAGTAGGGGCCTTCATATGATAATCAGCCTTGGAAGGACATCCCCCATATACCGGAAATTTTAAAAATTCATAAAAAATCTTTGCGAAATTTTCACTTCCTGAGTTTTTTATATACGTTTCCTAATACATCTGAGAATATTTTAAGATTATTCCCATGCCCCTGAGTAGGGGCCTTCATATGACAATCAGCCTTGGAAGGACATCTCCCATATAAGGGATATTTTAAAATTGATAAAAAAAATCTTTGCGAGATTTTCACCTCCTGAGTGTTTTATATATCTTTCCTAATACATCTGAGAATATTTTAAGATTATTCCCATGCCCCTGAGTAGGGGCCTTTATATGACAATCAGCCTTGGAAAGACATCTCCCATATACCGTAAAATTTAAAAATTCATAAAAAATCTTTGGGAAATTTTCACCACCTGAATTTTTAATATATGTTTCCTAATATATCTAAAAATATTTTAAAATTATTCCTATGCCCCTAAGTAGGGGTCTTCATATTACAATCAGCCTTGGAAGGACATCTCCCATATACCGGAAATTTTAAAAATTCATAAAAAATCTTTGCGAAATTTACACCGCCTGAATTTTTAATATATGTTTCCTAATACATCTGAGAATATTTTAAGATTATTCCCATGCCCTTGAGTAGTGGCCTTCATATGATAATCAGCCTTGGAAGGACATCCCCCATATACCGGAAATTTTAAAAATTCATAAAAAATCTTTGCGAAATTTACCCTCCTGAATTTTTTATATATGTTTCCTAATATATCTAAGAATATTTTAAAATTATTCCCATGCCCCTGAGTAGGGGCCTTCATAAGATAATCAGCCTTGGAAGGACATCCCCCATATACCGGAAATTTTAAAAATTCATAAAAAATCTTTGCGACATTTTTACCTCCTGAATTTTTTATATATGTTTCCTAATATATCTGATAATATTTTGAAATTATTTCCAAGTTCCTAAGTAGGGGCTTTCATAAGACAATCAGCCTTGGAAGGACATCTCCCATATACCGGAAATTTTAAAAATTCATAAAAAATCTTTGCGAAATTTTCACCTCCTGAGTTTTTTATATACGTTTCCTAATACATCTGAGAATATTTTAAAATTATTTCCATGCCCCTGAGTAGGGGCCTTCATATGACAATCAGCCTTGGAAGGACATCTCCCATATAAGGGATATTTTAAAATTGATAAAAAAAATCTTTGCGAGATTTTCACCTCCTGAGTTTTTTATATATGTTTCCTAATACATCTAAGAATATTTTAATATTATTTCCAAGTCCCTAAGTAGGGGCCTTCATATGTCAATCAGCCCTGGAAAGACATCTCCCATATACCGAAAATTTTAAAAATTCATAAAAAATCTTTGGGAAATTTACCCTCCTGAATTTTTTATATATGTTTCCTAATATATCTAAGAATATTTTAAAATTATTCCCATGCCCCTGAGTAGGGGCCTTCATATGATAATCAGCCTTGGAAGGACATCTCCCATATACCGGAAATTTTAAAAATTAAAAAAAAAAACTTTGGAAAATTTTCACCTCCTGAATTTTTCATATATGTTTGCTAATACATCTAAGAATATTTTAAAATTATTCTTATGCCCCTAAGTAGGGGCCTTCTTATGATAATCAGCCTTGGAAGGACATCCCCCATATACCGGAAAATTTAAAAATTCATAAAAAATCTTTGCGAAATTTTCACCTCCTGAGTTTTTTATATACGTTTCCTAATACATCTGAGAATATTTTAAAATTATTTCCATGCCCCTGAGTAGGGGCCTTCATATGACAATCAGCCTTGGAAGGACATCTCCCATATAAGGGATATTTTAAAATTGATAAAAAAAATCTTTGCGAGATTTTCACCTCCTGAGTTTTTTATATATGTTTCCTAATACATCTAAGAATATTTTAAAATTATTTCCAAGTCCCTAAGTAGGGGCCTTCATATGTCAATCAGCCCTGGAAAGACATCTCCCATATACCGAAAATTTTAAAAATTCATAAAAAATCTTTGGGAAATTTACCCTCCTGAATTTTTTATATATGTTTCCTAATATATCTAAGAATATTTTAAAATTATTCCCATGCCCCTGAGTAGGGGCCTTCATATGATAATCAGCCTTGGAAGGACATCCCCCATATACCGGAAAATTTAAAAATTCATAAAAAATCTTTGCGAAATTTTCACCTCCTGAGTTTTTTATATACGTTTCCTAATACATCTGAGAATATTTTAAGATTATTCCCATGCCCCTGAGTAGGGGCCTTCATATGACAATCAGCCTTGGAAGGACATCTCCCATATAAGGGATATTTTAAAATTGATAAAAAAAAATCTTTGCGAGATTTTCACCTCCTGAGTGTTTTATATATGTTTCCTAATACATCTGAGAATATTTTAAGATTATTCCCATGCCCCTGAGTAGGGGCCTTTATATGACAATCAGCCTTGGAAAGACATCTCCCATATACCGTAAAATTTAAAAATTCATAAAAAATCTTTGGGAAATTTTCACCACCTGAATTTTTAATATATGTTTCCTAATATATCTAAGAATATTTTAAAATTATTCCTATGCCCCTAAGTAAGGGTCTTCATATTACAATCAGCCTTGGAAGGACATCTCCCATATACCGGAAATTTTAAAAATTCATAAAAAATCTTTGCGAAATTTACACCGCCTGAATTTTTAATATATGTTTCCTAATACATCTGAGAATATTTTAAGATTATTCCCATGCCCCTGAGTAGGGGCCTTCATATGATAATCAGCCTTGGAAGGACATCCCCCATATACCGGAAATTTTAAAAATTCATAAAAAATCTTTGCGAAATTTACCCTCCTGAATTTTTTATATATGTTTCCTAATATATCTAAGAATATTTTAAAATTATTCCCATGCCCCTGAGTAGGGGCCTTCATATGATAATCAGCCTTGGAAGGACATCCCCCATATACCGGAAATTTTAAAAATTCATAAAAAATCTATTCCTAATATATCTGAAAATATTTTAAAATTATTTCCAAGTTCCTAAGTAGGGGCTTTCATAAGACAATCAGCCTTGGAAGGACATCCCCCATATACCGGAAATTTTAAAAATTCATAAAAAATCTTTGCGAAATTTTCACCTCCTGAATTTTTCATATATGTTTCCATATACACCTAAGAATATTTTAAAATTATTGCCATGCCCCTAAGTAGGGGCCTTCATATGACAATCAGCCTTGGAAGGACATCTCCCATATACCGGAAATTTTAAAAATTAAAAAAAAAAACTTTGGAAAATTTTCACCTCCTGAATTTTTCATATATGTTTGCTAATACATCTAAGAATATTTTAAAATTATTCTTATGCCCCTAAGTAGGGGCCTTCATATGATAATCAGCCTTGGAAGGACATCCCCCATATACCGGAAAATTTAAAAATTCATAAAAAATCTTTGCGAAATTTTCACCTCCTGAGTTTTTTATATACGTTTCCTAATACATCTGAGAATATTTGAAAATTATTTCTATGCCCTTGAGTAGGGGCCTTCATATGACAATCAGCCTTGGAAGGACATCTCCCATATAAGGGATATTTTAAAATTGATAAAAAAAATCTTTGCGAGATTTTCACCTCCTGAGTTTTTTATATATGTTTCCTAATACATCTAAGAATATTTTAAAATTATTTCCAAGTCCCTAAGTAGGGGCCTTCATATGTCAATCAGCCCTGGAAAGACATCTCCCATATACCGAAAATTTTAAAAATTCATAAAAAATCTTTGGGAAATTTACCCTCCTGAATTTTTTATATATGTTTCCTAATATATCTAAGAATATTTTAAAATTATTCCCATGCCCCTGAGTAGGGGCCTTCATATGATAATCAGCCTTGGAAGGACATCCCCCATATACCGGAAATTTTAAAAATTCATAAAAAATCTTTGCGACATTTTCACCTCCTGAATTTTTTATATATGTTTCCTAATATATCTGATAATATTTTGAAATTATTTCCAAGTTCCTAAGTAGGGGCTTTCATAAGACAATCAGCCTTGGAAGGACATCTCCCATATACCGGAAATTTTAAAAATTCATAAAAAATCTTTGCGAAATTTTCACCTCCTGAGTTTTTTATATACGTTTCCTAATACATCTGAGAATATTTTAAAATTATTTCCATGCCCCTGAGTAGGGGCCTTCATATGACAATCAGCCTTGGAAGGACATCTCCCATATAAGGGATATTTTAAAATTGATAAAAAAAATCTTTGCGAGATTTTCACCTCCTGAGTTTTTTATATATGTTTCCTAATACATCTAAGAATATTTTAAAATTATTTCCAAGTCCCTAAGTAGGGGCCTTCATATGTCAATCAGCCCTGGAAAGACATCTCCCATATACCGAAAATTTTAAAAATTCATAAAAAATCTTTGGGAAATTTACCCTCCTGAATTTTTTATATATGTTTCCTAATATATCTAAGAATATTTTAAAATTATTCCCATGCCCCTGAGTAGGGGCCTTCATATGATAATCAGCCTTGGAAGGACATCTCCCATATACCGGAAATTTTAAAAATTAAAAAAAAAAACTTTGGAAAATTTTCACCTCCTGAATTTTTCATATATGTTTGCTAATACATCTAAGAATATTTTAAAATTATTCTTATGCCCCTAAGTAGGGGCCTTCTTATGATAATCAGCCTTGGAAGGACATCCCCCATATACCGGAAAATTTAAAAATTCATAAAAAATCTTTGCGAAATTTTCACCTCCTGAGTTTTTTATATACGTTTCCTAATACATCTGAGAATATTTTAAAATTATTTCCATGCCCCTGAGTAGGGGCCTTCATATGACAATCAGCCTTGGAAGGACATCTCCCATATAAGGGATATTTTAAAATTGATAAAAAAAATCTTTGCGAGATTTTCACCTCCTGAGTTTTTTATATATGTTTCCTAATACATCTAAGAATATTTTAAAATTATTTCCAAGTCCCTAAGTAGGGGCCTTCATATGTCAATCAGCCCTGGAAAGACATCTCCCATATACCGAAAATTTTAAAAATTCATAAAAAATCTTTGGGAAATTTACCCTCCTGAATTTTTTATATATGTTTCCTAATATATCTAAGAATATTTTAAAATTATTCCCATGCCCCTGAGTAGGGGCCTTCATATGATAATCAGCCTTGGAAGGACATCCCCCATATACCGGAAAATTTAAAAATTCATAAAAAATCTTTGCGAAATTTTCACCTCCTGAGTTTTTTATATACGTTTCCTAATACATCTGAGAATATTTTAAGATTATTCCCATGCCCCTGAGTAGGGGCCTTCATATGACAATCAGCCTTGGAAGGACATCTCCCATATAAGGGATATTTTAAAATTGATAAAAAAAAATCTTTGCGAGATTTTCACCTCCTGAGTGTTTTATATATGTTTCCTAATACATCTGAGAATATTTTAAGATTATTCCCATGCCCCTGAGTAGGGGCCTTTATATGACAATCAGCCTTGGAAAGACATCTCCCATATACCGTAAAATTTAAAAATTCATAAAAAATCTTTGGGAAATTTTCACCACCTGAATTTTTAATATATGTTTCCTAATATATCTAAGAATATTTTAAAATTATTCCTATGCCCCTAAGTAAGGGTCTTCATATTACAATCAGCCTTGGAAGGACATCTCCCATATACCGGAAATTTTAAAAATTCATAAAAAATCTTTGCGAAATTTACACCGCCTGAATTTTTAATATATGTTTCCTAATACATCTGAGAATATTTTAAGATTATTCCCATGCCCCTGAGTAGGGGCCTTCATATGATAATCAGCCTTGGAAGGACATCCCCCATATACCGGAAATTTTAAAAATTCATAAAAAATCTTTGCGAAATTTACCCTCCTGAATTTTTTATATATGTTTCCTAATATATCTAAGAATATTTTAAAATTATTCCCATGCCCCTGAGTAGGGGCCTTCATATGATAATCAGCCTTGGAAGGACATCCCCCATATACCGGAAATTTTAAAAATTCATAAAAAATCTATTCCTAATATATCTGAAAATATTTTAAAATTATTTCCAAGTTCCTAAGTAGGGGCTTTCATAAGACAATCAGCCTTGGAAGGACATCCCCCATATACCGGAAATTTTAAAAATTCATAAAAAATCTTTGCGAAATTTTCACCTCCTGAATTTTTCATATATGTTTCCAAATACACCTAAGAATATTTTAAAATTATTGCCATGCCCCTAAGTAGGGGCCTTCATATGACAATCAGCCTTGGAAGGACATCTCCCATATACCGGAAATTTTAAAAATTAAAAAAAAAAACTTTGGAAAATTTTCACCTCCTGAATTTTTCATATATGTTTGCTAATACATCTAAGAATATTTTAAAATTATTCTTATGCCCCTAAGTAGGGGCCTTCATATGATAATCAGCCTTGGAAGGACATCCCCCATATACCGGAAAATTTAAAAATTCATAAAAAATCTTTGCGAAATTTTCACCTCCTGAGTTTTTTATATACGTTTCCTAATACATCTGAGAATATTTGAAAATTATTTCTATGCCCCTGAGTAGGGGCCTTCATATGACAATCAGCCTTGGAAGGACATCTCCCATATAAGGGATATTTTAAAATTGATAAAAAAAATCTTTGCGAGATTTTCACCTCCTGAGTTTTTTATATATGTTTCCTAATACATCTAAGAATATTTTAAAATTATTTCCAAGTCCCTAAGTAGGGGCCTTCATATGTCAATCAGCCCTGGAAAGACATCTCCCATATACCGAAAATTTTAAAAATTCATAAAAAATCTTTGGGAAATTTACCCTCCTGAATTTTTTATATATGTTTCCTAATATATCTAAGAATATTTTAAAATTATTCCCATGCCCCTGAGTAGGGGCCTTCATATGATAATCAGCCTTGGAAGGACATCCCCCATATACCGGAAATTTTAAAAATTCATAAAAAATCTTTGCGAAATTTTCACCTCCTGAGTTTTTTATATACGTTTCCTAATACATCTGAGAATATTTTAAGATTATTCCCATGCCCCTGAGTAGGGGCCTTCATATGACAATCAGCCTTGGAAGGACATCTCCCATATAAGGGATATTTTAAAATTGATAAAAAAAATCTTTGCGAGATTTTCACCTCCTGAGTGTTTTATATATCTTTCCTAATACATCTGAGAATATTTTAAGATTATTCCCATGCCCCTGAGTTGGGGCCTTTATATGACAATCAGCCTTGGAAAGACATCTCCCATATACCGTAAAATTTAAAAATTCATAAAAAATCTTTGGGAAATTTTCACCACCTGAATTTTTAATATATGTTTCCTAATATATCTAAGAATATTTTAAAATTATTCCTATGCCCCTAAGTAGGGGTCTTCATATTACAATCAGCCTTGGAAGGACATCTCCCATATACCGGAAATTTTAAAAATTCATAAAAAATCTTTGCGAAATTTACACCGCCTGAATTTTTAATATATGTTTCCTAATACATCTGAGAATATTTGAAGATTATTCCCATGCCCCTGAGTAGTGGCCTTCATATGATAATCAGCCTTGGAAGGACATCCCCCATATACCGGAAATTTTAAAAATTCATAAAAAATCTTTGCGAAATTTACCCTCCTGAATTTTTTATATATGTTTCCTAATATATCTAAGAATATTTTAAAATTATTCCCATGCCCCTGAGTAGGGGCCTTCATATGATAATCAGCCTTGGAAGGACATCCCCCATATACCGGAAATTTTAAAAATTCATAAAAAATCTTTGCGAAATTTTCACCTTCTGAATTTTTTATATATTTTTCTTAATACATTTAAGAATATTTTAAAATTATTCAAATTCCCCTATATAGGGGCCTTCTTATGTCAATCAGCCTTGGAAGGACATCTCCCATATACCGGAAATTTTAAAAATTCATAAAAAATCTTTGCGACATTTTCACCTCCTGAATTTTTTATATATGTTTCCTAATATATCTGATAATATTTTGAAAATATTTCCAAGTTCCTAAGTAGGGGCTTTCATAAGACAATCAGCCTTGGAAGGACATCTCCCATATACCGGAAATTTTAAAAATTCATAAAAAATCTTTGCGAAATTTTCACCTCCTGAGTTTTTTATATACGTTTCCTAATACATCTGAGAATATTTTAAAATTATTTCCATGCCCCTGAGTAGGGGCCTTCATATGACAATCAGCCTTGGAAGGACATCTCCCATATAAGGGATATTTTAAAATTGATAAAAAAAATCTTTGCGAGATTTTCACCTCCTGAGTTTTTTATATATGTTTCCTAATACATCTAAGAATATTTTAAAATTATTTCCAAGTCCCTAAGTAGGGGCCTTCATATGTCAATCAGCCCTGGAAAGACATCTCCCATATACCGAAAATTTTAAAAATTCATAAAAAATCTTTGGGAAATTTACCCTCCTGAATTTTTTATATATGTTTCCTAATATATCTAAGAATATTTTAAAATTATTCCCATGCCCCTGAGTAGGGGCCTTCATATGATAATCAGCCTTGGAAGGACATCTCCCATATACCGGAAATTTTAAAAATTAAAAAAAAAAACTTTGGAAAATTTTCACCTCCTGAATTTTTCATATATGTTTGCTAATACATCTAAGAATATTTTAAAATAATTCTTATGCCCCTAAGTAGGGGCCTTCATATGATAATCAGCCTTGGAAGGACATCCCCCATATACCGGAAAATTTAAAAATTCATAAAAAATCTTTGCGAAATTTTCACCTCCTGAGTTTTTTATATACGTTTCCTAATACATCTGAGAATATTTTAAAATTATTTCCATGCCCCTGAGTAGGGGCCTTCATATGACAATCAGCCTTGGAAGGACATCTCCCATATAAGGGATATTTTAAAATTGATAAAAAAAATCTTTGCGAGATTTTCATCTCCTGAGTTTTTTATATATGTTTCCTAATACATCTAAGAATATTTTAAAATTATTTCCAAGTCCCTAAGTAGGGGCCTTCATATGTCAATCAGCCCTGGAAAGACATCTCCCATATACCGAAAATTTTAAAAATTCATAAAAAATCTTTGGGAAATTTACCCTCCTGAATTTTTTATATATGTTTCCTAATATATCTAAGAATATTTTAAAATTATTCCCATGCCCCTGAGTAGGGGCCTTCATATGATAATCAGCCTTGGAAGGACATCCCCCATATACCGGAAATTTTAAAAATTCATAAAAAATCTTTGCGAAATTTTCACCTCCTGAGTTTTTTATATACGTTTCCTAATACATCTGAGAATATTTTAAGATTATTCCCATGCCCCTGAGTAGGGGCCTTCATATGACAATCAGCCTTGGAAGGACATCTCCCATATAAGGGATATTTTAAAATTGATAAAAAAAATCTTTGCGAGATTTTCACCTCCTGAGTGTTTTATATATGTTTCCTAATACATCTGAGAATATTTTAAGATTATTCCCATGCCCCTGAGTAGGGGCCTTTATATGACAATCAGCCTTGGAAAGACATCTCCCATATACCGTAAAATTTAAAAATTCATAAAAAATCTTTGGGAAATTTTCACCACCTGAATTTTTAATATATGTTTCCTAATATATCTAAGAATATTTTAAAATTATTCCTATGCCCCTAAGTAGGGGTCTTCATATTACAATCAGCCTTGGAAAGACATCTCCCATATACCGGAAATTTTAAAAATTCATAAAAAATCTTTGCGAAATTTACACCGCCTGAATATTTAATATATGTTTCCTAATACATCTAAGAATATTTTAAGATTATTCCCATGCCCCTGAGTAGGGGCCTTCATATGACAATCAGCCTTGGAAGGACATCTCCCATATAAGGGATATTTTAAAATTGATAAAAAAAATCTTTGCGAGATTTTCACCTCCTGAGTTTTTTATATATGTTTCCTAATACATCTAAGAATATTTTAAAATTATTTCCAAGTCCCTAAGTAGGGGCCTTCATATGTCAATCAGCCCTGGAAAGACATCTCCCATATACCGAAAATTTTAAAAATTCATAAAAAATCTTTGGGAAATTTACCCTCCAGAATTTTTTATATATGTTTCCTAATATATCTAAGAATATTTTAAAATTATTCCCATGCCCCTGAGTAGGGGCCTTCATATGATAATCAGCCTTGGAAGGACATCTCCCATATACCGGAAATTTTAAAAATTAAAAAAAAAAACTTTGGAAAATTTTCACCTCCTGAATTTTTCATATATGTTTGCTAATACATCTAAGAATATTTTAAAATAATTCTTATGCCCCTAAGTAGGGGCCTTCATATGATAATCAGCCTTGGAAGGACATCCCCCATATACCGGAAAATTTAAAAATTCATAAAAAATCTTTGCGAAATTTTCACCTCCTGAGTTTTTTATATACGTTTCCTAATACATCTGAGAATATTTTAAAATTATTTCCATGCCCCTGAGTAGGGGCCTTCATATGACAATCAGCCTTGGAAGGACATCTCCCATATAAGGGATATTTTAAAATTGATAAAAAAAATCTTTGCGAGATTTTCATCTCCTGAGTTTTTTATATATGTTTCCTAATACATCTAAGAATATTTTAAAATTATTTCCAAGTCCCTAAGTAGGGGCCTTCATATGTCAATCAGCCCTGGAAAGACATCTCCCATATACCGAAAATTTTAAAAATTCATAAAAAATCTTTGGGAAATTTACCCTCCTGAATTTTTTATATATGTTTCCTAATATATCTAAGAATATTTTAAAATTATTCCCATGCCCCTGAGTAGGGGCCTTCATATGATAATCAGCCTTGGAAGGACATCCCCCATATACCGGAAATTTTAAAAATTCATAAAAAATCTTTGCGAAATTTTCACCTCCTGAGTTTTTTATATACGTTTCCTAATACATCTGAGAATATTTTAAGATTATTCCCATGCCCCTGAGTAGGGGCCTTCATATGACAATCAGCCTTGGAAGGACATCTCCCATATAAGGGATATTTTAAAATTGATAAAAAAAATCTTTGCGAGATTTTCACCTCCTGAGTGTTTTATATATGTTTCCTAATACATCTGAGAATATTTTAAGATTATTCCCATGCCCCTGAGTAGGGGCCTTTATATGACAATCAGCCTTGGAAAGACATCTCCCATATACCGTAAAATTTAAAAATTCATAAAAAATCTTTGGGAAATTTTCACCACCTGAATTTTTAATATATGTTTCCTAATATATCTAAGAATATTTTAAAATTATTCCTATGCCCCTAAGTAGGGGTCTTCATATTACAATCAGCCTTGGAAGGACATCTCCCATATACCGGAAATTTTAAAAATTCATAAAAAATCTTTGCGAAATTTACACCGCCTGAATTTTTAATATATGTTTCCTAATACATCTGAGAATATTTTAAGATTATTCCCATGCCCCTGAGTAGGGGCCTTCATATGATAATCAGCCTTGGAAGGACATCCCCCATATACCGGAAATTTTAAAAATTCATAAAAAATCTTTGCGAAATTTACCCTCCTGAATTTTTTATATATGTTTCCTAATATATCTAAGAATATTTTAAAATTATTCCCATGCCCCTGAGTAGGGGCCTTCATATGATAATCAGCCTTGGAAGGACATCTCCCATATACCGGAAATTTTAAAAATTAAAAAAAAAAACTTTGGAAAATTTTCACCTCCTGAATTTTTCATATATGTTTGCTAATACATCTAAGAATATTTTAAAATAATTCTTATGCCCCTAAGTAGGGGCCTTCATATGATAATCAGCCTTGGAAGGACATCCCCCATATACCGGAAAATTTAAAAATTCATAAAAAATCTTTGCGAAATTTTCACCTCCTGAGTTTTTTATATACGTTTCCTAATACATCTGAGAATATTTTAAAATTATTTCCATGCCCCTGAGTAGGGGCCTTCATATGACAATCAGCCTTGGAAGGACATCTCCCATATAAGGGATATTTTAAAATTGATAAAAAAAATCTTTGCGAGATTTTCATCTCCTGAGTTTTTTATATATGTTTCCTAATACATCTAAGAATATTTTAAAATTATTTCCAAGTCCCTAAGTAGGGGCCTTCATATGTCAATCAGCCCTGGAAAGACATCTCCCATATACCGAAAATTTTAAAAATTCATAAAAAATCTTTGGGAAATTTACCCTCCTGAATTTTTTATATATGTTTCCTAATATATCTAAGAATATTTTAAAATTATTCCCATGCCCCTGAGTAGGGGCCTTCATATGATAATCAGCCTTGGAAGGACATCCCCCATATACCGGAAATTTTAAAAATTCATAAAAAATCTTTGCGAAATTTTCACCTCCTGAGTTTTTTATATACGTTTCCTAATACATCTGAGAATATTTTAAGATTATTCCCATGCCCCTGAGTAGGGGCCTTCATATGACAATCAGCCTTGGAAGGACATCTCCCATATAAGGGATATTTTAAAATTGATAAAAAAAATCTTTGCGAGATTTTCACCTCCTGAGTGTTTTATATATGTTTCCTAATACATCTGAGAATATTTTAAGATTATTCCCATGCCCCTGAGTAGGGGCCTTTATATGACAATCAGCCTTGGAAAGACATCTCCCATATACCGTAAAATTTAAAAATTCATAAAAAATCTTTGGGAAATTTTCACCACCTGAATTTTTAATATATGTTTCCTAATATATCTAAGAATATTTTAAAATTATTCCTATGCCCCTAAGTAGGGGTCTTCATATTACAATCAGCCTTGGAAAGACATCTCCCATATACCGGAAATTTTAAAAATTCATAAAAAATCTTTGCGAAATTTACACCGCCTGAATATTTAATATATGTTTCCTAATACATCTAAGAATATTTTAAGATTATTCCCATGCCCCTGAGTAGGGGCCTTCATATGACAATCAGCCTTGGAAGGACATCTCCCATATAAGGGATATTTTAAAATTGATAAAAAAAATCTTTGCGAGATTTTCACCTCCTGAGTTTTTTATATATGTTTCCTAATACATCTAAGAATATTTTAAAATTATTTCCAAGTCCCTAAGTAGGGGCCTTCATATGTCAATCAGCCCTGGAAAGACATCTCCCATATACCGAAAATTTTAAAAATTCATAAAAAATCTTTGGGAAATTTACCCTCCTGAATTTTTTATATATGTTTCCTAATATATCTAAGAATATTTTAAAATTATTCCCATGCCCCTGAGTAGGGGCCTTCATATGATAATCAGCCTTGGAAGGACATCTCCCATATACCGGAAATTTTAAAAATTAAAAAAAAAAACTTTGGAAAATTTTCACCTCCTGAATTTTTCATATATGTTTGCTAATACATCTAAGAATATTTTAAAATAATTCTTATGCCCCTAAGTAGGGGCCTTCATATGATAATCAGCCTTGGAAGGACATCCCCCATATACCGGAAAATTTAAAAATTCATAAAAAATCTTTGCGAAATTTTCACCTCCTGAGTTTTTTATATACGTTTCCTAATACATCTGAGAATATTTTAAAATTATTTCCATGCCCCTGAGTAGGGGCCTTCATATGACAATCAGCCTTGGAAGGACATCTCCCATATAAGGGATATTTTAAAATTGATAAAAAAAATCTTTGCGAGATTTTCATCTCCTGAGTTTTTTATATATGTTTCCTAATACATCTAAGAATATTTTAAAATTATTTCCAAGTCCCTAAGTAGGGGCCTTCATATGTCAATCAGCCCTGGAAAGACATCTCCCATATACCGAAAATTTTAAAAATTCATAAAAAATCTTTGGGAAATTTACCCTCCTGAATTTTTTATATATGTTTCCTAATATATCTAAGAATATTTTAAAATTATTCCCATGCCCCTGAGTAGGGGCCTTCATATGATAATCAGCCTTGGAAGGACATCCCCCATATACCGGAAATTTTAAAAATTCATAAAAAATCTTTGCGAAATTTTCACCTCCTGAGTTTTTTATATACGTTTCCTAATACATCTGAGAATATTTTAAGATTATTCCCATGCCCCTGAGTAGGGGCCTTCATATGACAATCAGCCTTGGAAGGACATCTCCCATATAAGGGATATTTTAAAATTGATAAAAAAAATCTTTGCGAGATTTTCACCTCCTGAGTGTTTTATATATGTTTCCTAATACATCTGAGAATATTTTAAGATTATTCCCATGCCCCTGAGTAGGGGCCTTTATATGACAATCAGCCTTGGAAAGACATCTCCCATATACCGTAAAATTTAAAAATTCATAAAAAATCTTTGGGAAATTTTCACCACCTGAATTTTTAATATATGTTTCCTAATATATCTAAGAATATTTTAAAATTATTCCTATGCCCCTAAGTAGGGGTCTTCATATTACAATCAGCCTTGGAAGGACATCTCCCATATACCGGAAATTTTAAAAATTCATAAAAAATCTTTGCGAAATTTACACCGCCTGAATTTTTAATATATGTTTCCTAATACATCTGAGAATATTTTAAGATTATTCCCATGCCCCTGAGTAGGGGCCTTCATATGATAATCAGCCTTGGAAGGACATCCCCCATATACCGGAAATTTTAAAAATTCATAAAAAATCTTTGCGAAATTTACCCTCCTGAATTTTTTATATATGTTTCCTAATATATCTAAGAATATTTTAAAATTATTCCCATGCCCCTGAGTAGGGGCCTTCATATGATAATCAGCCTTGGAAGGACATCCCACATATACCGGAAATTTTAAAAATTCATAAAAAATCTTTGCGAAATTTTCACCTTCTGAATTTTTTATATATTTTTCTTAATACATTTAAGAATATTTTAAAATTATTCAAATTCCCCTATATAGGGGCCTTCTTATGTCAATCAGCCTTGGAAGGACATCTCCCATATACCGGAAATTTTAAAAATTCATAAAAAATCTTTGCGACATTTTCACCTCCTGAATTTTTTATATATGTTTCCTAATATATCTGATAATATTTTAAAATTATTTCCAAGTTCCTAAGTAGGGGCTTTCATAAGACAATCAGCCTTGGAAGGACATCTCCCATATACCGGAAATTTTAAAAATTCATAAAAAATCTTTGGGAAATTTACCCTCCTGAATTTTTTATATATGTTTCCTAATATATCTGATAATATTTTAAAATTATTGCCATGCCCCTAAGTAGGGGCCTTCATATGACAATCAGCCTTGGAAGGACATCTCCCATATACCGCAAATTTCAAAAATTCATAAAAAAACTTTGGAAAATTTTCACCTCCTGAATTTTTTATATATGTTTCCTAATTCATTTGAGAATATTTTCAAATTATTCCCATGCCCCTAAACATCGTTGCGAAATTTTCACCTCCTGAATTTTTCATATATGTTTCCTAATACATCTAAGAATATTTTAAAATTATTGCCATGCCCCTATGTAGGGGCCTTCATATGACAATCAGCCTTGGAAAGACATCTCCCATATACCGAAAATTTTTAAAATTCATAAAAAATCTTTGGGAAATTTACCCTCCTGATTTTTTTATATATGTTTCCTAATATATCTAAGAATATTTTAAAATTATTGCCATGCCCCTAAGTAGGGGCGTTCATATGACAATCAGCCTTGGAAGGACATCTCCCATATACCGGAAATTTGAAAAATTCATAAAAAATCTTTGCGAAATATACCATATACCGGAAATTTTAAAAATACATAAAAAATCTATTCCTAATATATCTGATAATATTTTAAAATTATTTCCAAGTTCCTAAGTAGGGGCCTTCATATGATAATCAGCCTTGGAAGGACATCCCCCATATACCGGAAATTTTAAAAATTCATAAAAAATCTTTGCGAAATTTTCACCTCCTGAATTTTTCATATATGTTTCCAAATACACCTAAGAATATTTTAAAATTATTGCCATGCCCCTAAGTAGGGGCCTTCATATGACAATCAGCCTTGGAAGGACATCTCCCATATACCGGAAATTTTAAAAATTAAAAAAAAAAACTTTGGAAAATTTTCACCTCCTGAATTTTTCATATATGTTTGCTAATACATCTAAGAATATTTTAAAATTATTCTTATGCCCCTAAGTAGGGGCCTTCATATGATAATCAGCCTTGGAAGGACATCCCCCATATACCGGAAAATTTAAAAATTCATAAAAAATATTTGCGAAATTTTCACCTCCTGAGTTTTTTATATACGTTTCCTAATACATCTGAGAATATTTTAAAATTATTTCCATGCACCTTAGTAGGGGTCTTCATATGACAATCAGCCTTGGAAGGACATCTCCCATATAAGGGATATTTTAAAATTGATAAAAAAAATCTTTGCGAGATTTTCACCTCCTGAGTTTTTTATATATGTTTCCTAATACATCTAAGAATATTTTAAAATTATTTCCAAGTCCCTAAGTAGGGGCCTTCATATGTCAATCAGCCCTGGAAAGACATCTCCCATATACCGAAAATTTTAAAAATTCATAAAAAATCTTTGGGAAATTTACCCTCTTCAATTTTTTATATATGTTTCCTAATATATCTAAGAATATTTTAAAATTATTCCCATGCCCCTGAGTAGGGGCCTTCATATGATAATCAGCCTTGGAAGGACATCCCCCATATACCGGAAATTTTAAAAATTCATAAAAAATCTTTGCGAAATTTTCACCTCCTGAGTTTTTTATATACGTTTCCTAATACATCTGAGAATATTTTAAGATTATTCCCATGCCCCTGAGTAGGGGCCTTCATATGACAATCAGCCTTGGAAGGACATCTCCCATATAAGGGATATTTTAAAATTGATAAAAAAAATCTTTGCGAGATTTTCACCTCCTGAGTGTTTTATATTTGTTTCCTAATACATCTGAGAATATTTTAAGATTATTCCCATGCCCCTGAGTAGGGGCCTTTATATGACAATCAGCCTTGGAAAGACATCTCCCATATACCGTAAAATTTAAAAATTCATAAAAAATCTTTGGGAAATTTTCACCACCTGAATTTTTAATATATGTTTCCTAATATATCTAAGAATATTTTAAAATTATTCCTATGTCCCTAAGTAGGGGTCTTCATATTACAATCAGCCTTGGAAGGACATCTCCCATATACCGGAAATTTTAAAAATTCATAAAAAATCTTTGCGAAATTTACACCGCCTGAATTTTTAATATATGTTTCCTAATACATCTGAGAATATTTTAAGATTATTCCCATGCCCCTGAGTAGGGGCCTTCATATGATAATCAGCCTTGGAAGGACATCCCCCATATACCGGAAATTTTAAAAATTCATAAAAAATCTTTGCGAAATTTACCCTCCTGAATTTTTTATATATGTTTCCTAATATATCTGATAATATTTTAAAATTATTTCCAAGTTCCTAAGTAGGGGCTTTCATAAGACAATCAGCCTTGGAAAGACATCCCCCATATACCGGAAATTTTAAAAATACATAAAAAATCTATTCCTAATATATCTGATAATATTTTAAAATTATTTCCAAGTTCCTAAGTAGGGGCTTTCATAAGACAATCAGCCTTGGAAGGACATCCCCCATATACCGGAAATTTTAAAAATTCATAAAAAATCTTTGCGAAATTTTCACCTCCTGAATTTTTCATATATGTTTCCAAATACACCTAAGAATATTTTAAAATTATTGCCATGCCCCTAAGTAGGGGCCTTCATATGACAATCAGCCTTGGAAGGACATCTCCCATATACCGGAAATTTTAAAAATTAAAAAAAAAAACTTTGGAAAATTTTCACCTCCTGAATTTTTCATATATGTTTGCTAATACATCTAAGAATATTTTAAAATTATTCTTATGCCCCTAAGTAGGGGCCTTCATATGATAATCAGCCTTGGAAGGACATCCCCCATATACCGGAAAATTTAAAAATTCATAAAAAATCTTTGCGAAATTTTCACCTCCTGAGTTTTTTATATACGTTTCCTAATACATCTGAGAATATTTTAAAATTATTTCCATGCACCTGAGTAGGGGTCTTCATATGACAATCAGCCTTGGAAGGACATCTCCCATATAAGGGATATTTTAAAATTGATAAAAAAATTCTTTTCGAGATTTTCACCTCCTGAGTTTTTTATATATGTTTCCTAATACATCTAAGAATATTTTAAAATTATTTCCAAGTCCCTAAGTAGGGGCCTTCATATGTCAATCAGCCCTGGAAAGACATCTCCCATATACCGAAAATTTTAAAAATTCATAAAAAATCTTTGGGAAATTTACCCTCCTGAATTTTTTATATATGTTTCCTAATATATCTAAGAATATTTTAAAATTATTCCCATGCCCCTGAGTAGGGGCCTTCATATGATAATCAGCCTTGGAAGGACATCCCCCATATACCGGAAATTTTAAAAATTCATAAAAAATCTTTGCGAAATTTTCACCTCCTGAGTTTTTTATATACGTTTCCTAATACATCTGAGATAATATTTTAAGATTATTCCCATGCCCCTGAGTAGGGGTCTTCATATGACAATCAGCCTTGGAAGGACATCTCCCATATACCGGAAATTTTAAAAATTAAAAAAAAAAACTTTGGAAAATTTTCACCTCCTGAATTTTTTATATATGTTTCCTAATTCATCTGAGAATATTTTCAAATTATTCCCATGCCCCTAAACATCGTTGCGAAATTTTCACCTCCTGAATTTTTCATATATGTTTCCTAATACATCTAAGAATATTTTAAAATTATTGCCATGCCCCTATGTAGGGTGCCTTCATATGACAATCAGCCTTGGAAAGACATCTCCCATATACCGAAAATTTTAAAAATTCATAAAAAATCTTTGGGAAATTTACCCTCCTGATTTTTTTATATATGTTTCCTAATATATCTAAGAATATTTTAAAATTATTGCCATGCCCCTAAGTAGGGGCGTTCATATGACAATCAGCCTTGGAAGGACATCTCCCATATACCGGAAATTTGAAAAATTCATAAAAAATCTTTGCGAAATTTTCACCTCCTGAGTTTTTCATATGTGTTTCCCAATACATCTGAGAATATTTTAAAATTATTCTTATGCCCCTAAGTAGGGGTCTTCATATTACAATCAGCCTTGGAAGGCCATCTCCCATATACCGGATATTTTAAAAATTGATAAATAAAATCTTTGCGAAATTTTCACCTCCTGAATTTTTTATATATGTTTCCTAATACATCTGAGAATATTTTAAAATTATTCCCATGCCCCTAAAAATCGTTGCGAAATTTTCACCTTCTGAATTTTTAATATATGTTTTTTAATACATCTAAGAATATTTTAAAATTATTCAAATGCCCCTAAGTAGGGGCATTCATATGGCAATCAGCCTTGGAAGGACATCTCCCTTATACCAGAAATTTTAAAAATTCATAAAAAATCTTTGCGAAATTTTCACCTTCTGAGTGTTTTATATATGTTTCCTAATACATCTAAGAATATTTTAAAATTATTTCCAAGTCCCTAAGTAGGGGCCTTCATATGTCAATCAGCCCTGGAAAGACATCTCCCATATACCGAAAATTTTAAAAATTCATAAAAAATCTTTGGGAAATTTACCCTCCTGAATTTTTTATATATGTTTCCTAATATATCTAAGAATATTTTAAAATTATTCCCATGCCCCTGAGTAGGGGCCTTCATATGATAATCAGCCTTGGAAGGACATCCCCCATATACCGGAAATTTTAAAAATTCATAAAAAATCTTTGCGAAATTTTCACCTCCTGAATTTTTCATATATGTTTCCAAATACACCTAAGAATATTTTAAAATTATTGCCATGCCCCTAAGTAGGGGCCTTCATATGACAATCAGCCTTGGAAGGACATCTCCCATATACCGGAAATTTTAAAAATTCAAAAAAAAAACTTTGGAAAATTTTCACCTCCTGAATTTTTCATATATGTTTGCTAATACATCTAAGAATATTTTAAAATTATTCTTATGCCCCTAAGTAGGGGCCTTCATATGATAATCAGCCTTGGAAGGACATCCCCCATATACCGGAAAATTTAAAAATTCATAAAAAATCTTTGCGAAATTTTCACCTCCTGAGTTTTTTATATACGTTTCCTAATACATCTGAGAATATTTTAAAATTATTTCCATGCCCCTGAGTAGGGGCCTTCATATGACAATCAGCCTTGGAAGGACATCTCCCATATAAGGGATATTTTAAAATTGATAAAAAAAATCTTTGCGAGATTTTCACCTCCTGAGTTTTTTATATATGTTTCCTAATACATCTAAGAATATTTTAAAAATATTTCCAAGTCCCTAAGTAGGGGCCTTCATATGTCAATCAGCCCTGGAAAGACATCTCCCATATACCGAAAATTTTAAAAATTCATAAAAAATCTTTGGGAAATTTACCCTCCTGAATTTTTTATATATGTTTCCTAATATATCTAAGAATATTTTAAAATTATTCCCATGCCCCTGAGTAGGGACCTTCATATGATAATCAGCCTTGGAAGGACATCCCCCATATACCGGAAATTTTAAAAATTCATAAAAAATCTTTGCGAAATTTTCACCTCCTGAGTTTTTTATATACGTTTCCTAATACATCTGAGAATATTTTAAGATTATTCCCATGCCCCTGAGTAGGGGCCTTCATATGACAATCAGCCTTGGAAGGACATCTCCCATATAAGGGATATTTTAAAATTGATAAAAAAAAATCTTTGCGAGATTTTCACCTCCTGAGTGTTTTATATATGTTTCCTAATACATCTGAGAATATTTTAAGATTATTCCCATGCCCCTGAGTAGGGGCCTTTATATGACAATCAGCCTTGGAAAGATATCTCCCATATACCGTAAAATTTAAAAATTCATAAAAAATCTTTGGGAAATTTTCACCACCTGAATTTTTAATATATGTTTCCTAATATATCTAAGAATATTTTAAAATTATTCCTATGCCCCTAAGTAGGGGTCTTCATATTACAATCAGCCTTGGAAGGACATCTCCCATATACCGGAAATTTTAAAAATTCATAAAAAATCTTTGCGAAATTTACACCGCCTGAATTTTTAATATATGTTTCCTAATACATCTGAGAATATTTTAAGATTATTCCCATGCCCCTGAGTAGGGGCCTTCATATGTCAATCAGCCCTGGAAAGACATCTCCCATATACCGAAAATTTTAAAAATTCATAAAAAATCTTTGGGAAATTTACCCTCTTGAATTTTTTATATATGTTTCCTAATATATCTAAGAATATTTTAAAATTATTCCCATGCCCCTGAGTAGGGGCCTTCATATGATAATCAGCCTTGGAAGGACATCCCCCATATACCGGAAATTTTAAAAATTCATAAAAAATCTTTGCGAAATTTTCACCTCCTGAGTTTTTTATATACGTTTCCTAATACATCTGAGAATATTTTAAGATTATTCCCATGCCCCTGAGTAGGGGCCTTCATATGACAATCAGCCTTGGAAGGACATCTCCCATATAAGGGATATTTTAAAATTGATAAAAAAAATCTTTGCGAGATTTTCACCTCCTGAGTTTTTTATATATGTTTCCTAATACATCTAAGAATATTTTAAAATTATTTCCAAGTCCCTAAGTAGGGGCCTTCATATGTCAATCAGCCCTGGAAAGACATCTCCCATATACCGAAAATTTTAAAAATTCATAAAAAATCTTTGGGAAATTTACCCTCTTGAATTTTTTATATATGTTTCCTAATATATCTAAGAATATTTTAAAATTATTCCCATGCCCCTGAGTAGGGGCCTTCATATGATAATCAGCCTTGGAAGGACATCCCCCATATACCGGAAATTTTAAAAATTCATAAAAAATCTTTGCGAAATTTTCACCTCCTGAGTTTTTTATATACGTTTCCTAATACATCTGAGAATATTTTAAGATTATTCCCATGCCCCTGAGTAGGGGCCTTCATATGACAATCAGCCTTGGAAGGACATCTCCCATATAAGGGATATTTTAAAATTGATAAAAAAAATCTTTGCGAGATTTTCACCTCCTGAGTGTTTTATATTTGTTTCCTAATACATCTGAGAATATTTTAAGATTATTCCCATGCCCCTGAGTAGGGGCCTTTATATGACAATCAGCCTTGGAAAGACATCTCCCATATACCGTAAAATTTAAAAATTCATAAAAAATCTTTGGGAAATTTTCACCACCTGAATTTTTAATATATGTTTCCTAATATATCTAAGAATATTTTAAAATTATTCCTATGTCCCTAAGTAGGGGTCTTCATATTACAATCAGCCTTGGAAGGACATCTCCCATATACCGGAAATTTTAAAAATTCATAAAAAATCTTTGCGAAATTTACACCGCCTGAATTTTTAATATATGTTTCCTAATACATCTGAGAATATTTTAAGATTATTCCCATGCCCCTGAGTAGGGGCCTTCATATGATAATCAGCCTTGGAAGGACATCCCCCATATACCGGAAATTTTAAAAATTCATAAAAAATCTTTGCGAAATTTACCCTCCTGAATTTTTTATATATGTTTCCTAATATATCTGATAATATTTTAAAATTATTTCCAAGTTCCTAAGTAGGGGCTTTCATAAGACAATCAGCCTTGGAAAGACATCCCCCATATACCGGAAATTTTAAAAATACATAAAAAATCTATTCCTAATATATCTGATAATATTTTAAAATTATTTCCAAGTTCCTAAGTAGGGGCTTTCATAAGACAATCAGCCTTGGAAGGACATCCCCCATATACCGGAAATTTTAAAAATTCATAAAAAATCTTTGCGAAATTTTCACCTCCTGAATTTTTCATATATGTTTCCAAATACACCTAAGAATATTTTAAAATTATTGCCATGCCCCTAAGTAGGGGCCTTCATATGACAATCAGCCTTGGAAGGACATCTCCCATATACCGGAAATTTTAAAAATTAAAAAAAAAAACTTTGGAAAATTTTCACCTCCTGAATTTTTCATATATGTTTGCTAATACATCTAAGAATATTTTAAAATTATTCTTATGCCCCTAAGTAGGGGCCTTCATATGATAATCAGCCTTGGAAGGACATCCCCCATATACCGGAAAATTTAAAAATTCATAAAAAATCTTTGCGAAATTTTCACCTCCTGAGTTTTTTATATACGTTTCCTAATACATCTGAGAATATTTTAAAATTATTTCCATGCACCTGAGTAGGGGTCTTCATATGACAATCAGCCTTGGAAGGACATCTCCCATATAAGGGATATTTTAAAATTGATAAAAAAATTCTTTTCGAGATTTTCACCTCCTGAGTTTTTTATATATGTTTCCTAATACATCTAAGAATATTTTAAAATTATTTCCAAGTCCCTAAGTAGGGGCCTTCATATGTCAATCAGCCCTGGAAAGACATCTCCCATATACCGAAAATTTTAAAAATTCATAAAAAATCTTTGGGAAATTTACCCTCCTGAATTTTTTATATATGTTTCCTAATATATCTAAGAATATTTTAAAATTATTCCCATGCCCCTGAGTAGGGGCCTTCATATGATAATCAGCCTTGGAAGGACATCCCCCATATACCGGAAATTTTAAAAATTCATAAAAAATCTTTGCGAAATTTTCACCTCCTGAGTTTTTTATATACGTTTCCTAATACATCTGAGATAATATTTTAAGATTATTCCCATGCCCCTGAGTAGGGGTCTTCATATGACAATCAGCCTTGGAAGGACATCTCCCATATACCGGAAATTTTAAAAATTAAAAAAAAAAACTTTGGAAAATTTTCACCTCCTGAATTTTTTATATATGTTTCCTAATTCATCTGAGAATATTTTCAAATTATTCCCATGCCCCTAAACATCGTTGCGAAATTTTCACCTCCTGAATTTTTCATATATGTTTCCTAATACATCTAAGAATATTTTAAAATTATTGCCATGCCCCTATGTAGGGTGCCTTCATATGACAATCAGCCTTGGAAAGACATCTCCCATATACCGAAAATTTTAAAAATTCATAAAAAATCTTTGGGAAATTTACCCTCCTGATTTTTTTATATATGTTTCCTAATATATCTAAGAATATTTTAAAATTATTGCCATGCCCCTAAGTAGGGGCGTTCATATGACAATCAGCCTTGGAAGGACATCTCCCATATACCGGAAATTTGAAAAATTCATAAAAAATCTTTGCGAAATTTTCACCTCCTGAGTTTTTCATATGTGTTTCCCAATACATCTGAGAATATTTTAAAATTATTCTTATGCCCCTAAGTAGGGGTCTTCATATTACAATCAGCCTTGGAAGGCCATCTCCCATATACCGGATATTTTAAAAATTGATAAATAAAATCTTTGCGAAATTTTCACCTCCTGAATTTTTTATATATGTTTCCTAATACATCTGAGAATATTTTAAAATTATTCCCATGCCCCTAAAAATCGTTGCGAAATTTTCACCTTCTGAATTTTTAATATATGTTTTTTAATACATCTAAGAATATTTTAAAATTATTCAAATGCCCCTAAGTAGGGGCATTCATATGGCAATCAGCCTTGGAAGGACATCTCCCTTATACCAGAAATTTTAAAAATTCATAAAAAATCTTTGCGAAATTTTCACCTTCTGAGTGTTTTATATATGTTTCCTAATACATCTAAGAATATTTTAAAATTATTTCCAAGTCCCTAAGTAGGGGCCTTCATATGTCAATCAGCCCTGGAAAGACATCTCCCATATACCGAAAATTTTAAAAATTCATAAAAAATCTTTGGGAAATTTACCCTCCTGAATTTTTTATATATGTTTCCTAATATATCTAAGAATATTTTAAAATTATTCCCATGCCCCTGAGTAGGGGCCTTCATATGATAATCAGCCTTGGAAGGACATCCCCCATATACCGGAAATTTTAAAAATTCATAAAAAATCTTTGCGAAATTTTCACCTCCTGAATTTTTCATATATGTTTCCAAATACACCTAAGAATATTTTAAAATTATTGCCATGCCCCTAAGTAGGGGCCTTCATATGACAATCAGCCTTGGAAGGACATCTCCCATATACCGGAAATTTTAAAAATTCAAAAAAAAAACTTTGGAAAATTTTCACCTCCTGAATTTTTCATATATGTTTGCTAATACATCTAAGAATATTTTAAAATTATTCTTATGCCCCTAAGTAGGGGCCTTCATATGATAATCAGCCTTGGAAGGACATCCCCCATATACCGGAAAATTTAAAAATTCATAAAAAATCTTTGCGAAATTTTCACCTCCTGAGTTTTTTATATACGTTTCCTAATACATCTGAGAATATTTTAAAATTATTTCCATGCCCCTGAGTAGGGGCCTTCATATGACAATCAGCCTTGGAAGGACATCTCCCATATAAGGGATATTTTAAAATTGATAAAAAAAATCTTTGCGAGATTTTCACCTCCTGAGTTTTTTATATATGTTTCCTAATACATCTAAGAATATTTTAAAAATATTTCCAAGTCCCTAAGTAGGGGCCTTCATATGTCAATCAGCCCTGGAAAGACATCTCCCATATACCGAAAATTTTAAAAATTCATAAAAAATCTTTGGGAAATTTACCCTCCTGAATTTTTTATATATGTTTCCTAATATATCTAAGAATATTTTAAAATTATTCCCATGCCCCTGAGTAGGGACCTTCATATGATAATCAGCCTTGGAAGGACATCCCCCATATACCGGAAATTTTAAAAATTCATAAAAAATCTTTGCGAAATTTTCACCTCCTGAGTTTTTTATATACGTTTCCTAATACATCTGAGAATATTTTAAGATTATTCCCATGCCCCTGAGTAGGGGCCTTCATATGACAATCAGCCTTGGAAGGACATCTCCCATATAAGGGATATTTTAAAATTGATAAAAAAAAATCTTTGCGAGATTTTCACCTCCTGAGTGTTTTATATATGTTTCCTAATACATCTGAGAATATTTTAAGATTATTCCCATGCCCCTGAGTAGGGGCCTTTATATGACAATCAGCCTTGGAAAGATATCTCCCATATACCGTAAAATTTAAAAATTCATAAAAAATCTTTGGGAAATTTTCACCACCTGAATTTTTAATATATGTTTCCTAATATATCTAAGAATATTTTAAAATTATTCCTATGCCCCTAAGTAGGGGTCTTCATATTACAATCAGCCTTGGAAGGACATCTCCCATATACCGGAAATTTTAAAAATTCATAAAAAATCTTTGCGAAATTTACACCGCCTGAATTTTTAATATATGTTTCCTAATACATCTGAGAATATTTTAAGATTATTCCCATGCCCCTGAGTAGGGGCCTTCATATGATAATCAGCCTTGGAAGGACATCCCCCATATACCGGAAATTTTAAAAATTCATAAAAAATCTTTGCGAAATTTACCCTCCTGTATTTTTTATATATGTTTCCTAATATATCTAAGAATATTTTAAAATTATTCCCATGCCCCTGAGTAGGGGCCTTCATATGATAATCAGCCTTGGAAGGACATCCCCCATATACCGGAAATTTTAAAAATTCATAAAAAATCTATTCCTAATATATCTGATAATATTTTAAAATTATTTCCAAGTTCCTAAGTAGGGCCTTTCATAAGACAATCAGCCTTGGAAGGACATCCCCCATATACCGGAAATTTTAAAAATTCATAAAAAATCTTTGCGAAATTTTCACCTCCTGAATTATTCATATATGTTTCCAAATACACCTAAGAATATTTTAAAATTATTGCCATGCCCCTAAGTAGGGGCCTTCATATGACAATCCGCCTTGGAAGGACATCTCCCATATACCGGAAATTTTAAAAATTAAAAAAAAAAACTTTGGAAAATTTTCACCTCCTGAATTTTTCATATATGTTTGCTAATACATCTAAGAATATTTTAAGATTATTCCCATGCCCCTGAGTAGGGGCCTTCATATGATAATCAGCCTTGGAAGGACATCCCCCATATACCGGAAAATTTAAAAATTCATAAAAAATCTTTGCGAAATTTTCACCTCCTGAGTTTTTTATATACGTTTCCTAATACATCTGAGAATATTTTAAAATTATTTCCATGCCCCTGAGTAGGGGCCTTCATATGACAATCAGCCTTGGAAGGACATCTCCCATATAAGGGATATTTTAAAATTGATAAAAAAAATCTTTGCGAGATTTTCACCTCCTGAGTTTTTTATATATGTTTCCTAATACATCTAAGAATATTTTAAAATTATTTCCAAGTCCCTAAGTAGGGGCCTTCATATGTCAATCAGCCCTGGAAAGACATCTCCCATATACCGAAAATTTTAAAAATTCATAAAAAATCTTTGGGAAATGTACCCTCCTGAATTTTTTATATATATATTTCCTAATATATCTAAGAATATTTTAAAATTATTCCCATGCCCCTGAGTAGGGGCCTTCATATGATAATCATCCTTGGAAGGACATCCCCCATATACCGGAAATTTTAAAAATTCATAAAAAATCTTTGCGAAATTTTCACCTCCTGAGTTTTTTATATACGTTTCCTAATACATCTGAGAATATTTTAAGATTATTCCCATGCCCCTGAGTAGGGGCCTTCATATGACAATCAGCCTTGGAAGGACATCTCCCATATAAGGGATATTTTAAAATTGATAAAAAAAAATCTTTGCGAGATTTTCACCTCCTGAGTGTTTTATATATGTTTCCTAATACATCTGAGAATATTTTAAGATTATTCCCATGCCCCTGAGTAGGGGCCTTTATATGACAATCAGCCTTGGAAAGACATCTCCCATATACCGTAAAATTTAAAAATTCATAAAAAATCTTTGGGAAATTTTCACCACCTGAATTTTTAATATATGTTTCCTAATATATCTAGGAATATTTTAAAATTATTCCTATGCCCCTAAGTAGGGGTCTTCATATTACAATCAGCCTTGGAAGGACATCTCCCATATACCGGAAATTTTAAAAATTCATAAAAAATCTTTGAGAAATTTACACCGCCTGAATTTTTAATATATGTTTCCTAATACATCTGAGAATATTTTAAGATTATTCCCATGCCCCTGAGTAGGGGCCTTCATATGATAATCAGCCTTGGAAGGACATCCCCCATATACCGGAAATTTTAAAAATTCATAAAAAATCTTTGCGAAATTTACCCTCCTGAATTTTTTATATATGTTTCCTAATATATCTAAGAATATTTTAAAATTATTCCCATGCCCCTGAGTAGGGGCCTTCATATGATAATCAGCCTTGGAAGGACATCCCCCATATACCGGAAATTTTAAAAATTCATAAAAAATCTATTCCTAATATATCTGATAATATTTTAAAATTATTTCCAAGTTCCTAAGTAGGGGCTTTCATAAGACAATCAGCCTTGGAAGGACATCCCCCATATACCGGAAATTTTAAAAATTCATAAAAAATCTTTGCGAAATTTTCACCTCCTGAATTATTCATATATGTTTCCAAATACACCTAAGAATATTTTAAAATTATTGCCATGCCCCTAAGTAGGGGCCTTCATATGACAATCAGCCTTGGAAGGACATCCCCCATATACCGGAAATTTTAAAAATTCATAAAAAATCTTTGCGAAATTTACCCTCCTGAATTTTTTATATATGTTTCCTAATATATCTAAGAATATTTTAAAATTATTCCCATGCCCCTGAGTAGGGGCCTTCATATGATAATCAGCCTTGGAAGGACATCCCCCATATACCGGAAATTTTAAAAATTCATAAAAAATCTATTCCTAATATATCTGATAATATTTTAAAATTATTTCCAAGTCCCTAAGTAGGGGCTTTCATAAGACAATCAGCCTTGGAAGGACATCCCCCATATACCGGAAATTTTAAAAATTCATAAAAAATCTTTGCGAAATTTTCACCTCCTGAATTATTCATATATGTTTCCAAATACACCTAAGAATATTTTAAAATTATTGCCATGCCCCTAAGTAGGGGCCTTCATATGATAATCAGCCTTGGAAGGACATCCCCCATATACCGGAAAATTTAAAAATTCATAAAAAATCTTTGCGAAATTTTCACCTCCTGAGTTTTTTATATACGTTTCCTAATACATCTGAGAATATTTTAAAATTATTTCCATGCCCCTGAGTAGGGGCCTTCATATGACAATCAGCCTTGGAAGGACATCTCCCATATAAGGGATATTTTAAAATTGATAAAAAAAATCTTTGCGAGATTTTCACCTCCTGAGTTTTTTATATATGTTTCCTAATACATCTAAGAATATTTTAAAATTATTTCCAAGTCCCTAAGTAGGGGCCTTCATATGTCAATCAGCCCTGGAAAGACATCTCCCATATACCGAAAATTTTAAAAATTCATAAAAAATCTTTGGGAAATGTACCCTCCTGAATTTTTTATATATATATTTCCTAATATATCTAAGAATATTTTAAAATTATTCCCATGCCCCTGAGTAGGGGCCTTCATATGATAATCAGCCTTGGAAGGACATCCCCCATATACCGGAAATTTTAAAAATTCATAAAAAATCTTTGCGAAATTTTCACCTCCTGAGTTTTTTATATACGTTTCCTAATACATCTGAGAATATTTTAAGATTATTCCCGTGCCCCTGAGTAGGGGTCTTCATATGACAATCAGCCTTGGAAGGACATCTCCCACATAAGGGATATTTTAAAATTGATAAAAAAAAATCTTTGCGAGATTTTCACCTCCTGAGTGTTTTATATATGTTTCCTAATACATCTGAGAATATTTTAAGATTATTCCCATGCCCCTGAGTAGGGGCCTTTATATGACAATCAGCCTTGGAAAGACATCTCCCATATACCGTAAAATTTAAAAATTCATAAAAAATCTTTGGGAAATTTTCACCACCTGAATTTTTAATATATGTTTCCTAATATATCTAAGAATATTTTAAAATTATTCCTATGCCCCTAAGTAGGGGTCTTCATATTACAATCAGCCTTGGAAGGACATCTCCCATATACCGGAAATTTTAAAAATTCATAAAAAATCTTTGCGAAATTTACACCGCCTGAATTTTTAATATATGTATCCTAATACATCTGAGAATATTTTAAGATTATTCCCATGCCCCTGAGTAGGGGCCTTCATATGATAATCAGCCTTGGAAGGACATCCCCCATATACCGGAAATTTTAAAAATTCATAAAAAATCTTTGCGAAATTTTCACCTCCTGAGTTTTTTATATACGTTTCCTAATACATCTGAGAATATTTTAAAATTATTTCCATGCCCCTGAGTAGGGGCCTTCATATGACAATCAGCCTTGGAAGGACATCTCCCATATAAGGGATATTTTAAAATTGATAAAAAAAATCTTTGCGAGATTTTCACCTCCTGAGTTTTTTATATATGTTTCCTAATACATCTAAGAATATTTTAAAATTATTTCCAAGTCCCTAAGTAGGGGCCTTCATATGTCAATCAGCCCTGGAAAGACATCTCCCATATACCGAAAATTTTAAAAATTCATAAAAAATCTTTGGGAAATGTACCCTCCTGAATTTTTTATATATATATTTCCTAATATATCTAAGAATATTTTAAAATTATTCCCATGCCCCTGAGTAGGGGCCTTCATATGATAATCATCCTTGGAAGGACATCCCCCATATACCGGAAATTTTAAAAATTCATAAAAAATCTTTGCGAAATTTTCACCTCCTGAGTTTTTTATATACGTTTCCTAATACATCTGAGAATATTTTAAGATTATTCCCATGCCCCTGAGTAGGGGCC
Source organism: Crataerina pallida (assembly GCA_949710015.1). Lineage (NCBI taxonomy): Eukaryota > Metazoa > Arthropoda > Insecta > Diptera > Hippoboscidae > Crataerina > Crataerina pallida. Next base: position 19,114,215 of record OX453289.1, read on the forward strand.
TTCATATGACAATCAGCCTTGGAAGGACATCTCCCATATAAGGGATATTTTAAAATTGATAAAAAAAAATCTTTGCGAGATTTTCACCTCCTGAGTGTTTTATATATGTTTCCTAATACATCTGAGAATATTTTAAGATTATTCCCATGCCCCTGAGTAGGGGCCTTTATATGACAATCAGCCTTGGAAAGACATCTCCCATATACCGTAAAATTTAAAAATTCATAAAAAATCTTTGGGAAATTTTCACCACCTGAATTTTTAATATATGTTTCCTAATATATCTAAGAATATTTTAAAATTATTCCTATGCCCCTAAGTAGGGGTCTTCATATTACAATCAGCCTTGGAAGGACATCTCCCATATACCGGAAATTTTAAAAATTCATAAAAAATCTTTGCGAAATTTACACCGCCTGAATTTTTAATATATGTTTCCTAATACATCTGAGAATATTTTAAGATTATTCCCATGCCCCTGAGTAGGGGCCTTCATATGATAATCAGCCTTGGAAGGACATCCCCCATATACCGGAAATTTTAAAAATTCATAAAAAATCTTTGCGAAATTTACCCTCCTGAATTTTTTATATATGTTTCCTAATATATCTAAGAATATTTTAAAATTATTCCCATGCCCCTGAGTAGGGGCCTTCATATGATAATCAGCCTTGGAAGGACATCCCCCATATACCGGAAATTTTAAAAATTCATAAAAAATCTATTCCTAATATATCTGATAATATTTTAAAATTATTTCCAAGTTCCTAAGTAGGGGCTTTCATAAGACAATCAGCCTTGGAAGGACATCCCCCATATACCGGAAATTTTAAAAATTCATAAAAAATCTTTGCGAAATTTTCACCTCCTGAATTATTCATATATGTTTCCAAATACACCTAAGAATATTTTAAAATTATTGCCATGCCCCTAAGTAGGGGCCTTCATATGACAATCCGCCTTGGAAGGACATCTCCCATATACCGGAAATTTTAAAAATTAAAAAAAAAAACTTTGGAAAATTTTCACCTCCTGAATTTTTCATATATGTTTGCTAATACATCTAAGAATATTTTAAGATTATTCCCATGCCCCTGAGTAGGGGCCTTCATATGATAATCAGCCTTGGAAGGACATCCCCCATATACCGGAAAATTTAAAAATTCATAAAAAATCTTTGCGAAATTTTCACCTCCTGAGTTTTTTATATACGTTTCCTAATACATCTGAGAATATTTTAAAATTATTTCCATGCCCCTGAGTAGGGGCCTTCATATGACAATCAGCCTTGGAAGGACATCTCCCATATAAGGGATATTTTAAAATTGATAAAAAAAATCTTTGCGAGATTTTCACCTCCTGAGTTTTTTATATATGTTTCCTAATACATCTAAGAATATTTTAAAATTATTTCCAAGTCCCTAAGTAGGGGCCTTCATATGTCAATCAGCCCTGGAAAGACATCTCCCATATACCGAAAATTTTAAAAATTCATAAAAAATCTTTGGGAAATGTACCCTCCTGAATTTTTTATATATATATTTCCTAATATATCTAAGAATATTTTAAAATTATTCCCATGCCCCTGAGTAGGGGCCTTCATATGATAATCATCCTTGGAAGGACATCCCCCATATACCGGAAATTTTAAAAATTCATAAAAAATCTTTGCGAAATTTTCACCTCCTGAGTTTTTTATATACGTTTCCTAATACATCTGAGAATATTTTAAGATTATTCCCATGCCCCTGAGTAGGGGCCTTCATATGACAATCAGCCTTGGAAGGACATCTCCCATATAAGGGATATTTTAAAATTGATAAAAAAAAATCTTTGCGAGATTTTCACCTCCTGAGTGTTTTATATATGTTTCCTAATACATCTGAGAATATTTTAAGATTATTCCCATGCCCCTGAGTAGGGGCCTTTATATGACAATCAGCCTTGGAAAGACATCTCCCATATACCGTAAAATTTAAAAATTCATAAAAAATCTTTGGGAAATTTTCACCACCTGAATTTTTAATATATGTTTCCTAATATATCTAAGAATATTTTAAAATTATTCCTATGCCCCTAAGTAGGGGTCTTCATATTACAATCAGCCTTGGAAGGACATCTCCCATATACCGGAAATTTTAAAAATTCATAAAAAATCTTTGCGAAATTTACACCGCCTGAATTTTTAATATATGTTTCCTAATACATCTGAGAATATTTTAAGATTATTCCCATGCCCCTGAGTAGGGGCCTTCATATGATAATCAGCCTTGGAAGGACATCCCCCATATACCGGAAATTTTAAAAATTCATAAAAAATCTTTGCGAAATTTACCCTCCTGAATTTTTTATATATTTTTCCTAATATATCTAAGAATATTTTAAAATTATTCCCATGCCCCTGAGTAGGGGCCTTCATATGATAATCAGCCTTGGAAGGACATCCCCCATATACCGGAAATTTTAAAAATTCATAAAAAATCTATTCCTAATATATCTGATAATATTTTAAAATTATTTCCAAGTTCCTAAGTAGGGGCTTTCATAAGACAATCAGCCTTGGAAGGACATCCCCCATATACCGGAAATTTTAAAAATTCATAAAAAATCTTTGCGAAATTTTCACCTCCTGAATTATTCATATATGTTTCCAAATACACCTAAGAATATTTTAAAATTATTCCTATGCCCCTAAGTAGGGGTCTTCATATTACAATCAGCCTTGGAAGGACATCTCCCATATACCGGAAATTTTAAAAATTCATAAAAAATCTTTGCGAAATTTACACCGCCTGAATTTTTAATATATGTTTCCTAATACATCTGAGAATATTTTAAGATTATTCCCATGCCCCTGAGTAGGGGCCTTCATATGATAATCAGCCTTGGAAGGACATCCCCCATATACCGGAAATTTTAAAAATTCATAAAAAATCTTTGCGAAATTTACCCTCCTGAATTTTTTATATATGTTTCCTAATATATCTAAGAATATTTTAAAATTATTCCCATGCCCCTGAGTAGGGGCCTTCATATGATAATCAGCCTTGGAAGGACATCCCCCATATACCGGAAATTTTAAAAATTCATAAAAAATCTATTCCTAATATATCTGATAATATTTTAAAATTATTTCCAAGTTCCTAAGTAGGGGCTTTCAGAAGACAATCAGCCTTGGAAGGACATCCCCCATATACCGGAAATTTTAAAAATTCATAAAAAATCTTTGCGAAATTTTCACCTCCTGAATTATTCATATATGTTTCCTAATACATCTAAGAATATTTTAAAATTATTTCCAAGTCCCTAAATAGGGGCCTTCATATGTCAATCAGCCCTGGAAAGACATCTCCCATATACCGAAAATTTTAAAAATTCATAAAAAATCTTTGGGAAATGTACCCTCCTGAATTTTTTATATATATATTTCCTAATATATCTAAGAATATTTTAAAATTATTCCCATGCCCCTGAGTAGGGGCCTTCATATGATAATCATCCTTGGAAGGACATCCCCCATATACCGGAAATTTTAAAAATTCATAAAAAATCTTTGCGAAATTTTCACCTCCTGAGTTTTTTATATACGTTTCCTAATACATCTGAGAATATTTTAAGATTATTCCCATGCCCCTGAGTAGGGGCCTTCATATGACAATCAGCCTTGGAAGGACATCTCCCATATAAGGGATATTTTAAAATTGATAAAAAAAAATCTTTGCGAGATTTTCACCTCCTGAGTGTTTTATATATGTTTCCTAATACATCTGAGAATATTTTAAGATTATTCCCATGCCCCTGAGTAGGGGCCTTTATATGACAATCAGCCTTGGAAAGACATCTCCCATATACCGTAAAATTTAAAAATTCATAAAAAATCTTTGGGAAATTTTCACCACCTGAATTTTTAATATATGTTTCCTAATATATCTAAGAATATTTTAAAATTATTCCTATGCCCCTAAGTAGGGGTCTTCATATTACAATCAGCCTTGGAAGGACATCTCCCATATACCGGAAATTTTAAAAATTCATAAAAAATCTTTGCGAAATTTACACCGCCTGAATTTTTAATATATGTTTCCTAATACATCTGAGAATATTTTAAGATTATTCCCATGCCCCTGAGTAGGGGCCTTCATATGATAATCAGCCTTGGAAGGACATCCCCCATATACCGGAAATTTTAAAAATTCATAAAAAATCTTTGCGAAATTTACCCTCCTGAATTTTTTATATATGTTTCCTAATATATCTAAGAATATTTTAAAATTATTCCCATGCCCCTGAGTAGGGGCCTTCATATGATAATCAGCCTTGGAAGGACATCCCCCATATACCGGAAATTTTAAAAATTCATAAAAAATCTATTCCTAATATATCTGATAATATTTTAAAATTATTTCCAAGTTCCTAAGTAGGGGCTTTCATAAGACAATCAGCCTTGGAAGGACATCCCCCATATACCGGAAATTTTAAAGATTCATAAAAAATCTTTGCGAAATTTTCACCTCCTGAATTATTCATATATGTTTCCAAATACACCTAAGAATATTTTAAAATTATTGCCATGCCCCTAAGTAGGGGCCTTCATATGACAATCCGCCTTGGAAGGACATCTCCCATATACCGGAAATTTTAAAAATTAAAAAAAAAAACTTTGGAAAATTTTCACCTCCTGAATTTTTCATATATGTTTGCTAATACATCTAAGAATATTTTAAGATTATTCCCATGCCCCTGAGTAGGGGCCTTCATATGATAATCAGCCTTGGAAGGACATCCCCCATATACCGGAAAATTTAAAAATTCATAAAAAATCTTTGCGAAATTTTCACCTCCTGAGTTTTTTATATACGTTTCCTAATACATCTGAGAATATTTTAAAATTATTTCCATGCCCCTGAGTAGGGGCCTTCATATGACAATCAGCCTTGGAAGGACATCTCCCATATAAGGGATATTTTAAAATTGATAAAAAAAATCTTTGCGAGATTTTCACCTCCTGAGTTTTTTATATATGTTTCCTAATACATCTAAGAATATTTTAAAATTATTTCCAAGTCCCTAAGTAGGGACCTTCATATGTCAATCAGCCCTGGAAAGACATCTCCCATATACCGAAAATTTTAAAAATTCATAAAAAATCTTTGGGAAATGTACCCTCCTGAATTTTTTATATATATATTTCCTAATATATCTAAGAATATTTTAAAATTATTCCCATGCCCCTGAGTAGGGGCCTTCATATGATAATCATCCTTGGAAGGACATCCCCCATATACCGGAAATTTTAAAAATTCATAAAAAATCTTTGCGAAATTTTCACCTCCTGAGTTTTTTATATACGTTTCCTAATACATCTGAGAATATTTTAAGATTATTCCCATGCCCCTGAGTAGGGGCCTTCATATGACAATCAGCCTTGGAAGGACATCTCCCATATAAGGGATATTTTAAAATTGATAAAAAAAAATCTTTGCGAGATTTTCACCTCCTGAGTGTTTTATATATGTTTCCTAATACATCTGAGAATATTTTAAGATTATTCCCATGCCCCTGAGTAGGGGCCTTTATATGACAATCAGCCTTGGAAAGACATCTCCCATATACCGTAAAATTTAAAAATTCATAAAAAATCTTTGGGAAATTTTCACCACCTGAATTTTTAATATATGTTTCCTAATATATCTAAGAATATTTTAAAATTATTCCTATGCCCCTAAGTAGGGGTCTTCATATTACAATCAGCCTTGGAAGGACATCTCCCATATACCGGAAATTTTAAAAATTCATAAAAAATCTTTGCGAAATTTACACCGCCTGAATTTTTAATATATGTTTCCTAATACATCTGAGAATATTTTAAGATTATTCCCATGCCCCTGAGTAGGGGCCTTCATATGATAATCAGCCTTGGAAGGACATCCCCCATATACCGGAAATTTTAAAAATTCATAAAAAATCTTTGCGAAATTTACCCTCCTGAATTTTTTATATATGTTTCCTAATATATCTAAGAATATTTTAAAATTATTCCCATGCCCCTGAGTAGGGGCCTTCATATGATAATCAGCCTTGGAAGGACATCCCCCATATACCGGAAATTTTAAAAATTCATAAAAAATCTATTCCTAATATATCTGATAATATTTTAAAATTATTTCCAAGTTCCTAAGTAGGGGCTTTCATAAGACAATCAGCCTTGGAAGGACATCCCCCATATACCGGAAATTTTAAAAATTCATAAAAAATCTTTGCGAAATTTTCACCTCCTGAATTATTCATATATGTTTCCAAATACACCTAAGAATATTTTAAAATTATTGCCATGCCCCTAAGTAGGGGCCTTCATATGACAATCCGCCTTGGAAGGACATCTCCCATATACCGGAAATTTTAAAAATTAAAAAAAAAAACTTTGGAAAATTTTCACCTCCTGAATTTTTCATATATGTTTGCTAATACATCTAAGAATATTTTAAGATTATTCCCATGCCCCTGAGTAGGGGCCTTCATATGATAATCAGCCTTGGAAGGACATCCCCCATATACCGGAAATTTTAAAAATTCATAAAAAATCTATTCCTAATATATCTGATAATATTTTAAAATTATTTCCAAGTTCCTAAGTAGGGGCTTTCATAAGACAATCAGCCTTGGAAGGACATCCCCCATATACCGGAAATTTTAAAAATTCATAAAAAATCTTTGCGAAATTTTCACCTCCTGAATTATTCATATATGTTTCCAAATACACCTAAGAATATTTTAAAATTATTGCCATGCCCCTAAGTAGGGGCCTTCATATGACAATCAGCCTTGGAAGGACATCCCCCATATACCGGAAATTTTAAAAATTCATAAAAAATCTTTGCGAAATTTACCCTCCTGAATTTTTTATATATGTTTCCTAATATATCTAAGAATATTTTAAAATTATTCCCATGCCCCTGAGTAGGGGCCTTCATATGATAATCAGCCTTGGAAGGACATCCCCCATATACCGGAAATTTTAAAAATTCATAAAAAATCTATTCCTAATATATCTGATAATATTTTAAAATTATTTCCAAGTTCCTAAGTAGGGGCTTTCATAAGACAATCAGCCTTGGAAGGACATCCCCCATATACCGGAAATTTTAAAAATTCATAAAAAATCTTTGCGAAATTTTCACCTCCTGAATTATTCATATATGTTTCCAAATACACCTAAGAATATTTTAAAATTATTGCCATGCCCCTAAGTAGGGGCCTTCATATGATAATCAGCCTTGGAAGGACATCCCCCATATACCGGAAAATTTAAAAATTCATAAAAAATCTTTGCGAAATTTTCACCTCCTGAGTTTTTTATATACGTTTCCTAATACATCTGAGAATATTTTAAAATTATTTCCATGCCCCTGAGTAGGGGCCTTCATATGACAATCAGCCTTGGAAGGACATCTCCCATATAAGGGATATTTTAAAATTGATAAAAAAAATCTTTGCGAGATTTTCACCTCCTGAGTTTTTTATATATGTTTCCTAATACATCTAAGAATATTTTAAAATTATTTCCAAGTCCCTAAGTAGGGGCCTTCATATGTCAATCAGCCCTGGAAAGACATCTCCCATATACCGAAAATTTTAAAAATTCATAAAAAATCTTTGGGAAATGTACCCTCCTGAATTTTTTATATATATATTTCCTAATATATCTAAGAATATTTTAAAATTATTCCCATGCCCCTGAGTAGGGGCCTTCATATGATAATCAGCCTTGGAAGGACATCCCCCATATACCGGAAATTTTAAAAATTCATAAAAAATCTTTGCGAAATTTTCACCTCCTGAGTTTTTTATATACGTTTCCTAATACATCTGAGAATATTTTAAGATTATTCCCGTGCCCCTGAGTAGGGGTCTTCATATGACAATCAGCCTTGGAAGGACATCTCCCACATAAGGGATATTTTAAAATTGATAAAAAAAAATCTTTGCGAGATTTTCACCTCCTGAGTGTTTTATATATGTTTCCTAATACATCTGAGAATATTTTAAGATTATTCCCATGCCCCTGAGTAGGGGCCTTTATATGACAATCAGCCTTGGAAAGACATCTCCCATATACCGTAAAATTTAAAAATTCATAAAAAATCTTTGGGAAATTTTCACCACCTGAATTTTTAATATATGTTTCCTAATATATCTAAGAATATTTTAAAATTATTCCTATGCCCCTAAGTAGGGGTCTTCATATTACAATCAGCCTTGGAAGGACATCTCCCATATACCGGAAATTTTAAAAATTCATAAAAAATCTTTGCGAAATTTACACCGCCTGAATTTTTAATATATGTATCCTAATACATCTGAGAATATTTTAAGATTATTCCCATGCCCCTGAGTAGGGGCCTTCATATGATAATCAGCCTTGGAAGGACATCCCCCATATACCGGAAATTTTAAAAATTCATAAAAAATCTTTGCGAAATTTTCACCTCCTGAGTTTTTTATATACGTTTCCTAATACATCTGAGAATATTTTAAAATTATTTCCATGCCCCTGAGTAGGGGCCTTCATATGACAATCAGCCTTGGAAGGACATCTCCCATATAAGGGATATTTTAAAATTGATAAAAAAAATCTTTGCGAGATTTTCACCTCCTGAGTTTTTTATATATGTTTCCTAATACATCTAAGAATATTTTAAAATTATTTCCAAGTCCCTAAGTAGGGGCCTTCATATGTCAATCAGCCCTGGAAAGACATCTCCCATATACCGAAAATTTTAAAAATTCATAAAAAATCTTTGGGAAATTTACCCTCCTGAATTTTTTATATATGTTTCCTAATATATCTAAGAATATTTTAAAATTATTCTTATGCCCCTAAGTAGGGGCCTTCATATGATAATCAGCCTTGGAAGGACATCCCCCATATACCGGAAAATTTAAAAATTCATAAAAAATCTTTGGGAAATGTACCCTCCTGAATTTTTTATATATGTTTCCTAATATATCTAAGAATATTTTAAAATTATTCCCATGCCCCTGAGTAGGGGCCTTCATATGACAATCAGAAAATTTTAAAAATTCATAAAAAATCTTTGGGAAATGTACCCTCCTGAATTTTTTATATATATATTTCCTAATATATCTAAGAATATTTTAAAATTATTCTTATGCCCCTAAGTAGGGGCCTTCATATGATAATCAGCCTTGGAAGGACATCCCCCATATACCGGAAAATTTAAAAATTCATAAAAAATCTTTGCGAAATTTTCACCTCCTGAGTTTTTTATATACGTTTCCTAATACATCTGAGAATATTTTAAAATTATTTCCATGCCCCTGAGTAGGGGCCTTCATATGACAATCAGCCTTGGAAGGACATCTCCCATATAAGGGATATTTTAAAATTGATAAAAAAAATCTTTGCGAGATTTTCACCTCCTGAGTTTTTTATATATGTTTCCTAATACATCTAAGAATATTTTAAAATTATTTCCAAGTCCCTAAGTAGGGGCCTTCATATGTCAATCAGCCCTGGAAAGACATCTCCCATATACCGAAAATTTTAAAAATTCATAAAAAATCTTTGGGAAATTTACCCTCCTGAATTTTTTATATATGTTTCCTAATATATCTAAGAATATTTTAAAATTATTCCCATGCCCCTGAGTAGGGGCCTTCATATGATAATCAGCCTTGGAAGGACATCCCCCATATACCGGAAATTTTAAAAATTCATAAAAAATCTTTGCGAAATTTTCACCTCCTGAGTTTTTTATATACGTTTCCTAATACATCTGAGAATATTTTAAGATTATTCCCATGCCCCTGAGTAGGGGCCTTCATATGACAATCAGCCTTGGAAGGACATCTCCCATATAAGGGATATTTTAAAATTGATAAAAAAAAATCTTTGTGAGATTTTCACCTCCTGAGTGTTTTATATATGTTTCCTAATACATCTGAGAATATTTTAAGATTATTCCCATGCCCCTGAGTAGGGGCCTTTATATGACAATCAGCCTTGGAAAGACATCTCCCATATACCGTAAAATTTAAAAATTCATAAAAAATCTTTGGGAAATTTTCACCACCTGAATTTTTAATATATGTTTCCTAATATATCTAAGAATATTTTAAAATTATTCCTATGCCCCTAAGTAGGGGTCTTCATATTACAATCAGCCTTGGAAGGACATCTCCCATATACCGGAAATTTTAAAAATTCATAAAAAATCTTTGCGAAATTTACACCGCCTGAATTTTTAATATATGTTTCCTAATACATCTGAGAATATTTTAAGATTATTCCCATGCCCCTGAGTAGGGGCCTTCATATGATAATCAGCCTTGGAAGGACATCCCCCATATACCGGAAATTTTAAAAATTCATAAAAAATCTTTGCGAAATTTACCCTCCTGAATTTTTTATATATGTTTCCTAATATATCTAAGAATATTTTAAAATTATTCCCATGCCCCTGAGTAGGGGCCTTCATATGATAATCAGCCTTGGAAGGACATCCCCCATATACCGGAAATTTTAAAAATTCATAAAAAATCTATTCCTAATATATCTGATAATATTTTAAAATTATTTCCAAGTTCCTAAGTAGGGGCTTTCATAAGACAATCAGCCTTGGAAGGACATCCCCCATATACCGGAAATTTTAAAAATTCATAAAAAATCTTTGCGAAATTTTCACCTCCTGAATTATTCATATATGTTTCCAAATACACCTAAGAATATTTTAAAATTATTGCCATGCCCCTAAGTAGGGGCCTTCATATGACAATCCGCCTTGGAAGGACATCTCCCATATACCGGAAATTTTAAAAATTAAAAAAAAAAACTTTGGAAAATTTTCACCTCCTGAATTTTTCATATATGTTTGCTAATACATCTAAGAATATTTTAAGATTATTCCCATGCCCCTGAGTAGGGGCCTTCATATGATAATCAGCCTTGGAAGGACATCCCCCATATACCGGAAAATTTAAAAATTCATAAAAAATCTTTGCGAAATTTTCACCTCCTGAGTTTTTTATATACGTTTCCTAATACATCTGAGAATATTTTAAAATTATTTCCATGCCCCTGAGTAGGGGCCTTCATATGACAATCAGCCTTGGAAGGACATCTCCCATATAAGGGATATTTTAAAATTGATAAAAAAAATCTTTGCGAGATTTTCACCTCCTGAGTTTTTTATATATGTTTCCTAATACATCTAAGAATATTTTAAAATTATTTCCAAGTCCCTAAGTAGGGGCCTTCATATGTCAATCAGCCCTGGAAAGACATCTCCCATATACCGAAAATTTTAAAAATTCATAAAAAATCTTTGGGAAATGTACCCTCCTGAATTTTTTATATATATATTTCCTAATATATCTAAGAATATTTTAAAATTATTCCCATGCCCCTGAGTAGGGGCCTTCATATGATAATCAGCCTTGGAAGGACATCCCCCATATACCGGAAATTTTAAAAATTCATAAAAAATCTTTGCGAAATTTTCACCTCCTGAGTTTTTTATATACGTTTCCTAATACATCTGAGAATATTTTAAGATTATTCCCGTGCCCCTGAGTAGGGGTCTTCATATGACAATCAGCCTTGGAAGGACATCTCCCACATAAGGGATATTTTAAAATTGATAAAAAAAAATCTTTGCGAGATTTTCACCTCCTGAGTGTTTTATATATGTTTCCTAATACATCTGAGAATATTTTAAGATTATTCCCATGCCCCTGAGTAGGGGCCTTTATATGACAATCAGCCTTGGAAAGACATCTCCCATATACCGTAAAATTTAAAAATTCATAAAAAATCTTTGGGAAATTTTCACCACCTGAATTTTTAATATATGTTTCCTAATATATCTAAGAATATTTTAAAATTATTCCTATGCCCCTAAGTAGGGGTCTTCATATTACAATCAGCCTTGGAAGGACATCTCCCATATACCGGAAATTTTAAAAATTCATAAAAAATCTTTGCGAAATTTACACCGCCTGAATTTTTAATATATGTTTCCTAATACATCTGAGAATATTTTAAGATTATTCCCATGCCCCTGAGTAGGGGCCTTCATATGATAATCAGCCTTGGAAGGACATCCCCCATATACCGGAAATTTTAAAAATTCATAAAAAATCTTTGCGAAATTTACCCTCCTGAATTTTTTATATATGTTTCCTAATATATCTAAGAATATTTTAAAATTATTCCCATGCCCCTGAGTAGGGGCCTTCATATGATAATCAGCCTTGGAAGGACATCCCCCATATACCGGAAATTTTAAAAATTCATAAAAAATCTATTCCTAATATATCTGATAATATTTTAAAATTATTTCCAAGTTCCTAAGTAGGGGCTTTCATAAGACAATCAGCCTTGGAAGGACATCCCCCATATACCGGAAATTTTAAAAATTCATAAAAAATCTTTGCGAAATTTTCACCTCCTGAATTTTTCATATATGTTTCCAAATACACCTAAGAATATTTTAAAATTATTGCCATGCCCTTAAGTAGGGGCCTTCATATGACAATCAGCCTTGGAAGGACATCTCCCATATACCGGAAATTTTAAAAATTAAAAAAAAAAACTTTGGAAAATTTTCACCTCCTGAATTTTTCATATATGTTTGCTAATACATCTAAGAATATTTTAAGATTATTCCCATGCCCCTGAGTAGGGGCCTTCATATGATAATCAGCCTTGAAAGGACATCCCCCATATACCGGAAAATTTAAAAATTCATAAAAAATCTTTGCGAAATTTTCACCTCCTGAGTTTTTTATATACGTTTCCTAATGCATCTGAGAATATTTTAAAATTATTTCCATGCCCCTGAGTAGGGGCCTTCATATGACAATCAGCCTTGGAAGGACATCTCCCATATAAGGGATATTTTAAAATTGATAAAAAAAATCTTTGCGAGATTTTCACCTCCTGAGTTTTTTATATATGTTTCCTAATACATCTAAGAATATTTTAAAATTATTTCCAAGTCCCTAAGTAGGGGCCTTCATATGTCAATCAGCCCTGGAAAGACATCTCCCATATACCGAAAATTTTAAAAATTCATAAAAAATCTTTGGGAAATTTACCCTCCTGAATTTTTTATATATGTTTCCTAATATATCTAAGAATATTTTAAAATTATTCCCATGCCCCTGAGTAGGGGCCTTCATATGATAATCAGCCTTGGAAGGACATCCCCCATATACCGGAAATTTTAAAAATTCATAAAAAATCTTTGCGAAATTTTCACCTCCTGAGTTTTTTATATACGTTTCCTAATACATCTGAGAATATTTTAAGATTATTCCCGTGCCCCTGAGTAGGGGTCTTCATATTACAATCAGCCTTGGAAGGACATCTCCCATATAAGGGATATTTTAAAATTGATAAAAAAAAATCTTTGCGAGATTTTCACCTCCTGAGTGTTTTATATATGTTTCCTAATACATCTGAGAATATTTTAAGATTATTCCCATGCCCCTGAGTAGGGGCCTTTATATGACAATCAGCCTTGGAAAGACATCTCCCATATACCGTAAAATTTAAAAATTCATAAAAAATCTTTGGGAAATTTTCACCACCTGAATTTTTAATATATGTTTCCTAATATATCTAAGAATATTTTAAAATTATTCCTATGCCCCTAAGTAGGGGTCTTCATATTACAATCAGCCTTGGAAGGACATCTCCCATATACCGGAAATTTTAAAAATTCATAAAAAATCTTTGCGAAATTTACACCGCCTGAATTTTTAATATATGTTTCCTAATACATCTGAGAATATTTTAAGATTATTCCCATGCCCCTGAGTAGGGGCCTTCATATGATAATCAGCCTTGGAAGGACATCCCCCATATACCGGAAATTTTAAAAATTCATAAAAAATCTTTGCGAAATTTACCCTCCTGAATTTTTTATATATGTTTCCTAATATATCTAAGAATATTTTAAAATTATTCCCATGCCCCTGAGTAGGGGCCTTCATATGATAATCAGCCTTGGAAGGACATCCCCCACATACCGGAAATTTTAAAAATTCATAAAAAATCTTTGCGAAATTTTCACCTTCTGAATTTTTTATATATTTTTCTTAATACATTTAAGAATATTTTAAAATTATTCAAATTCCCCTATATAGGGGCCTTCTTATGTCAATCAGCCTTGGAAGGACATCTCCCATATACCGGAAATTTTAAAAATTCATAAAAAATCTTTGCGACATTTTCACCTCCTGAATTTTTTATATATGTTTCCTAATATATCTGATAATATTTTAAAATTATTTTCAAGTTCCTAAGTAGGGGCTTTCATAAGACAATCAGCCTTGGAAGGACATCTCCCATATACCGGAAATTTTAAAAATTCATAAAAAATCTTTGGGAAATTTACCCTCCTGAATTTTTTATATATGTTTCCTAATATATCTGATAATATTTTAAAATTATTGCCATGCCCCTAAGTAGGGGCCTTCATATGACAATCAGCCTTGGAAGGACATCTCCCATATACCGCAAATTTCAAAAATTCATAAAAAAACTTTGGAAAATTTTCACCTCCTGAATTTTTTATATATGTTTCCTAATTCATTTGAGAATATTTTCAAATTATTCCCATGCCCCTAAACATCGTTGCGAAATTTTCACCTCCTGAATTTTTCATATATGTTTCCTAATACATCTAAGAATATTTTAAAATTATTGCCATGCCCCTATGTAGGGGCCTTCATATGACAATCAGCCTTGGAAAGACATCTCCCATATACCGAAAATTTTTAAAATTCATAAAAAATCTTTGGGAAATTTACCCTCCTGATTTTTTTATATATGTTTCCTAATATATCTAAGAATATTTTAAAATTATTGCCATGCCCCTAAGTAGGGGCGTTCATATGACAATCAGCCTTGGAAGGACATCTCCCATATACCGGAAATTTGAAAAATTCATAAAAAATCTTTGCGAAATTTTCACCTCCAGAATTTTTCATATGTGTTTCCCAATACATCTGAGAATATTTTAAAATTATTCTTATGCCCCTAAGTAGGGGTCTTCATATTACAATCAGCCTTGGAAGGACATCTCCCATATACCGGATATTTTAAAAATTGATAAATAAAATCTTTGCGAAATTTTCACCTCCTGAATTTTTTATATATGTTTCCTAATACATCTGAGAATATTTTAAAATTATTCCCATGCCCCTAAAAATCGTTGCGAAATTTTCACCTTCTGAATTTTTAATATATGTTTCTTAATACATCTAAGAATATTTTAAAATTATTCAAATGCCCCTAAGTAGGGGCATTCATATGGCAATCAGCCTTGGAAGGACATCTCCCTTATACCAGAAATTTTAAAAATTCATAAAAAATCTTTGCGAAATTTTCACCTTCTGAGTTTTTTATATATGTTTCCTAATACATCTAAGAATATTTTAAAATTATTTCCAAGTCCCTAAGTAGGGGCCTTCATATGTCAATCAGCCCTGGAAAGACATCTCCCATATACCGAAAATTTTAAAAATTCATAAAAAATCTTTGGGAAATTTACCCTCCTGAATTTTTTATATATGTTTCCTAATATATCTAAGAATATTTTAAAATTATTCCCATGCCCCTGAGTAGGGGCCTTCATATGATAATCAGCCTTGGAAGGACATCCCCCATATACCGGAAATTTTAAAAATTCATAAAAAATCTATTCCTAATATATCTGATAATATTTTAAAATTATTTCCAAGTTCCTAAGTAGGGGCTTTCATAAGACAATCAGCCTTGGAAGGACATCCCCCATATACCGGAAATTTTAAAAATTCATAAAAAATCTTTGCGAAATTTTCACCTCCTGAATTTTTCATATATGTTTCCAAATACACCTAAGAATATTTTAAAATTATTGCCATGCCCCTAAGTAGGGGCCTTCATATGACAATCAGCCTTGGAAGGACATCTCCCATATACCGGAAATTTTAAAAATTAAAAAAAAAAACTTTGGAAAATTTTCATCTCCTGAATTTTTCATATATGTTTGCTAATACATCTAAGAATATTTTAAAATTATTATTATGCCCCTAAGTAGGGGCCTTCATATGATAATCAGCCTTGGAAGGACATCCCCCATATACCGGAAAATTTAAAAATTCATAAAAAATCTTTGCGAAATTTTCACCTCCTGAGTTTTTTATATACGTTTCCTAATACATCTGAGAATATTTTAAAATTATTTCCATGCCCCTGAGTAGGGGCCTTCATATGACAATCAGCCTTGGAAGGACATCTCCCATATAAGGGATATTTTAAAATTGATAAAAAAAATCTTTGCGAGATTTTCACCTCCTGAGTTTTTTATATATGTTTCCTAATACATCTAAGAATATTTTAAAATTATTTCCAAGTCCCTAAGTAGGGGCCTTCATATGTCAATCAGCCCTGGAAAGACATCTCCCATATACCGAAAATTTTAAAAATTCATAAAAAATCTTTGGGAAATTTACCCTCCTGAATTTTTTATATATGTTTCCTAATATATCTAAGAATATTTTAAAATTATTTCCATGCCCCTGAGTAGGGGCCTTCATATGATAATCAGCCTTGGAAGGACATCCCCCATATACCGGAAATTTTAAAAATTCATAAAAAATCTTTGCGAAATTTTCACCTCCTGAGTTTTTTATATACGTTTCCTAATACATCTGAGAATATTTTAAGATTATTCCCATGCCCCTGAGTAGGGGCCTTCATATGACAATCAGTCTTGGAAGGACATCTCCCATATAAGGGATATTTTAAAATTGATAAAAAAAATCTTTGCGAGATTTTCACCTCCTGAGTGGTTTATATATGTTTCCTAATACATCTGAGAATATTTTAAGATTATTCCCATGCCCCTGAGTAGGGGCCTTTATATGACAATCAGCCTTGGAAAGACATCTCCCATATACCGTAAAATTTAAAAATTCATAAAAAATCTTTGGGAAATTTTCACCACCTGAATTTTTAATATATGTTTCCTAATATATCTAAGAATATTTTAAAATTATTCCTATGCCCCTAAGTAGGGGTCTTCATATTACAATCAACCTTGGAAGGACATCTCCCATATACCGGAAATTTTAAAAATTCATAAAAAATCTTTGCGAAATTTACACCGCCTGAATTTTTAATATATGTTTCCTAATACATCTGAGAATATTTTAAGATTATTCCCATGCCCCTGAGTAGGGGCCTTCATATGATAATCAGCCTTGGAAGGACATCCCCCATATACCGGAAATTTTAAAAATTCATAAAAAATCTTTGCGAAATTTACCCTCCTGAATTTTTTATATATGTTTCCTAATATATCTAAGAATATTGTAAAATTATTCCCATGCCCCTGAGTAGGGGCCTTCATATGACAATCAGCCTTGGAAGGACATCTCCCATATAAGGGATATTTTAAAATTGATAAAAAAAATCTTTGCGAGATTTTCACCTCCTGAGTTTTTTATATATGTTTCCTAATACATCTAAGAATATTTTAAAATTATTCTTATGCCCCTGAGTAGGGGCCTTTATATGATAATCAGCCTTGGAAAGACATCTCCCATATACCGAAAATTTTAAAAATTCATAAAAAATCTTTGGGAAATTTACCCTCCTGAATTTTTTATATATGTTTCCTAATATATCTAAGAATATTTTAAAATTATTCCCATGCCCCTGAGTAGGGGCCTTCATATGACAATCAGCCTTGGAAGGACATCTCCCATATAAGGGATATTTTAAAATTGATAAAAAAAATCTTTGCGAGATTTTCACCTCCTGAGTGTTTTATATATGTTTCCTAATACATCTGAGAATATTTTAAGATTATTCCCATGCCCCTGAGTAGGGGCCTTTATATGACAATCAGCCTTGGAAAGACATCTCCCATATACCGTAAAATTTAAAAATTCATAAAAAATCTTTGGGAAATTTTCACCACCTGAATTTTTAATATATGTTTCCTAATATATCTAAGAATATTTTAAAATTATTCCTATGCCCCTAAGTAGGGGTCTTCATATTACAATCAGCCTTGGAAGGACATCTCCCATATACAGGAAATTTTAAAAATTCATAAAAAATCTTTGCGAAATTTACACCGCCTGAATTTTTAATATATGTTTCCTAATATATCTGAGAATATTTTAAGATTATTCCCATGCCCCTGAGTAGGGGCCTTCATATGATAATCAGCCTTGGAAGGACATCCCCCATATACCGGAAATTTTAAAAATTCATAAAAAATCTTTGCGAAATTTACCCTCCTGAATTTTTTATATATGTTTCCTTATATATCTAAGAATATTTTAAAATTATTCCCATGCCCCTGAGTAGGGGCCTTCATATGATAATAAGCCTTGCAAGGACATCCCCCATATACCGGAAATTTTAAAAATACATAAAAAATCTATTCCTAATATATCTGATAATATTTTAAAATTATTTCCAAGTTCCTAAGTAGGGGCTTTCATAAGACAATCAGCCTTGGAAGGACATCCCCCATATACCGGAAATTTTAAAAATTCATAAAAAATCTTTGCGAAATTTTCACCTCCTGAATTTTTCATATATGTTTCCAAATACACCTAAGAATATTTTAAAATTATTGCCATGCCCCTAAGTAGGGGCCTTCATATGACAATCAGCCTTGGAAGGACATCTCCCATATACCGGAAATTTTAAAAATTAAAAAAAAAAACTTTGGAAAATTTTCACCTCCTGAATTTTTCATATATGTTTGCTAATACATCTAAGAATATTTTAAAATTATTCTTATGCCCCTAAGTAGGGGCCTTCATATGATAATCAGCCTTGGAAGGACATCCCCCATATACCGGAAATTTTAAAAATTCATAAAAAATCTTTGCGAAATTTACCCTCCTGAATTTTTTATATATGTTTCCTTATATATCTAAGAATATTTTAAAATTATTCCCATGCCCCTGAGTAGGGGCCTTCATATGATAATAAGCCTTGCAAGGACATCCCCCATATACCGGAAATTTTAAAAATACATAAAAAATCTATTCCTAATATATCTGATAATATTTTAAAATTATTTCCAAGTTCCTAAGTAGGGGCTTTCATAAGACAATCAGCCTTGGAAGGACATCCCCCATATACCGGAAATTTTAAAAATTCATAAAAAATCTTTGCGAAATTTTCACCTCCTGAATTTTTCATATATGTTTCCAAATACACCTAAGAATATTTTAAAATTATTGCCATGCCCCTAAGTAGGGGCCTTCATATGACAATCAGCCTTGGAAGGACATCTCCCATATACCGGAAATTTTAAAAATTAAAAAAAAAAACTTTGGAAAATTTTCACCTCCTGAATTTTTCATATATGTTTACTAATACATCTAAGAATATTTTAAGATTATTCCCATGCCCCTAAGTAGGGGCCTTCATATGATAATCAGCCTTGGAAGGACATCCCCCATATACCGGAAAATTTAAAAATTCATAAAAAATCTTTGCGAAATTTTCACCTCCTGAGTTTTTTATATACGTTTCCTAATACATCTGAGAATATTTTAAAATTATTTCCATGCACCTGAGTAGGGGTCTTCATATGATAATCAGCCTTGGAAGGACATCTCCCATATACCGTAAAATTTAAAAATTCATAAAAAATCTTTGGGAAATTTTCACTACCTGAATTTTTAATATATGTTTCCTAATATATCTAAGAATATTTTAAAATTATTCCTATGCCCAAAGTAGGGGTCTTCATATTACAATCAGCCTTGGAAGGACGTCTCCCATATACCGGAAATTTTAAAAATTCATAAAAAATCTTTGCGAAATTTACACCTCCTGAATTTTTCATATATGTTTCCTAATACATCTATGAATATTTTAAAATTATTCCCACGCCCCTATGGAGGGGCCTTCATATGACAATCAGCCTTGGAAAGACATCTCCCATATAACGGAAATTTTAAAAATTGATAAAAAAAATCTTTGCGAAATTTGCACCTCCTGAATTTTTCATATATGTTTCCAAATATACCTAAGAATATTTTAAAATTATTCCCATGATCCTAAGTAGGGGCCTTCATATGTCAATCAGCCTTGGAGGGACATCTCCCATATACCGGAAATTTTAAAAATTCAAAAAAAAACTTTGGAAAATTTTCACCTCCTGAATTTTTCATATATGTTTGCTAATACATCTAAGAATATTTTAAAATTATTCTTATGCCCCTAAGTAGGGGCCTTCATATGATAATCAGCCTTGGAAGGACATCCCCCATATACCGGAAAATTTAAAAATTCATAAAAAATCTTTGCGAAATTTTCACCTCCTGAGTTTTTTATATACGTTTCCTAATACATCTGAGAATATTTTAAAATTATTTCCATGCACCTGAGTAGGGGTCTTCATATGACAATCAGCCTTGGAAGGACATCTCCCATATAAGGGATATTTTAAAATTGATAAAAAAAATCTTTGCGAGATTTTCACCTCCTGAGTTTTTTATATATGTTTCCTAATACATCTAAGAATATTTTAAAATTATTCCTATGCCCCTAAGTAGGGGTCTTCATATTACAATCAGCCTTGGAAGGACATCTCCCATATACCGGAAAATTTAAAAATTCATAAAAAATCTTTGGGAAATTTTCACCACCTGAATTTTTAATATATGTTTCCTAATATATCTAAGAATATTTTAAAATTATTCCTATGCCCCTAAGTAGGGGTCTTCATATTACAATCAGCCTTGGAAGGACATCTCCCATATACCGGAAAATTTAAAAATTCATAAAAAATCTTTGCGAAATTTACACCGTCTGAATTTTTAATATATGTTTCCTAATACATCTGAGAATATTTTAAGATTATTCCCATGCCCCTGAGTAGGGGCCTTCATATGATAATCAGCCTTGGAAGGACATCCCCCATATACCGGAAATTTTAAAAATTCATAAAAAATCTTTGCGAAATTTACCCTCCTGAATTTTTTATATATGTTTCCTAATATATCTAAGATTTTTTAAAATTATTCCCATGCCCCTGAGTAGGGGCCTTCATATGATAATCAGCCTTGGAAGGACATCCCCCATATACCGGAAATTTTAAAAATTCATAAAAAATCTTTGCGAAATTTTCACCTTCTGAATTTTTTATATATTTTTCTTAATACATTTAAGAATATTTTAAAATTATTCAAATGCCCCTATATAGTGGCCTTCTTATGTCAATCAGCCTTGGAAAGACATCTCCCATATACCGGAAATTTTAAAAATTCATAAAAAATCTTTGCGAAATTTTCACCTCCTGAATTTTTTATATATGTTTCCTAATATATCTGATAATATTTTAAAATTATTTCCAAGTTCCTAAGTAGGGGCTTTCATAAGACAATCAGCCTTGGAAGGACATCTCCCATATACCGGAAATTTTAAAAATTCATAAAAAATCTTTGGGAAATTTACCCTCCTGATTTTTTTATATATGTTTCCTAATATATCTAAGAATATTTTAAAATTATTGCCATGCCCCTAAGTAGGGGCATTCATATGACAATCAGCCTTGGAAGGACATCTCCCATATACCGGAAATTTGAAAAATTCATAAAAAATCTTTGCGAAATTTTCACCTCCTGAGTTTTTCATATGTGTTTCCCAATACATCTGAGAATATTTTAAAATTATTCTTATGCCCCTAAGTAGGGGTCTTCATATTACAATCAGCCTTGGAAGGACATCTCCCATATACCGGATATTTTAAAAATTGATAAATAAAATCTTTGCGAAATTTTCACCTCCTGAATTTTTTATATATGTTTCCTAATTCATCTGAGAATATTTTAAAATTATTCCCATGCCCCTAAAAATCGTTGCGAAATTTTCACCTTCTGAATTTTTAATATATGTTTCCTAATACATCTGAGAATATTTTAAGATTATTCCCATGCCCCTGAGTAGGGGCCTTCATATGATAATCAGCCTTGGAAGGACATCCCCCATATACCGGAAATTTTAAAAATTCATAAAAAATCTTTGCGAAATTTACCCTCCTGAATTTTTTATATATGTTTCCTAATATATCTAAGATTTTTTAAAATTATTCCCATGCCCCTGAGTAGGGGCCTTCATATGATAATCAGCCTTGGAAGGACATCCCCCATATACCGGAAATTTTAAAAATTCATAAAAAATCTTTGCGAAATTTACACCGTCTGAATTTTTAATATATGTTTCCTAATACATCTGAGAATATTTTAAGATTATTCCCATGCCCCTGAGTAGGGGCCTTCATATGATAATCAGCCTTGGAAGGACATCCCCCATATACCGGAAATTTTAAAAATTCATAAAAAATCTTTGCGAAATTTACCCTCCTGAATTTTTTATATATGTTTCCTAATATATCTAAGATTTTTTAAAATTATTCCCATGCCCCTGAGTAGGGGCCTTCATATGATAATCAGCCTTGGAAGGACATCCCCCATATACCGGAAAATTTAAAAATTCATAAAAAATCTTTGCGAAATTTACACCGTCTGAATTTTTAATATATGTTTCCTAATACATCTGAGAATATTTTAAGATTATTCCCATGCCCCTGAGTAGGGGCCTTCATATGATAATCAGCCTTGGAAGGACATCCCCCATATACCGGAAATTTTAAAAATTCATAAAAAATCTTTGCGAAATTTACCCTCCTGAATTTTTTATATATGTTTCCTAATATATCTAAGATTTTTTAAAATTATTCCCATGCCCCTGAGTAGGGGCCTTCATATGATAATCAGCCTTGGAAGGACATCCCCCATATACCGGAAATTTTAAAAATTCATAAAAAATCTTTGCGAAATTTTCACCTTCTGAATTTTTTATATATTTTTCTTAATACATTTAAGAATATTTTAAAATTATTCAAATGCCCCTATATAGTGGCCTTCTTATGTCAATCAGCCTTGGAAAGACATCTCCCATATACCGGATATTTTAAAAATTCATAAAAAATCTTTGCGAAATTTTCACCTCCTGAGTTTTTCATATGTGTTTCCCAATACATCTAAGAATATTTTAAAATTATTCAAATGCCCCTAAGTAGGGGCATTCATATGGCAATCAGCCTAGGAAGGACATCTCCCTTATACCAGAAATTTTAAAAATTCATAAAAAATCTTTGCGAAATTTTCACCTCCTGAGTTTTTTATATATGTTTCCTAATACATCTAAGAATATTTTAAAATTATTTCGAAGTCCCTAAGTAGGGGCCTTCATATGTCAATCAGCCCTGGAAGGACATCTCCCATATACCGAAAATTTTAAAAATTCATAAAAAATCTTTGGGAAATTTATCCTTCTGAATTTTTTATATATGTTTTCTAATATATCTAAGAATATTTTAAAATTATTCCCATGCCCCTGAGTAGGAGCCTGCATATGATAATCAGCCTTGGAAGGACATCCCCCATATACCGGAAATTTTAAAAATTCATAAAAAATCTTTGCGAAATTTTCACCTCCTGAGTTTTTTATATACGTTTCCTAATACATCTGAGAATATTTTAAAATTATTCTCTACCCCTGAGTAGGGGCCTTCATATGACAATCAGCCTTGGAAGGACATCTCCCATATAAGGGATATTTTAAAATTGATAAAAAAAATCTTTGCGAGATTTTCACCTCCTGAGTGTTTTATATATGTTTCCTAATACATCTGAGAATATTTTAAAATTATTTCCAAGTCCCTAAGTAGGGGCCTTCATATGTCAATCAGCCTTGGAAAGACATATCCCATATACCGAAAAATTTTAAAATTCATAAAAAAACTTTGGAAAATTTTCACCTCCTGAATTTTTTATATATGTTTCCTAATACATCTATGAATATTTTAAAAGTATTCCCATGCCTCTAAGTAGGGGCCTTAATATGATAATCAGCCTTGGAAGGACATCCCCCATATACCGGAAATTTTAAAAATTCATAAAAAATCTTTGCGAAATTTTCACCTCCTGAGTTTTTTATATACGTTTCCTAATACATCTGAGAATATTTTAAAATTATTCCCATGCCCCTGAGTAGGGGCCTTCATATGACAATCAGCCTTGGAAGGACATCTCCCATATAAGGGATATTTTAAAATTGATAAAAAAAATCTTTGCGAGATTTTCACCTCCTGAGTGTTTTATATATGTTTCCTAATACATCTGAGAATATTTTAAAATTATTTCCAAGTCCCTAAGTAGGGGCCTTCATATGTCAATCAGCCCTGGAAGGACATCTCCCATATACCGAAAATTTTAAAAATTCATAAAAAATCTTTGGGAAATTTATCCTTCTGAATTTTTTATATATGTTTCCTAATATATCTAAGAATATTTTAAAATTATTCCCATGCCCCTGAGTAGGAGCCTGCATATGATAAACAGCCTTGGAAGGACATCCCCCATATACCGGAAATTTTAAAAATTCATAAAAAATCTTTGCGAAATTTTCACCTCCTGAGTTTTTTATATACGTTTCCTAATACATCTGAGAATATTTTAAAATTATTCTCTACCCCTGAGTAGGGGCCTTCATATGACAATCAGCCTTGGAAGGACATCTCCCATATAAGGGATATTTTAAAATTGATAAAAAAAATCTTTGCGAGATTTTCACCTCCTGAGTGTTTTATATATGTTTCCTAATACATCTGAGAATATTTTAAAATTATTTCCAAGTCCCTAAGTAGGGGCCTTCATATGTCAATCAGCCTTGGAAAGACATATCCCATATACCGAAAAATTTTAAAATTCATAAAAAAACTTTGGAAAATTTTCACCTCCTGAATTTTTTATATATGTTTCCTAATACATCTATGAATATTTTAAAAGTATTCCCATGCCCCTAAGTAGGGGCCTTCATATGATAATCAGCCTTGGAAGGACATCCCCCATATACCGGAAATTTTAAAAATTCATAAAAAATCTTTGCGAAATTTTCACCTTCTGAATTTTTCATATATGTTTCCAAATACACCTAAGAATATTTTAAAATTATTGCCATGCCCCTAAGTAGGGGCCTTCATATGACAATCAGCCTTGGAAGGACATCTCCCATATACCGGAAATTTTAAAAATTCAAAAAAAAAACTTTGGAAAATTTTCACCTCCTGAATTTTTCAAATATGTTTGCTAATACATCTAAGAATATTTTAAAATTATTCTTATGCCCCTAAGTAGGGGCCTTCATATGATAATCAGCCTTGGAAGGACATCCCCCATATACCGGAAATTTTAAAAATTCATAAAAAATCTTTGCGAAATTTTCACCTTCTGAATTTTTTATATATGTTTCCTAATACATCTAAGAATATTTTAAAATTAATGCCATGCCCCTAAGTAGGGCCTTCATATGACACTCAGCCCTTGAAGGACATCTCCCATATACCGGAAATTTTAAAAATTCATAAAAAATCTTTGCGAAATTTTCACCTTCTGAATTTTTTATATATGTTTCCTAATATATCTAAGAATATTTGAAAATTATTTCCAAGTTCCTAAGTAGGGGCTTTCATATGACAATCAGCCTTGGAAGGACATCTCCCATATACCGGACTCTTGAAAAATTCATAAAAAATCTTTGGGAAATTTACCCTCCTGAATTTTTCATATATGTTTCCTAATACATCTAAAAATTTTTAAAGTTATTCTTATGCCCCTAAGTAGGGGCCTTCATATGACAATCAGCCTTGGAAGGACATCTCCCATATACCGGAAATTTTAAAAATTCAAAAAAAAACTTTGGAAAATTTTCACCTCCTGAATTTTTCATATATGTTTGCTAATACATCTAAGAATATTTTAAAATTATTCTTATGCCCCTGAGTAGGGGCCTTCATATGATACTCAGCCTTGGAAAGACATCTCCCATATACCGAAAATTTTAAAAATTGATAAAAAAAATCTTTGCGAAATTTTCACCTCCTGAATTTTTCATATATGTTTCCAAATACACCTAAGAATATTTTAAAATTATTCATATGACAATCAGCCTTGGAAGGACATCTCCCATATACCAGAAATTTTAAAAATTCAAAAAAAAACTTTGGAAAATTTTCACCTCCTGAATTTTTCATATATGTTTGCTAATACATCTAAGAATATTTTAAAGTTATTCTTATGCCCCTAAGTAGGGGCATTCATATGTCAATCAGCCTTGGAAGGACATCTCCCATATACCGGAAATTTTAAAAATTCAAAAAAAAACTTTGGAAAATTTTCACCTCCTGAATTTTTCATATATGTTTGCTAATACATCTAAGAATATTTTAAAGTTATTCTTATGCCCCTAAGTAGGGGCATTCATATGTCAATCAGCCTTGGAAGGACATCTCCCATATACCGGAAATTTTAAAAATTAATAAAAAATCTTTGCGAAATTTTCACCTCCTGAATTTTTTATATATGTTTCCTAATATATCTGATAATATTTTAAAATTATTCCCATGATCCTAAGTAGGGGCCTTCATATGTCAATCAGCCTTGGAGGAACATCTCCCATATACCGGAAGTTTTAAAAATTCATAAACAATCTTTGCGAAATTTTCACCTCCTGAATTTTTTATATATGTTTCCTAATACATCTATATAGAATATTTTAAAATTATTCCCATGCCCCTAAAAATCGTTGCGAAATTTTCACCTTCTGAATTTTTTATATATGTTTCTTAATACATCTCAGAATATTTTAAAATTATTCAAATGCCCCTAAGTAGGGGCATTCATATGGCAATCAGCCTTGGAAGGACATCTCCCTTATACCGGAAACTTGAAAAATTCATAAAAAATCTTTGCGAAATTTTCACCTCCTGAATTTTTTATATATGTTTCCTAATATATCTGATAATATTTTAAAATTATTCCCATAATCCTAAGTAGGGGCCTTCATATGTCAATCAGCCTTGGAGGGACATCTCCCATATACCGGAAATTTTAAAAATTCATAAAAAATCTTTGCGAAATTTTCACCTCCTGAGTTTTTTATATATGTTTCCTAATACATCTAAGAATATTTTAAAATTTTTCTTATGCCCCTGAGTAGGGGCCTTCATATGATAATCAGCCTTGGAAAGACATCTCCCATATACCGAAAATTTTAAAAATTCATAAAAAATCTTTGGGAAATTTACCCTCCTGAATTTTTTATATATGTTTCCTAATATATCTATGAATATTTTAAAATTATTCCCATGCCCCTGAGTAGGGGCCTTCATATGATAATCAGCCTTGGAAGGACATCCCCCATATACCGGAAATTTTAAAAATTCATAAAAAATCTTTGCGAAATTTTCACCTCCTGAGTTTTTTATATACGTTTCCTAATACATCTGAGAATATTTTAAGATTATTCCCATGCCCCTGAGTAGGGGCCTTCATATGACAATCAGCCTTGGAAGGACATCTCCCATATAAGGGATATTTTAAAATTGATAAAAAAAATCTTTGCGAGATTTTCACCTCCTGAGTGTTTTATATATGTTTCCTAATACATCTGAGAATATTTTAAGATTATTCCCATGCCCCTGAGTAGGGGCCTTTATATGACAATCAGCCTTGGAAAGATATCTCCCATATACCGTAAAATTTAAAAATTCATAAAAAATCTTTGGGAAATTTTCACCACCTGAATTTTTAATATATGTTTCCTAATATATCTAAGAATATTTTAAAATTATTCCTATGCCCCTAAGTAGGGGTCTTCATATTACAATCAGCCTTGGAAGGACATCTCCCATATACCGGAAATTTTAAAAATTCATTAAAAATCTTTGCGAAATTTACACCTCCTGAATTTTTCATATATGTTTCCAAATACACCTAAGAATATTTTAAAATTATTCATATGACAATCAGCCTTGGAAGGACATCTCCCATATACCAGAAATTTTAAAAATTCAAAAAAAAACTTTGGAAAATTTTCACCTCCTGAATTTTTCATATATGTTTGCTAATACATCTAAGAATATTTTAAAATTATTCTTATGCCCCTGAGTAGGGGCCTTCATATGATACTCAGCCTTGGAAAGACATCTCCCATATACCGAAAATTTTAAAAATTGATAAAAAAAATCTTTGCGAAATTTTCACCTCCTGAATTTTTCATATATGTTTCCAAATACACCTAAGAATATTTTAAAATTATTCATATGACAATCAGCCTTGGAAGGACATCTCCCATATACCAGAAATTTTAAAAATTCAAAAAAAAACTTTGGAAAATTTTCACCTCCTGAATTTTTCATATATGTTTGCTAATACATCTAAGAATATTTTAAAGTTATTCTTATGCCCCTAAGTAGGGGCATTCATATGTCAATCAGCCTTGGAAGGACATCTCCCATATACCGGAAATTTTAAAAATTAATAAAAAATCTTTGCGAAATTTTCACCTCCTGAATTTTTTATATATGTTTCCTAATATATCTGATAATATTTTAAAATTATTCCCATGATCCTAAGTAGGGGCCTTCATATGTCAATCAGCCTTGGAGGAACATCTCCCATATACCGGAAGTTTTAAAAATTCATAAACAATCTTTGCGAAATTTTCACCTCCTGAATTTTTTATATATGTTTCCTAATACATCTATATAGAATATTTTAAAATTATTCCCATGCCCCTAAAAATCGTTGCGAAATTTTCACCTTCTGAATTTTTTATATATGTTTCTTAATACATCTAAGAATATTTTAAAATTATTCAAATGCCCCTAAGTAGGGGCATTCATATGGCAATCAGCCTTGGAAGGACATCTCCCTTATACCGGAAATTTGAAAAATTCATAAAAAATCTTTGCGAAATTTTCACCTCCTGAATTTTTTATATATGTTTCCTAATATATCTGATAATATTTTAAAATTATTCCCATAATCCTAAGTAGGGGCCTTCATATTACAATCAGCCTTGGAAGGACATATCCCATATACCGGAAATTTTAAAAATTCATTAAAAATCTTTGCGAAATTTACACCTCCTGAATTTTTCATATATGTTTCCTAATACATCTATGAATATTTTAAAATTATTCCCACGCCCCTATGGAGGGGCGTTCATATGACAATCAGCCTTGGAAAGACATCTCCCATATACCGGAAATTTTAAAAATTGATAAAAAAAATCTTTGCGAAATTTTCACCTCCTGAGTTTTTTATATACGTTTCCTAATACATCTGAGAATATTTTAAAATTATTCCCATGCCCCTGAGTAGGGGCCTTCATATGATAATCAGCCTTGGAAGGACATCCCCCATATACCGGAAATTTTAAAAATTCATAAAAAATCTTTGCGAAATTTTCACCTCCTGAGTTTTTTATATACGTTTCCTAATACATCTGAGAATATTTTAAGATTATTCCCATGCCCCTGAGTAGGGGCCTTCATATGACAATCAGCCTTGGAAGGACATCTCCCATATAAGGGATATTTTAAAATTGATAAAAAAAATCTTTGCGAGATTTTCACCTCCTGAGTGTTTTATATATGTTTCCTAATACATCTGAGAATATTTTAAAATTATTTCCAAGTCCCTAAGTAGGGGCCTTCATATGTCAATCAGCCTTGGAAAGACATCTCCCATATACCGGAAATTTTAAAAATTCAAAAAAAAAACTTTGGAAAATTTTCACCTCCTGAATTTTTCATATATGTTTGCTAATACATCTAAGAATATTTTAAAATTATTCTTATGCCCCTAAGTAGGGGCCTTCATATGATAATCAGCCTTGGAAGGATATCCCCCATATACCGGAAAATTTAAAAATTCATAAAAAATCTTTGCGAAATTTTCACCTCCTGAGTTTTTTATATACGTTTCCTAATACATCTGAGAATATTTTAAAATTATTTCCATGCCCCTGAGTAGGGGCCTTCATATGACAATCAGCCTTGGAAGGACATCTCCCATATAAGGGATATTTTAAAATTGATAAAAAAAATCTTTGCGAGATTTTCACCTCCTGAGTTTTTTATATATGTTTCCTAATACATCTAAGAATATTTTAAAATTATTTCCAAGTCCCTAAGTAGGGGCCTTCATATGTCAATCAGCCCTGGAAAGACATCTCCCATATACCGAGAATTTTAAAAATTCATAAAAAATCTTTGGGAAATTTACCCTCCTGAATTTTTTATATATGTTTCCTAATATATCTAAGAATATTTTAAAATTATTCCCATGCCCCTGAGTAGGGGCCTGATAATCAGCCTTGGAAGGACATCCCCCATATACCGGAAATTTTAAAAATTCATAAAAAATCTTTGCGAAATTTTCACCTCCTGAGTTTTTTATATACGTTTCCTAATACATCTGAGAATATTTTAAGATTATTCCCATGCCCCTGAGTAGGGGCCTTTATATGACAATCAGCCTTGGAAAGACATCTCCCATATACCGTAAAATTTAAAAATTCATAAAAAATCTTTGGGAAATTTTCACCACCTGAATTTTTAATATATGTTTCCTAATATATCTAAGAATATTTTAAAATTATTCCTATGCCCCTGAGTAGGGGTCTTCATATTACAATCAGCCTTGGAAGGACATATCCCATATACCGGAAATTTTAAAAATTCATTAAAAATCTTTGCGAAATTTACACCTCCTGAATTTTTCATATATGTTTCCTAATACATCTATGAATATTGTAAAATTATTCCCACGCCCCTATGGAGGGGCGTTCATATGACAATCAGCCTTGGAAAGACATCTCCCATATACCGGAAATTTTAAAAATTGATAAAAAAAATCTTTGCGAAATTTTCACCTCCTGAGTTTTTTATATACGTTTCCTAATACATCTGAGAATATTTTAAAATTATTCCCATGCCCCTGAGTAGGGGCCTTCATATGATAATCAGCCTTGGAAGGACATCCCCCATATACCGGAAATTTTAAAAATTCATAAAAAATCTTTGCGAAATTTTCACCTCCTGAGTTTTTTATATACGTTTCCTAATACATCTGAGAATATTTTAAGATTATTCCCATGCCCCTGAGTAGGGGCCTTTATATGACAATCAGCCTTGGAAAGACATCTCCCATATACCGTAAAATTTAAAAATTCATAAAAAATCTTTGGGAAATTTTCACCACCTGAATTTTTAATATATGTTTCCTAATATATCTAAGAATATTTTAAAATTATTCCTATGCCCCTAAGTAGGGGTCTTCATATTACAATCAGCCTTGGAAGGACATCTCCCATATACCGGAAATTTTAAAAATTCATTAAAAATCTTTGCGAAATTTACACCTCCTGAATTTTTCATATATGTTTCCTAATACATCTATGAATATTTTAAAATTATTCCCACGCCCCTATGGAGGGGCGTTCATATGACAATCAGCCTTGGAAAGACATCTCCCATATACCGGAAATTTTAAAAATTGATAAAAAAAATCTTTGCGAAATTTTCACCTCCTGAGTTTTTCATATGTGTTTCCCAATACATCTGAGAATATTTTAAAATTATTCTTATGCCCCTAAGTAGGGGTCTTCATATTACAATCAGCCTTGGAAGGACATCTCCCATATACCGGATATTTTAAAAATTGATAAATAAAATCTTTGCGAAATTTTCACCTCCTGAATTTTTTATATATGTTTCCTAATTCATCTGAGAATATTTTAAAATTATTCCCATGCCCCTAAAAATCGTTGCGAAATTTTCACCTTCTGAATTTTTAATATATGTTTGCTAATACATCTAAGAATATTTTAAAATTATTCTTATGCCCCTAAGTAGGGGCCTTCATATGATAATCAGCCTTGGAAGGACATCCCCCATATACCGTAAAATTTAAAAATTCATAAAAAATCTTTGGGAAATTTTCACCACCTGAATTTTTAATATATGTTTCCTAATATATCTAAGAATATTTTAAAATTATTCCTATGCCCCTAAGTAGGGGTCTTCATATTACAATCAGCCTTGGAAGGACATCTCCCATATACCGGAAATTTTAAAAATTCATTAAAAATCTTTGCGAAATTTACACCTCCTGAATTTTTCATATATGTTTCCTAATACATCTATGAATATTTTAAAATTATTCCCACGCCCCTATGGAGGGGCATTCATATGGCAATCAGCCTAGGAAGGACATCTCCCTTATACCAGAAATTTTAAAAATTCATAAAAAATCTTTGCGAAATTTTCACCTCCTGAGTTTTTTATATATGTTTCCTAATACATCTAAGAATATTTTAAAATTATTTCCAATTCCCTAAGTAGGGGCCTTCATATGTCAATCAGCCCTGGAAGGACATCTCCCATATACCGGAAATTTTAAAAATTCATAAAAAATCTTTGGGAAATTTACCCTTCTGAATTTTTTATATATGTTTCCTAATATATCTAAGAATATTTTAAAATTATTCCCATGCCCCTGAGTAGGGGCCTGCATATGATAATCAGCCTTGGAAGGACATCCCCCATATACCGGAAATTTTAAAAATTCATAAAAAATCTTTGCGAAATTTTCACCTCCTGAGTTTTTTATATACGTTTCCTAATACATCTGAGAATATTTTAAAATTATTCCCTACCCCTGAGTAGGGGCCTTCATATGACAATCAGCCTTGGAAGGACATCTCCCATATAAGGGATATTTAAAATTGATAAAAAAAATCTTTGCGAGATTTTCACCTCCTGAGTGTTTTATATATGTTTCCTAATACATCTGAGAATATTTTAAAATTATTTCAAAGTCCCTAAGTAGGGGCCTTCATATGTCAATCAGCCTTGGAAAGACATATCCCATATACCGAAAAATTTTAAAATTCATAAAAAAACTTTGGAAAATTTTCACCTCCTGAATTTTTTATATATGTTTCCTAATACATCTATGAATATTTTAAAAGTATTCCCATGCCTCTAAGTAGGGGCCTTAATATGATAATCAGCCTTGGAAAGACATCCCCCATATACCGGAAATTTTAAAAATTCATAAAAAATCTTTGCGAAATTTTCACCTTCTGAATTTTTCATATATGTTTCCAAATACACCTAAGAATATTTTAAAATTATTGCCATGCCCCTAAGTAGGGGCCTTCATATGACAATCAGCCTTGGAAGGACATCTCCCATATACCGGAAATTTTAAAAATTCAAAAAAAAAACTTTGGAAAATTTTCTCCTCCTGAATTTTTCATATATGTTTGCTAATACACCTAAGAATATTTTAAAATTATTCCCATGATCCTAAGTAGGGGCCTTCATATGTCAATCAGCCTTGGAGGGACATCTCCCATATACCGAAAATTTTAAAAATTCATAAAAAAAACTTTGGAAACTTTTCACCTTCTGAATTTTTTATATATGTTTTTTAATACATTTAAGAATATTTTAAAATTATTCAAACGCCCCTATATAGGGGCCTTCTTATGTCAATCAGCCTTGGAAAGACATCTCCCATATACCGGAAATTTTAAAAATTCATAAAAAATCTTTGCGAAATTTTCACCTTCTGAATTTTTTATATATTTTTCTTAATAAATCTAAGAATATTTTAAAATTATTCCCATGCCCCTGAGTAGGGGCCTTTATATGGCAATCAGCCTTGGAAGGACATCTCCCATATACCGGAAACTAGAAAAATTCATAAAAAATCGTTGCGAAATTTTCACCTTCTGAATTTTTTATATATGTTTCCTAATATATCTGATAATATTTTAAAATTTTTTCCAAGTTCCTAAGTAGGGGCTTTCATAAGACAATCAGCCTTGGAAGGACATCTCCCATATACCGGAAATTTTAAAAATTCATAAAAAATCTTTGGGAAATTTACCCTCCTGAATTTTTTATATATGTTTCCTAATATATCTGATAATATTTTAAAATTATTCCCATGCCCCTGAGTAGGGGCCTTCATATGATAATCAGCCTTGGAAGGACATCTCCCATATACCGGATATTTTAAAAATTGATAAATAAAATCTTTGCGAAATTTTCACCTCCTGAATTTTTTATATATGTTTCCTAACACATCTGAGAATATTTTAAAATTATTCCCATGCCCCTAAAAATCGTTGCGAAATTTTCACCTTCTGAATTTTTAATATATGTTTCTTAATACATCTAAGAATATTTTAAAATTATTCAAATGCCCCTAAGTAGGGGCATTCATATGGCAATCAGCCTTGGAAGGACATCTCCCATATACCGGAAATTTTAAAAATTCATAAAAAATCTTTGGGAAATTTACCCTCCTGAATTTTTTATATATGTTTCCTAATATATCTGATAATATTTTAAAATTATTCCCATGCCCCTGAGTAGGGGCCTTCATATGATAATCAGCCTTGGAAGGACATCTCCCATATACCGGATATTTTAAAAATTGATAAATAAAATCTTTGCGAAATTTTCACCTCCTGAATTTTTTATATATGTTTCCTAACACATCTAAGAATATTTTACAATTATTTCAAAGTCCCTAAGTAGGGGCCTTCATATGTCAATCAGCCTTGGAAGGACATCTCCCATATACCGGAAATTTTAAAAATTCATAAAAAATCTTTGCGAAATTTTCACCTCCTGAATTTTTTATATATGTTTCCTAATATATCTGATAATATTTTAAAATTTTTTCCAAGTTCCTAAGTAGGGGCTTTCATAAGACAATCAGCCTTGGAAGGACATCTCCCATATACCGGAAATTTTAAAAATTCATAAAAAATCTTTGGGAAATTTACCCTCCTGAATTTTTTATATATGTTTCCTAATATATCTGATAATATTTTAAAATTATTCCCATGCCCCTGAGTAGGGGCCTTCATATGATAATCAGCCTTGGAAGGACATCTCCCATATACCGGATATTTTAAAAATTGATAAATAAAATCTTTGCGAAATTTTCACCTCCTGAATTTTTTATATATGTTTCCTAACACATCTGAGAATATTTTAAAATTATTCCCATGCCCCTAAAAATCGTTGCGAAATTTTCACCTTCTGAATTTTTAATATATGTTTCTTAATACATCTAAGAATATTTTAAAATTATTCAAATGCCCCTAAGTAGGGGCATTCATATGGCAATCAGCCTTGGAAGGACATCTCCCTTATACCAGAAACTTTAAAGATTCATAAAAAATCTTTGCGAAATTTTCCCCTCCTGAGTTTTTTATATATGTTTCCTAATACATCTAAGAATATTTTAAAATTATTTCCAAGTCCCTAAGTAGGGGCTTCATATGTCAATCAGCCCTGGAAGGACATCTCCCATATACCGAAAATTTTAAAAATTCATAAAAAATCTTTGGGAAATTTACCCTTCTGAATTTTTTATATATGTTTCCTAATATATCTAAGAATATTTTAAAATTATTCCCATGCCCCTGAGTAGGGGCCTGCATATGATAATCAGCCTTGGAAGGACATCCCCCATATACCGGAAATTTTAAAAATTCATAAAAAATCTTTGCGAAATTTTCACCTCCTGAGTTTTTTATATACGTTTCCTAATACATCTGAGAATATTTTAAAATTATTCCCTACCCCTGAGTAGGGGCCTTCATATGACAATCAGCCTTGGAAGGACATCTCCCATATAAGGGATATTTTAAAATTGATAAAAAAAATCTTTGCGAGATTTTCACCTCCTGAGTGTTTTATATATGTTTCCTAATACATCTGAGAATATTTTAAAATTATTTCCAAGTCCCTAAGTAGGGGCCTTCATATGTCAATCAGCCTTGGAAAGACATATCCCATATACCGAAAAATTTTAAAATTCATAAAAAAACTTTGGAAAATTTTTACCTCCTGCATTTTTTATATATGTTTCCTAATACATCTATGAATATTTAAAAAGTATTCCCATGCCTCTAAGTAGGGGCCTTAATATGATAATCAGCCTTGGAAGGACATCCCCCATATACCGGAAATTTTAAAATTTCATAAAAAATCTTTGCGAAATTTTCACCTTCTGAATTTTTCATATATGTTTCCAAATACACCTAAGAATATTTTAAAATTATTGCCATGCCCCTAAGTAGGGGCCTTCATATGACAATCAGCCTTGGAAGGACATCTCCCATATACCGGAAATTTTAAAAATTCAAAAAAAAAACTTTGGAAAATTTTCACCTCCTGAATTTTTCAAATATGTTTGCTAATACATCTAAGAATATTTTAAAATTATTCTTATGCCCCTAAGTAGGGGCCTTCATATGATAATCAGCCTTGGAAGGACATCCCCCATATACCGGAAATTTTAAAAATTCATAAAAAATCTTTGCGAAATTTTCACCTTCTGAATTTTTTATATATGTTTCCTAATACATCTAAGAATATTTTAAAATTAATGCCATGCCCCTAAGTAGGGCCTTCATAGGACAATCAGCCCTTGAAGGACATCTCCCATATACCGGAAATTTTAAAAATTCATAAAAAATCTTTGCGAAATTTTCATCTTCTGAATTTTTTATATATGTTTCCTAATATATCTAAGAATATTTGAAAATTATTTCCAAGTTCCTAAGTAGGGGCTTTCATATGACAATCAGCCTTGGAAGGACATCTCCCATATACCGGACTCTTGAAAAATTCATAAAAAATCAGCCTTGGAAAGACATCCCCCATATACCGGAAATTTTAAAATTTCATAAAAAATCTTTGCGAAATTTTCACCTTCTGAATTTTTCATATATGTTTCCAAATACACCTAAGAATATTTTAAAATTATTGCCATGCCCCTAAGTAGGGGCCTTCATATGACAATCAGCCTTGGAAGGACATCTCCCATATACCGGAAATTTTAAAAATTCAAAAAAAAAACTTTGGAAAATTTTCACCTCCTGAATTTTTCAAATATGTTTGCTAATACATCTAAGAATATTTTAAAATTATTCTTATGCCCCTAAGTAGGGGCCTTCATATGATAATCAGCCTTGGAAGGACATCCCCCATATACCGGAAATTTTAAAAATTCATAAAAAATCTTTGCGAAATTTTCACCTTCTGAATTTTTTATATATGTTTCCTAATACATCTAAGAATATTTTAAAATTAATGCCATGCCCCTAAGTAGGGCCTTCATAGGACAATCAGCCCTTGAAGGACATCTCCCATATACCGGAAATTTTAAAAATTCATAAAAAATCTTTGCGAAATTTTCACCTTCTGAATTTTTTATATATGTTTCCTAATATATCTAAGAATATTTGAAAATTATTTCCAAGTTCCTAAGTAGGGGCTTTCATATGACAATCAGCCTTGGAAGGACATCTCCCATATACCGGACTCTTGAAAAATTCATAAAAAATCTTTGGGAAATTTACCCTCCTGAATTTTTCATATATGTTTCCTAATACATCTAAAAATTTTTAAAGTTATTCTTATGCCCCTAAGTAGGGGCCTTCATATGACAATCAGCCTTGGAAGGACATCTCCCATATACCGGAAATTTTAAAAATTCAAAAAAAAACTTTGGAAAATTTTCACCTCCTGAATTTTTCATATATGTTTGCTAATACATCTAAGATTATTTTAAAATTATTCTTATGCCCCTGAGTAGGGGCCTTCATATGATAATCAGCCTTGGAAAGACATCTCCCATATACCGAAAATTTTAAAAATTGATAAAAAAAATCTTTGCGAAATTTTCACCTCCTGAATTTTTCATATATGTTTCCAAATACACCTAAGAATATTTTAAAATTATTCATATGACAATCAGCCTTGGAAGGACATCTCCCATATACCAGAAATTTTAAAAATTCAAAAAAAAACTTTGGAAAATTTTCACCTCCTGAATTTTTCATATATGTTTGCTAATACATCTAAGAATATTTTAAAGTTATTCTTATGCCCCTAAGTAGGGGCATTCATATGTCAATCAGCCTTGGAAGGACATCTCCCATATACCGGAAATTTTAAAAATTCAAAAAAAAACTTTGGAAAATTTTCACCTCCTGAATTTTTCATATATGTTTGCTAATACATCTAAGAATATTTTAAAGTTATTCTTATGCCCCTAAGTAGGGGCATTCATATGTCAATCAGCCTTGGAAGGACATCTCCCATATACCGGAAATTTTAAAAATTCATAAAAAATCTTTGCGAAATTTTCACCTCCTGAATTTTTTATATATGTTTCCTAATATATCTGATAATATTTTAAAATTATTCCCATGATCCTAAGTAGGGGCCTTCATATGTCAATCAGCCTTGGAGGGACATCTCCCATATACCGGAAGTTTTAAAAATTCATAAACAATCTTTGCGAAATTTTCACCTCCTGAATTTTTTATATATGTTTCCTAATACATCTATATAGAATATTTTAAAATTATTCCCATGCCCCTAAAAATCGTTGCGAAATTTTCACCTTCTGAATTTTTTATATATGTTTCTTAATACATCTAAGAATATTTTAAAATTATTCAAATGCCCCTAAGTAGGGGCATTCATATGGCAATCAGCCTTGGAAGGACATCTCCCTTATACCGGAAACTTGAAAAATTCATAAAAAATCTTTGCGAAATTTTCACCTCCTGAATTTTTTATATATGTTTTCTAATATATCTGATAATATTTTAAAATTATTCCCATAATCCTAAGTAGGGGCCTTCATATGTCAATCAGCCTTGGAGGGACATCTCCCATATACCGGAAATTTTAAAAATTCATAAAAAATCTTTGCGAAATTTTCACCTCCTGAGTTTTATATATATGTTTCCTAATACATCTAAGAATATTTTAAAATTTTTCTTATGCTCCTGAGTAGGGGCCTTCATATGATAATCAGCCTTGGAAAGACATCTCCCATATACCGAAAATTTTAAAAATTCATAAAAAATCTTTGGGAAATTTACCCTCCTGAATTTTTTATATATGTTTCCTAATATATCTAAGAATATTTTAAAATTATTCCCATGCCCCTGAGTAGGGGCCTTCATATGATAATCAGCCTTGGAAGGACATCCCCCATATACCGGAAATTTTAAAAATTCATAAAAAATCTTTGCGAAATTTTCACCTCCTGAGTTTTTTATGTACGTTTCCTAATACATCTGAGAATATTTTAAGGTTATTCCCATGCCCCTGAGTAGGGGCCTTCATATGACAATCAGCCTTGGAAGGACATCTCCCATATAAGGGATATTTTAAAATTGATAAAAAAAATCTTTGCGAGATTTTCACCTCCTGAGTGTTTTATATATGTTTCCTAATACATCTGAGAATATTTTAAGATTATTCCCATGCCCCTGAGTAGGGGCCTTTATATGACAATCAGCCTTGGAAAGATATCTCCCATATACCGTAAAATTTAAAAATTCATAAAAAATCTTTGGGAAATTTTCACCACCTGAATTTTTAATATATGTTTCCTAATATATCCAAGAATATTTTAAAATTATTCCTATGCCCCTGAGTAGGGGTCTTCATATTACAATCAGCCTTGGAAGGACATCTCCCATATACCGGAAATTTTAAAAATTCATTAAAAATCTTTGCGAAATTTACACCTCCTGAATTTTTCATATATGTTTCCTAATACATCTATGAATATTTTAAAGTTATTCTTATGCCCCTAAGTAGGGGCATTCATATGTCAATCAGCCTTGGAAGGACATCTCCCATATACCGGAAATTTTAAAAATTCAAAAAAAAACTTTGGAAAATTTTCACCTCCTGAATTTTTCATATATGTTTGCTAATATATCTAAGAATATTTGAAAATTATTCTTATGCCCCTAAGTAGGGGCATTCATATGTCAATCAGCCTTGGAAGGACATCTCCCATATACCGGAAATTTTAAAAATTCATAAAAAATCTTTGCGAAATTTTCACCTCCTGAGTTTTTTATATACGTTTCCTAATACATCTGAGAATATTTTAAGATTATTCCCATGCCCCTGAGTAGGGGCCTTCATATGACAATCAGCCTTGGAAGGACATCTCCCATATAAGGGATATTTTAAAATTGATAAAAAAAATCTTTGCGAGATTTTCACCTCCTGAGTGTTTTATATATGTTTCCTAATACATCTGAGAATATTTTAAAATTATTTCCAAGTCCCTAAGTAGGGGCCTTCATATGTCAATCAGCCTTGGAAAGACATATCCCATATACCGAAAAATTTTAAAATTCATAAAAAAACTTTGGAAAATTTTCACCTCCTGAATTTTTTATATATGTTTCCTAATACATCTATGAATATTTTAAAAGTATTCCCATGCCTCTAAGTAGGGGCCTTAATATGATAATCAGCCTTGGAAGGACATCCCCCATATACCGGAAATTTTAAAATTTCATAAAAAATCTTTGCGAAATTTTCACCTTCTGAGTTTTCTATATACGTTTCCTAATACATCTAAGAATATTTTAAAATTATTTCCAAGTCCCTAAGTAGGGGCCTTCATATGTCAATCAGCCCTGGAAGGACATCTCCCATATACCGAAAATTTTAAAAATTCATAAAAAATCTTTGGGAAATTTACCCTTCTGAATTTTTTATATATGTTTCCTAATATATCTAAGAATATTTTAAAATTATTCCCATGCCCCTGAGTAGGGGCCTGCATATGATAATCAGCCTTGGAAGGACATCCCCCATATACCGGAAATTTTAAAAATTCATAAAAAATCTTTGCGAAATTTTCACCTCCTGAGTTTTTTATATACGTTTCCTAATACATCTGAGAATATTTTAAAATTATTCCCTACCCCTGAGTAGGGGCCTTCATATGACAATCAGCCTTGGAAGGACATCTCCCATATAAGGGATATTTTAAAATTGATAAAAAAAATCTTTGCGAGATTTTCACCTCCTGAGTGTTTTATATATGTTTCCTAATACATCTGAGAATATTTTAAAATTATTTCCAAGTCCCTAAGTAGGGGCCTTCATATGTCAATCAGCCTTGGAAAGACATATCCCATATACCGAAAAATTTTAAAATTCATAAAAAAACTTTGGAAAATTTTTACCTCCTGCATTTTTTATATATGTTTCCTAATACATCTATGAATATTTAAAAAGTATTCCCATGCCTCTAAGTAGGGGCCTTAATATGATAATCAGCCTTGGAAGGACATCCCCCATATACCGGAAATTTTAAAATTTCATAAAAAATCTTTGCGAAATTTTCACCTTCTGAGTTTTTTATATACGTTTCCTAATACATCTGAGAATATTTTAAAATTATTCCCATGCCCCTGAGTAGGGGCCTTCATATGACAATCAGCCTTGGAAGGACATCTCCCATATAAGGGATATTTTAAAATTGATAAAAAAAATCTTTGCGAGATTTTCACCTCCTGAGTGTTTTATATATGTTTCCTAATACATCTGAGAATATATTAAAATTATTTCCAAGTCCCTAAGTAGGGGCCTTCATATGTCAATCAGCCTTGGAAAGACATATCCCATATACCGAAAAATTTTAAAATTCATAAAAAAACTTTGGAAAATTTTCACCTCCTGAATTTTTTATATATGTTTCCTAATACATCTATGAATATTTTAAAAGTATTCCCATGCCCCTAAGTAGGGGCCTTCATATGATAATCAGCCTTGGAAGGACATCCCCCATATACCGGAAATTTTAAAAATTCATAAAAAATCTTTGCGAAATTTTCACCTTCTGAATTTTTCATATATGTTTCCAAATACACCTAAGAATATTTTAAAATTATTACCATGCCCCTAAGTAGGGGCCTTCATATGACAATCAGCCTTGGAAGGACATCTCCCATATACCGGAAATTTTAAAAATTCAAAAAAAAAACTTTGGAAAATTTTCACCTCCTGAATTTTTCAAATATGTTTGCTAATACATCTAAGAATATTTTAAAATTATTCTTATGCCCCTAAGTAGGGGCCTTCATATGATAATCAGCCTTGGAAGGACATCCCCCATATACCGGAAATTTTAAAAATTCATAAAAAATCTTTGCGAAATTTTCACCTTCTGAATTTTTTATATATGTTTCCTAATACATCTAAGAATATTTTAAAATTAATGCCATGCCCCTAAGTAGGGCCTTCATAGGACAATCAGCCCTTGAAGGACATCTCCCATATACCGGAAATTTTAAAAATTCATAAAAAATCTTTGCGAAATTTTCACCTTCTGAATTTTTTATATATGTTTCCTAATATATCTAAGAATATTTGAAAATTATTTCCAAGTTCCTAAGTAGGGGCTTTCATATGACAATCAGCCTTGGAAGGACATCTCCCATATACCGGACTCTTGAAAAATTCATAAAAAATCTTTGGGAAATTTACCCTCCTGAATTTTTCATATATGTTTCCTAATACATCTAAAAATTTTTAAAGTTATTCTTATGCCCCTAAGTAGGGGCCTTCATATGACAATCAGCCTTGGAAGGACATCTCCCATATACCGGAAATTTTAAAAATTCAAAAAAAAACTTTGGAAAATTTTCACCTCCTGAATTTTTCATATATGTTTGCTAATACATCTAAGATTATTTTAAAATTATTCTTATGCCCCTGAGTAGGGGCCTTCATATGATAATCAGCCTTGGAAAGACATCTCCCATATACCGAAAATTTTAAAAATTGATAAAAAAAATCTTTGCGAAATTTTCACCTCCTGAATTTTTCATATATGTTTCCAAATACACCTAAGAATATTTTAAAATTATTCATATGACAATCAGCCTTGGAAGGACATCTCCCATATACCAGAAATTTTAAAAATTCAAAAAAAAACTTTGGAAAATTTTCACCTCCTGAATTTTTCATATATGTTTGCTAATACATCTAAGAATATTTTAAAGTTATTCTTATGCCCCTAAGTAGGGGCATTCATATGTCAATCAGCCTTGGAAGGACATCTCCCATATACCGGAAATTTTAAAAATTCAAAAAAAAACTTTGGAAAATTTTCACCTCCTGAATTTTTCATATATGTTTGCTAATACATCTAAGAATATTTTAAAGTTATTCTTATGCCCCTAAGTAGGGGCATTCATATGTCAATCAGCCTTGGAAGGACATCTCCCATATACCGGAAATTTTAAAAATTCATAAAAAATCTTTGCGAAATTTTCACCTCCTGAATTTTTTATATATGTTTCCTAATATATCTGATAATATTTTAAAATTATTCCCATGATCCTAAGTAGGGGCCTTCATATGTCAATCAGCCTTGGAGGAACATCTCCCATATACCGGAAGTTTTAAAAATTCATAAATAATCTTTGCGAAATTTTCACCTCCTGAATTTTTTATATATGTTTCCTAATACATCTATATAGAATATTTTAAAATTATTCCCATGCCCCTAAAAATCGTTGCGAAATTTTCACCTTCTGAATTTTTTATATATGTTTGCTAATACATCTAAGAATATTTTAAAGTTATTCTTATGCCCCTAAGTAGGGGCATTCATATGTCAATCAGCCTTGGAAGGACATCTCCCATATACCGGAAATTTTAAAAATTCATAAAAAATCTTTGCGAAATTTTCACCTTCTGAATTTTTTATATATGTTTCCTAATATATCTAAGAATATTTGAAAATTATTTCCAAGTTCCTAAGTAGGGGCTTTCATATGACAATCAGCCTTGGAAGGACATCTCCCATATACCGGACTCTTGAAAAATTCATAAAAAATCTTTGGGAAATTTACCCTCCTGAATTTTTCATATATGTTTCCTAATACATCTAAAAATTTTTAAAGTTATTCTTATGCCCCTAAGTAGGGGCCTTCATATGACAATCAGCCTTGGAAGGACATCTCCCATATACCGGAAATTTTAAAAATTCAAAAAAAAACTTTGGAAAATTTTCACCTCCTGAATTTTTCATATATGTTTGCTAATACATCTAAGATTATTTTAAAATTATTCTTATGCCCCTGAGTAGGGGCCTTCATATGATAATCAGCCTTGGAAAGACATCTCCCATATACCGAAAATTTTAAAAATTGATAAAAAAAATCTTTGCGAAATTTTCACCTCCTGAATTTTTCATATATGTTTCCAAATACACCTAAGAATATTTTAAAATTATTCATATGACAATCAGCCTTGGAAGGACATCTCCCATATACCAGAAATTTTAAAAATTCAAAAAAAAACTTTGGAAAATTTTCACCTCCTGAATTTTTCATATATGTTTGCTAATACATCTAAGAATATTTTAAAGTTATTCTTATGCCCCTAAGTAGGGGCATTCATATGTCAATCAGCCTTGGAAGGACATCTCCCATATACCGGAAATTTTAAAAATTCAAAAAAAAACTTTGGAAAATTTTCACCTCCTGAATTTTTCATATATGTTTGCTAATACATCTAAGAATATTTTAAAGTTATTCTTATGCCCCTAAGTAGGGGCATTCATATGGCAATCAGCCTTGGAAGGACATCTCCCTTATACCGGAAACTTGAAAAATTCATAAAAAATCTTTGCGAAATTTTCACCTCCTGAATTTTTTATATATGTTTTCTAATATATCTGATATTTTAAAATTATTCCCATAATCCTAAGTAGGGGCCTTCATATGTCAATCAGCCTTGGAGGGACATCTCCCATATACCGGAAATTTTAAAAATTCATAAAAAATCTTTGCGAAATTTTCACCTCCTGAGTTTTATATATATGTTTCCTAATACATCTAAGAATATTTTAAAATTTTTCTTATGCTCCTGAGTAGGGGCCTTCATATGATAATCAGCCTTGGAAAGACATCTCCCATATACCGAAAATTTTAAAAATTCATAAAAAATCTTTGGGAAATTTACCCTCCTGAATTTTTTATATATGTTTCCTAATATATCTAAGAATATTTTAAAATTATTCCCATGCCCCTGAGTAGGGGCCT
Source organism: Crataerina pallida (assembly GCA_949710015.1). NCBI lineage: Eukaryota > Metazoa > Arthropoda > Insecta > Diptera > Hippoboscidae > Crataerina > Crataerina pallida. Next base: position 19,159,099 of record OX453289.1, read on the forward strand.
TCATATGATAATCAGCCTTGGAAGGACATCCCCCATATACCGGAAATTTTAAAAATTCATAAAAAATCTTTGCGAAATTTTCACCTCCTGAGTTTTTTATGTACGTTTCCTAATACATCTGAGAATATTTTAAGATTATTCCCATGCCCCTGAGTAGGGGCCTTCATATGACAATCAGCCTTGGAAGGACATCTCCCATATAAGGGATATTTTAAAATTGATAAAAAAAATCTTTGCGAGATTTTCACCTCCTGAGTGTTTTATATATGTTTCCTAATACATCTGAGAATATTTTAAGATTATTCCCATGCCCCTGAGTAGGGGCCTTTATATGACAATCAGCCTTGGAAAGATATCTCCCATATACCGTAAAATTTAAAAATTCATAAAAAATCTTTGGGAAATTTTCACCACCTGAATTTTTAATATATGTTTCCTAATATATCCAAGAATATTTTAAAATTATTCCTATGCCCCTGAGTAGGGGTCTTCATATTACAATCAGCCTTGGAAGGACATCTCCCATATACCGGAAATTTTAAAAATTCATTAAAAATCTTTGCGAAATTTACACCTCCTGAATTTTTCATATATGTTTCCTAATACATCTATGAATATTTTAAAGTTATTCTTATGCCCCTAAGTAGGGGCATTCATATGTCAATCAGCCTTGGAAGGACATCTCCCATATACCGGAAATTTTAAAAATTCAAAAAAAAACTTTGGAAAATTTTCACCTCCTGAATTTTTCATATATGTTTGCTAATATATCTAAGAATATTTGAAAATTATTCTTATGCCCCTAAGTAGGGGCATTCATATGTCAATCAGCCTTGGAAGGACATCTCCCATATACCGGAAATTTTAAAAATTCATAAAAAATCTTTGCGAAATTTTCACCTCCTGAGTTTTTTATATACGTTTCCTAATACATCTGAGAATATTTTAAGATTATTCCCATGCCCCTGAGTAGGGGCCTTCATATGACAATCAGCCTTGGAAGGACATCTCCCATATAAGGGATATTTTAAAATTGATAAAAAAAATCTTTGCGAGATTTTCACCTCCTGAGTGTTTTATATATGTTTCCTAATACATCTGAGAATATTTTAAGATTATTCCCATGCCCCTGAGTAGGGGCCTTCATATGACAATCAGCCTTGGAAGGACATCTCCCATATACCGGAAATTTTAAAAATTCATAAAAAATCTTTGCGAGATTTTCACCTCCTGAGTGTTTTATATATGTTTCCTAATACATCTGAGAATATTATAAAATTATTTCCAAGTCCCTAAGTATGGGCCTTCATATGTCAATCAGCCTTGGAAAGACATCTCCCATATACCGGAAATTTTAAAAATTCAAAAAAAAAACTTTGGAAAATTTTCACCTCCTAAATTTTTCATATATGTTTGCTAATACATCTAAGAATATTTTAAAATTATTCTTATGCCCCTAAGTAGGGGCCTTCATATGATAATCAGCCTTGGAAGGACATCCCCCATATACCGGAAGGCCCCTACTCAGGGGCCTTCATATTACAATCAGCCTTGGAAGGACATCTCCCATATACCGGAAATTTTAAAAATTCATTAAAAATCTTTGCGAAATTTTCACCTCCTGAATTTTTCATATATGTTTCCTAATACATCTATGAATATTTTAAAATTATTCCCACGCCCCTATGGAGGGGCCTTCATATGACAATCAGCCTTGGAAAGACATCTCCCATATACCGGAAATTTTAAAAATTGATAAAAAAAATCTTTGCGAAATTTTCACCTCCTGAATTTTTCATAAAAGTTTCCAAATACACCTAAGAATATTTTAAAATTATTGCCATGCCCCTAAGTAGGGGCCTTCATATGACAATCAGCCTTGGAAGGACATCCCCTATATACCGGAAAATTTAAAAATTCATAAAAAATCTTTGCGAAATTTTCACCTCCTGAGTTTTTTATATACGTTTCCTAATACATCTGAGAATATTTTAAAATTATGCCCATGCCCCTGAGTAGGGGCCTTTATATGACAATCAGCCTTGGAAAGACATCTCCCATATACCGTAAAATTAAAAAATTCATAAAAAATCTTTGGGAAATTTTCACCACCTGAATTTTTAATATATGTTTCCTAATATATCTAAGAATATTTTAAAATTATTTCCAAGTCCCTAAGTAGGGGCCTTCATATGTCAATCAGCCTTGGAAAGACATATCCCATATACCGAAAAATTTAAAAATTCATAAAAAAACTTTGGAAAATTTTCACCTCCTGAATTTTTTGTATATGTTTCCTAATACATCTATGAATATTTTAAAAGTATTCCCATGCCCCTAAAAATCGTTGCGAAATTTTCACCTCCTGAATTTTTCATATATGTTTCATAATACATCTAAGAATATTTTAAAATTACTGCCATGCCCCTATGTAGGGGCTTTCATATGACAATCAGCCTTGGAAGGACATCTCCCATATACCGTAAAATTTAAAAATTCATAAAAAATCTTTGGGAAATTTTCACTACCTGAATTTTTAATATATGTTTCCTAATATATCTAAGAATATTTTAAAATTATTCCTATGCCCCAAAGTAGGGGTCTTCATATTACAATCAGCCTTGGAAGGACATCTCCCATATACCGGAAATTTTAAAAATTCATAAAAAATCTTTGCGAAATTTGCACCTCCTGAATTTTTCATATATGTTTCCAAATACACCTAAGAATATTTTAAAATTATTCCCATGATCCTAAGTAGGGGCCTTCATATGTCAATCAGCCTTGGAGGGACATCTCCCATATACCGGAAATTTTAAAAATTCAAAAAAAAACTTTGGAAAATTTTCACCTCCTGAATTTTTCATATATGTTTGCTAATACATCTAAGAATATTTTAAAATTATTCTTATGCCCCTGAGTAGGGGCCTTCATATGATAATCAGCCTTGGAAAGACATCTCCCATATACCGGAAATTTTAAAAATTGATAGAAAAAATCTTTGCGAAATTTTCACCTCCTGAATTTTTCATATACCGGAAATTTTAAAAATTCAAAAAAAAACTTTGGAAAATTTTCACCTCCTGAATTTTTCATATATGTTTGCTAATATATCTAAGAATATTTGAAAATTATTCTTATGCCCCTAAGTAGGGGCATTCATATGTCAATCAGCCTTGGAAGGACATCTCCCATATACCGGAAATTTTAAAAATTCATAAAAAATCTTTGCGAAATTTTCACCTCCTGAATTTTTTATATATGTTTCCTAATATATCTGATAATATTTTAAAATTATTCCCATGATCCTAAGTAGGGGCCTTCATATGTCAATCAGCCTTGGAGGGACATCTCCCATATACCGGAAATTTTTAAAATTCATAAAAAATCTTTGCGAAATTTTCACCTCCTGAATTTTTTATATATGTTTCCTAATACATCTATATAGAATATTTTAAAATTATTCCCATGCCCCTAAAAATCGTTGCGAAATTTTTACCTTCTGAATTTTTTATATATGTTTCTTAATACATCTAAGAATATTTTAAAATTATTCAAATGCCCCTATATAGGGGCCTTCTTATGACAATCAGCCTTGGAAGGACATCTCCCATATACCGTAAAATTTAAAAATTCATAAAAAATCTTTGGGAAATTTTCACTACCTGAATTTTTAATATATGTTTCCTAATATATCTAAGAATATTTTAAAATTATTCCTATGCCCCAAAGTAGGGGTCTTCATATTACAATCAGCCTTGGAAGGACATCTCCCATATACCGGAAATTTTAAAAATTCATAAAAAATCTTTGCGAAATTTACACCTCCTGAATTTTTCATATATGTTTCCTAATACATCTATGAATATTTTAAAATTATTCCCACGCCCCTATGGAGGGGCCTTCATATGACAATCAGCCTTGGAAAGACATCTCCCATACACCGGAAATTTTAAAAATTGATAAAAAAAATCTTTGCGAAATTTGCACCTCCTGAATTTTTCATATATGTTTCCAAATACACCTAAGAATATTTTAAAATTATTCCCATGATCCTAAGTAGGGGCCTTCATATGTCAATCAGCCTTGGAGGTACATCTCCCATATACCGGAAATTTTAAAAATTCAAAAAAAAACTTTGGAAAATTTTCACCTCCTGAATTTTTCATATATGTTTGCTAATACATCTAAGAATATTTTAAAATTATTCTTATGCCCCTGAGTAGGGGCCTTCATATGATAATCAGCCTTGGAAAGACATCTCCCATATACCGGAAATTTTAAAAATTGATAAAAAAAATCTTTGCGAAATTTTCACCTCCTGAATTTTTCATATACCGGAAATTTTAAAAATTCAAAAAAAAACTTTGGAAAATTTTCACCTCCAGAATTTTTCATATATGTTTGCTAATATATCTAAGAATATTTGAAAATTATTCTTATGCCCCTAAGTAGGGGCATTCATATGTCAATCAGCCTTGGAAGGACATCTCCCATATACCGGAAATTTTAAAAATTCATAAAAAATCTTTGCGAAATTTTCACCTCCTGAATTTTTTATATATGTTTCCTAATATATCTGATAATATTTTAAAATTATTCCCATGATCCTAAGTAGGGGCCTTCATATGTCAATCAGCCTTGTAGGGACATCTCCCATATACCGGAAATTTTAAAAATTCATAAAAAATCTTTGCGAAATTTTCACCTCCTGAATTTTTTATATATGTTTCCTAATACATCTATATAGAATATTTTAAAATTATTCCCATGCCCCTAAAAATCGTTGCGAAATTTTTACCTTCTGAATTTTTTATATATGTTTCTTAATACATCTAAGAATATTTTAAAATTATTCAAATGCCCCTATATAGGGGCCTTCTTATGTCAATCAGCCTTGGAAAGACATCTCCCATATACCGGAAATTTTAAAAATTGATAAAAAAAATCTTTGCGAAATTTTCACCTTCTGAATTTTTTATATATGTTTCTTAATACATCTAAGAATATTTTAAAATTATTCAAATGCCCCTAAGTAGGGGCATTCATATGGCAATCAGCCTTGGAAGGACATCTCCCTTATACCGGAAATTTGAAAAATTCATAAAAAATCTTTGCGAAATTTTCACCTCCTGAATTTTTTATATATGTTTCCTAATATATCTGATAATATTTTAAAATTATTCCCATAATCCTAAGTAGGGGCCTTCATATGTCAATCAGCCTTGGAGGGACATCTCCCATATACCGGAAATTTTAAAAATTCATAAAAAATCTTTGCGAAATTTTCACCTCCTGAGTTTTTTATATATGTTTCCTAATACATCTAAGAATATTTTAAAATTATTCTTATGCCCCTGAGTAGGGGCCTTCATATGATAATCAGCCTTGGAAAGACATCTCCCACATACCGAAAATTTTAAAAATTCATAAAAAATCTTTGGGAAATTTACCCTCCTGAATTTTTCATATATGTTTGCTAATACATCTGAGAATATTTTAAGATTATTCCCATGCCCCTGAGTAGGGGCCTTCATATGACAATCAGCCTTGGAAGGACATCTCCCATATACCGGAAATTTTAAAAATTCATAAAAAATCTTTGCGAAATTTTCACCTCCTGAGTTTTTTATATACGTTTCCTAATACATCTGAGAATATTTTAAAATTATTCCCATGCCCCTGAGTAGGGGCCTTCATATGACAATCAGCCTTGGAAGGACATCTCCCATATAAGGGATATTTTAAAATTGATAAAAAAAATCTTTGCGAGATTTTCACCTCCTGAGTGTTTTATATATGTTTCCTAATACATCTGAGAATATTTTAAAATTATTTCCAAGTCCCTAAGTAGGGGCCTTCATATGTCAATCAGCCTTGGAAAGACATCTCCCATATACCGGAAATTTTAAAAATTCAAAAAAAAAACTTTGGAAAATTTTCACCTCCTGAATTTTTCATATATGTTTGCTAATACATCTAAGAATATTTTAAAATTATTCTTATGCCCCTAAGTAGGGGCCTTCATATGATAATCAGCCTTGGAAGGACATCCCCCATATACCGGAAAATTTAAAAATTCATAAAAAATCTTTGCGAAATTTTCACCTCCTGAGTTTTTTATATATGTTTCCTAATACATCTAAGAATATTTTAAAATTATTTCCAAGTCCCTAAGTAGGGGCCTTCATATGTCAATCATCCCTGGAAAGACATCTCCCATATACCGAGAATTTTAAAAATTCATAAAAAATCTTTGGGAAATTTACCCTCCTGAATTTTTTATATATGTTTCCTAATATATCTAAGAATATTTTAAAATTATTCCCATGACCCTGAGTAGGGGCCTGATAATCAGCCGTGGAAGGACATCCCCCATATACCGGAAATTTTAAAAATTCATAAAAAATCTTTGCGAAATTTTCACCTCCTGAGTTTTTTATATACGTTTCCTAATACATCTGAGAATATTTTAAGATTATTCCCATGCCCCTGAGTAGGGGCCTTTATATGACAATCAGCCTTGGAAAGACATCTCCCATATACCGTAAAATTTAAAAATTCATAAAAAATCTTTGGGAAATTTTCACCACCTGAATTTTTAATATATGTTTCCTAATATATCTAAGAATATTTTAAAATTATTCCTATGCCCCTGAGTAGGGGTCTTCATATTACAATCAGCCTTGGAAGGACATCTCCCATATACCGGAAATTTTAAAAATTCATTAAAAATCTTTGCGAAATTTTCACCTCCTGAATTTTTCATATATGTTTCCTAATACATCTATGAATATTTTAAAATTATTCCCACGCCCCTATGGAAGGGCCTTCATATGACAATCAGCCTTGGAAAGACATCTCCCATATACCGGAAATTTTAAAAATTGATAAAAAGAATCTTTGCGAAATTTTCACCTCATGAATTTTTCATAAAAGTTTCCAAATACACCTAAGAATATTTTAAAATTATTGCCATGCCCCTAAGTAGGGGCCTTCATACGACAATCAGCCTTGGAAGGACATCCCCCATATACCGGAAAATTTAAAAATTCATAAAAAATCTTTGCGAAATTTTCACCTCCTGAGTTTTTTATATACGTTTCCTAATACATCTGAGAATATTTTAAAATTATTCCCATGCCCCTGAGTAGGGGCCTTTATATGACAATCAGCCTTGGAAAGACATCTCCCATATACCGTAAAATTTAAAAATTCATAAAAAATCTTTGGGAAATTTTCACCACCTGAATTTTTAATATATGTTTCCTAATATATCTAAGAATATTTTAAAATTATTTCCAAGTCCCTAAGTAGGGGCCTTCATATGTCAATCAGCCTTGGAAAGACATATCCCATATACCGAAAAATTTAAAAATTCATAAAAAAACTTTGGAAAATTTTCACCTCCTGAATTTTTTGTATATGTTTCCTAATACATCTATGAATATTTTAAAAGTATTCCCATGCCCCTAAAAATCGTTGCGAAATTTTCACCTCCTGAATTTTTCATATATGTTTCATAATACATCTAAGAATATTTTAAAATTACTGTCATGCCCCTATGTAGGGGCTTTCATATGACAATCAGCCTTGGAAGGACATCTCCCATATACCGTAAAATTTAAAAATTCATAAAAAATCTTTGGGAAATTTTCACTACCTGAATTTTTAATATATGTTTCCTAATATATCTAAGAATATTTTAAAATTATTCCTATGCCCCAAAGTAGGGGTCTTCATATTACAATCAGCCTTGGAAGGACATCTCCCATATACCGGAAATTTTAAAAATTCATAAAAAATCTTTGCGAAATTTACACCTCCTGAATTTTTCATATATGTTTCCTAATACATCTATGAATATTTTAAAATTATTCCCACGCCCCTATGGAGGGGCCTTCATATGACAATCAGCCTTGGAAAGACATCTCCCATATACCGGAAATTTTAAAAATTGATAAAAAAAATCTTTGCGAAATTTGCACCTCCTGAATTTTTCATATATGTTTCCAAATACACCTAAGAATATTTTAAAATTATTCCCATGATCCTAAGTAGGGGCCTTCATATGTCAATCAGCCTTGGAGGGACATCTCCCATATACCGGAAATTTTAAAAATTCAAAAAAAAACTTTGGAAAATTTTCACCTCCTGAATTTTTCATATATGTTTGCTAATACATCTAAGAATATTTTAAAATTATTCTTATGCCCCTGAGTAGGGGCCTTCATATGATAATCAGCCTTGGAAAGACATCTCCCATATACCGGAAATTTTAAAAATTGATAAAAAAAATCTTTGCGAAATTTTCACCTCCTGAATTTTTCATATACCGGAAATTTTAAAAATTCAAAAAAAAACTTTGGAAAATTTTCACCTCCTGAATTTTTCATATATGTTTGCTAATATATCTAAGAATATTTGAAAATTATTCTTATGCCCCTAAGTAGGGGCATTCATATGTCAATCAGCCTTGGAAGGACATCTCCCATATACCGGAAATTTTAAAAATTCATAAAAAATCTTTGCGAAATTTTCACCTCCTGAATTTTTTATATATGTTTCCTAATATATCTGATAATATTTTAAAATTATTCCCATGATCCTAAGTAGGGGCCTTCATATGTCAATCAGCCTTGGAGGGACATCTCCCATATACCGGAAATTTTAAAAATTCATAAAAAATCTTTGCGAAATTTTCACCTCCTGAATTTTTTATATATGTTTCCTAATACATCTATATAGAATATTTTAAAATTATTCCCATGCCCCTAAAAATCGTTGCGAAATTTTTACATTCTGAATTTTTTATATATGTTTCTTAATACATCTAAGAATATTTTAAAATTATTCAAATGCCCCTGAGTAGGGGCCTTCATATGATAATCAGCCTTGGAAAGACATCTCCCATATACCGGAAATTTTAAAAATTGATAAAAAAAATCTTTGCGAAATTTTCACCTCCTGAATTTTTCATATACCGGAAATTTTAAAAATTCAAAAAAAAACTTTGGAAAATTTTCACCTCCTGAATTTTTCATATATGTTTGCTAATATATCTAAGAATATTTGAAAATTATTCTTATGCCCCTAAGTAGGGGCATTCATATGTCAATCAGCCTTGGAAGGACATCTCCCATATACCGGAAATTTTAAAAATTCATAAAAAATCTTTGCGAAATTTGCACCTCCTGAATTTTTCATATATGTTTCCTAATATATCTGATAATATTTTAAAATTATTCCCATGATCCTAAGTAGGGGCCTTCATATGTCAATCAGCCTTGGAGGGACATCTCCCATATACCGGAAATTTTAAAAATTCATAAAAAATCTTTGCGAAATTTTCACCTCCTGAATTTTTTATATATGTTTGCTAATACATCTAAGAATATTTTAAAGTTATTCTTATGCCCCTAAGTAGGGGCATTCATATGTCAATCAGCCTTGGAAGGACATCTCCCATATACCGGAAATTTTAAAAATTCATAAAAAATCTTTGCGAAATTTTCACCTCCTGAATTTTTTATATATGTTTCCTAATATATCGGATAATATTTTAAAATTATTCCTATGATCCTAAGTAGGGGCCTTCATATGTCAATCAGCCTTGGAGGAACATCTCCCATATACCGGAAGTTTTAAAAATTCATAAACAATCTTTGCGAAATTTTCACCTCCTGAATTTTTTATATATGTTTCCTAATACATCTATATAGAATATTTTAAAATTATTCCCATGCCCCTAAAAATCGTTGCGAAATTTTCACCTTCTGAATTTTTTATATATGTTTCTTAATACATCTAAGAATATTTTAAAATTATTCAAATGCCCCTAAGTAGGGGCATTCATATGGCAATCAGCCTTGGAAGGACATCTCCCTTATACCGGAAATTTGAAAAATTCATAAAAAATCTTTGCGAAATTTTCACCTCCTGAGTTTTTTATATACGTTTCCTAATACATCTGAGAATATTTTAAAATCATTCCCATGCCCCTGAGAAGGGGCCTTCATATGACAATCAGCCTTGGAAGGACATCTCCCATATACCGGAAATTTTAAAAATTCAAAAAAAAACTTTGGAAAATTTTCACCACCTGAATTTTTAATATATGTTTCCTAATATATCTAAGAATATTTTAAAATTATTTCCAAGTCCCTAAGTAGGGGCCTTCATATGTCAATCAGCCTTGGAAAGACATATCCCATATACCGAAAAATTTAAAAATTCATAAAAAAACTTTGGAAAATTTTCACCTTCTGAATTTTTTGTATATGTTTCCTAATACATCTATGAATATTTTAAAAGTATTCCCATGCCCCTAAAAATCGTTTCGAAATTTTCACCTCCTGAATTTTTTATATATGTTTCATAATACATCTAAGAATATTTTAAAATTACTGCCATGCCCCTATGTAGGGGCTTTCATATGACAATCAGCCTTGGAAGGACATCTCCCATATACCGTAAAATTTAAAAATTCATAAAAAATCTTTGGGAAATTTTCACTACCTGAATTTTTAATATATGTTTCCTAATATATCTAAGAATATTTTAAAATTATTCCTATGCCCCAAAGTAGGGGTCTTCATATTACAATCAGCCTTGGAAGGACATCTCCCATATACCGGAAATTTTAAAAATTCATAAAAAATCTTTGCGAAATTTACACCTCCTGAATTTTTCATATATGTTTCCTAATACATCTATGAATATTTTAAAATTATTCCCACGCCCCTATGGAGGGGCCTTCATATGACAATCAGCCTTGGAAAGACATCTCCCATATACCGGAAATTTTAAAAATTGATAAAAAAAATCTTTGCGAAATTTGCACCTCCTGAATTTTTCATATATGTTTCCAAATACACCTAAGAATATTTTAAAATTATTCCCATGATCCTAAGTAGGGGCCTTCATATGTCAATCAGCCTTGGAGGGACATCTCCCATATACCGGAAATTTTAAAAATTCAAAAAAAAACTTTGGAAAATTTTCACCTCCTGAATTTTTCATATATGTTTGCTAATACATCTAAGAATATTTTAAAATTATTCTTATGCCCCTGAGTAGGGGCCTTCATATGATAATCAGCCTTGGAAAGACATCTCCCATATACCGGAAATTTTAAAAATTGATAAAAAAAATCTTTGCGAAATTTTCACCTCCTGAATTTTCCATATACCGGAAAATTTAAAAATTCAAAAAAAAACTTTGGAAAATTTTCACCTCCTGAATTTTTCATATATGTTTGCTAATATATCTAAGAATATTTGAAAATTATTCTTATGCCCCTAAGTAGGGGCATTCATATGTCAATCAGCCTTGGAAGGACATCTCCCATATACCGGAAATTTTAAAAATTCATAAAAAATCTTTGCGAAATTTTCACCTCCTAAATTTTTTATATATGTTTCCTAATATATCTGATAATATTTTAAAATTATTCCCATGATCCTAAGTAGGGGCCTTCATATGTCAATCAGCCTTGGAGGGACATCTCCCATATACCGGAAATTTTAAAAATTCATAAAAAATATTTGCGAAATTTTCACCTCCTGAATTTTTTATATATGTTTTCTAATACATCTAAGAATATTTTAAAATTACTGCCATGCCCCTAAGTAGGGGCCTTCATATGACAATCAGCCTTGGAAGGACATCTCCCATATACCGGAAATTTTAAAAATTCATAAAAAATCTTTGCGAAATTTTCACCTCCTGAATTTTTTATATATGTTTCCTAATATATCTGATAATATTTTAAAATTATTCCCATGATCCTAAGTAGGGGCCTTCATATGTCAATCAGCCTTGGAGGGACATCTCCCATATACCGGAAATTTTAAAAATTCATAAAAAATCTTTGCGAAATTTTCACCTCCTGAATTTTTTATATATGTTTCCTAATACATCTAAGAATATTTTAAAATTATTCCTATGCCCCTGAGTAGGGGTCTTCATATTACAATCAGCCTTGGAAGGACATCTCCCATATACCGGAAATTTTAAAAATTCATTAAAAATCTTTGCGAAATTTACACCTCCTGAATTTTTCATATATGTTTCCTAATACATCTATGAATATTTTAAAGTTATTCTTATGCCCCTAAGTAGGGGCATTCATATGTCAATCAGCCTTGGAAGGACATCTCCCATATACCGGAAATTTTAAAAATTCAAAAAAAAACTTTGGAAAATTTTCACCTCCTGAATTTTTCATATATGTTTGCTAATATATCTAAGAATATTTGAAAATTATTCTTATGCCCCTAAGTAGGGGCATTCATATGTCAATCAGCCTTGGAAGGACATCTCCCATATACCGGAAATTTTAAAAATTCATAAAAAATCTTTGCGAAATTTTCACCTCCTGAGTTTTTTATATACGTTTCCTAATACATCTGAGAATATTTTAAGATTATTCCCATGCCCCTGAGTAGGGGCCTTCATATGACAATCAGCCTTGGAAGGACATCTCCCATATAAGGGATATTTTAAAATTGATAAAAAAAATCTTTGCGAGATTTTCACCTCCTGAGTGTTTTATATATGTTTCCTAATACATCTGAGAATATTTTAAGATTATTCCCATGCCCCTGAGTAGGGGCCTTCATATGACAATCAGCCTTGGAAGGACATCTCCCATATACCGGAAATTTTAAAAATTCATAAACAATCTTTGCGAAATTTTCACCTCCTGAATTTTTTATATATGTTTCCTAATACATCTATATAGAATATTTTAAAATTATTCCCATGCCCCTAAAAATCGTTGCGAAATTTTCACCTTCTGAATTTTTTATATATGTTTCTTAATACATCTAAGAATATTTTAAAATTATTCAAATGCCCCTAAGTAGGGGCATTCATATGGCAATCAGCCTTGGAAGGACATCTCCCTTATACCGGAAATTTTAAAAATTCATAAAAAATCTTTGCGAAATTTACACCTCCTGAATTTTTCATATATGTTTCCTAATATATCTGATAATATTTTAAAATTATTCCCATGATCCTAAGTAGGGGCCTTCATATGTCAATCAGCCTTGGAGGGACATCTCCCATATACCGGAAATTTTAAAAATTCATAAAAAATCTTTGCGAAATTTTCACCTCCTGAATTTTTTATATATGTTTCCTAATACATCTAAGAATATTTTAAAATTACTGCCATGCCCCTAAGTAGGGGCCTTCATATGACAATCAGCCTTGGAAGGACATCTCCCATATACCGGAAATTTTAAAAATTCAAAAAAAAACTTTGGAAAATTTTCACCTCCTGAATTTTTCATATATGTTTGCTAATACATCTAAGAATATTTTAAAATTATTCTTATGCCCCTGAGTAGGGGCCTTCATATGATAATCAGCCTTGGAAAGACATCTCCCATATACCGAAAATTTTAAAAATTGATAAAAAAAATCTTTGCGAAATTTTCACCTCCTGAATTTTTCATATATGTTTCCAAATACACCTAAGAATATTTTAAAATTATTGCCATGCCCCTAAGTAGGGGCCTTCATATGACAATCAGCCTTGGAAGGACATCTCCCATATACCAGAAATTTTAAAAATTCAAAAAAAAACTTTGGAAAATTTTCACCTCCTGAATTTTTCATATATGTTTGCTAATACATCTAAGAATATTTTAAAGTTATTCTTATGCCCCTAAGTAGGGGCATTCATATGTCAATCAGCCTTGGAAAGACATCTCCCATATACCGGAAATTTTAAAAATTCAAAAAAAAACTTTGGAAAATTTTCACCTCCTGAATTTTTCATATATGTTTGCTAATACATCTAAGAATATTTTAAAGTTATCCTTATGCCCCTAAGTAGGGGCATTCATATGTCAATCAGCCTTGGAAGGACATCTTCCATATACCGGAAATTTTAAAAATTCATAAAAAATCTTTGCGAAATTTTCACCTCCTGAATTTTTTATATATGTTTCCTAATATATCTGATAATATTTTAAAATTATTCCTATGATCCTAAGTAGGGGCCTTCATATGTCAATCAGCCTTGGAGGAACATCTCCCATATACCGGAAGTTTTAAAAATTCATAAACAATCTTTGCGAAATTTTCACCTCCTGAATTTTTTATATATGTTTCCTAATACATCTATATAGAATATTTTAAAATTATTCCCATGCCCCTAAAAATCGTTGCGAAATTTTCACCTTCTGAATTTTTTATATATGTTTCTTAATACATCTAAGAATATTTTAAAATTATTCAAATGCCCCTAAGTAGGGGCATTCATATGGCAATTAGCCTTGGATGGACATCTCCCTTATACCGGAAATTTGAAAAATTCATAAAAAATCTTTGCGAAATTTTCACCTCCTGAATTTTTTATATATGTTTCCTAATATATCTGATAATATTTTAAAATTATTCCCATGCCCCTGAGTAGGGGCCTTCATATGACAATCAGCCTTGGAAGGACATCTCCCATATACCGGAAATTTTAAAAATTCAAAAAAAAACTTTGGAAAATTTTCACCTCCTGAATTTTTCATATATGTTTCCTAATATATCTAAGAATATTTTAAAATTATTCCCATGCCCCTGAGTAGGGGCCTTCATATGATAATCAGCCTTGGAAAGACATCCCCCATATACCGGAAATTTTAAAAATTCATAAAAAATCTTTGCGCAATTTTCACCTCCTGAGTTTTTTATATACGTTTCCTAATACATCTGAGAATATTTTAAAATTATTCCCATGCCCCTGAGTAGGGGCCTTCATATGACAATCAGCCTTGGAAGGACATCTCCCATATAAGGGATATTTTAAAATTGATAAAGAAAATCTTTGCGAGATTTTCACCTCCTGAGTGTTTTATATATGTTTCCTAATACATCTATATAGAATATTTTAAAATTATTCCCATGCCCCTAAAAATCGTTGCGAAATTTTTACCTTCTGAATTTTTTATATATGTTTCTTAATACATCTAAGAATATTTTAAAATTATTCAAATGCCCCTAAGTAGGGGCATTCATATGGCAATCAGCCTTGGAAGGACATCTCCCTTATACCGGAAACTTGAAAAATTCATAAAAAATCTTTGCGAAATTTTCACCTCCTGAATTTTTTATATATGTTTCCTAATATATCTTATAATATTTTAAAATTATTCCCATAATCCTAAGTAGGGGACTTCATATGTCAATCAGCCTTGGAAAGACATCCCCCATATACCGGAAATTTTAAAAATTCATAAAAAATCTTTGCGAAATTTTCACCTCCTGAGTTTTTTATATACGTTTCCTAATACATCTGAGAATATTTTAAAATTATTCCCATGCCCCTGAGTAGGGGCCTTCATATGACAATCAGCCTTGGAAGGACATCTCCCATATAAGGGATATTTTAAAATTGATAAAGAAAATCTTTGCGAGATTTTCACCTCCTGAGTGTTTTATATATGTTTCCTAATACATCTATATAGAATATTTTAAAATTATTCCCATGCCCCTAAAAATCGTTGCGAAATTTTTACCTTCTGAATTTTTTATATATGTTTCTTAATACATCTAAGAATATTTTGAAATTATTCAAATGCCCCTAAGTAGGGGCATTCATATGACAATCAGCCTTGGAAGGACATCTCCCATATAAGGGATATTTTAAAATTGATAAAGAAAATCTTTGCGAGATTTTCACCTCCTGAGTGTTTTATATATGTTTCCTAATACATCTATATAGAATATTTTAAAATTATTCCCATGCCCCTAAAAATCGTTGCGAAATTTTTACCTTCTGAATTTTTTATATATGTTTCTTAATACATCTAAGAATATTTTAAAATTATTCAAATGCCCCTATATAGGGGCCTTCTTATGTCAATCAGCCTTGGAAAGACATCTCCCATATACCGGAAATTTTAAAAATTCATAAAAAATCTTTGCGAAATTTTCACCTCCTGAATTTTTCATATATGTTTCCTAATACATCTATGAATATTTTAAAATTATTCCCACGCCCCTATGGAGGGGCCTTCATATGACAATCAGCCTTGGAAAGACATCTCCCATATACCGGAAATTTTAAAAATTAATAAAAAAAATCTTTGCGAAATTTTCACCTCCTGAATTTTTCATATATGTTTCCAAATACACCTAAGAATATTTTAAAATTATTGCCATGCCCCTAAGTAGGGGCCTTCATATGACAATCAGCCTTGGAAGGACATCTCCCATATACCAGAAATTTTAAAAATTCAAAAAAAAACTTTGGAAAATTTTCACCTCCTGAATTTTTCATATATGTTTGCTAAAACATCTAAGAATATTTTAAAGTTATTCTTATGCCCCTAAGTAGGGGCATTCATATGTCAATCAGCCTTGGAAGGACATCTCCCATATACCGGAAATTTTAAAAATTCAAAAAAAAACTTTGGAAAATTTTCACCTCCTGAATTTTTCATATATGTTTGCTAATACATCTAAGAATATTTTAAAGTTATTCTTATGCCCCTAAGTAGGGGCATTCATATGTCAATCAGCCTTGGAAGGACATCTCCCATATACCGGAAATTTTAAAAATTCATAAAAAATCTTTGCGAAATTTTCACCTCCTGAATTTTTTATATATGTTTCCTAATATATCTGATAATATTTTAAAATTATTCCCATGATCCTAAGTAGGGGCCTTCATATGTCAATCAGCCTTGGAGGAACATCTCCCATATACCGGAAGTTTTAAAAAATCATAAACAATCTTTGCGAAATTTTCACCTCCTGAATTTTTTATATATGTTTCCTAATACATCTATATAGAATATTTTAAAATTATTCCCATGCCCCTAAAAATCGTTGCGAAATTTTCACCTTCTGAATTTTTTATATATGTTTCTTAATACATCTAAGAATATTTTAAAATTATTCAAATGCCCCTAAGTAGGGGCATTCATATGGCAATCAGCCTTGGAAGGACATCTCCCTTATACCGGAAATTTTAAAAATTCATAAAAAATCTTTGCGAAATTTACACCTCCTGAATTTTTCATATATGTTTCTTAATACATCTATGAATATTTTAAAATTATTCCCACGCCCCTATGGAGGGGCCTTCATATTACAATCAGCCTTGGAAGGACATCTCCCATATACCGGAAATTTTAAAAATTCAAAAAAAAACTTTGGAAAATTTTCACCTCCTGAATTTTTCATATATGTTTGCTAATACATCTAAGAATATTTTAAAATTATTCTTATGCCCCTAAGTAGGGGCATTCATATGTCAATCAGCCTTGGAAGGACATCTCCCATATACCGGAAATTTTAAAAATTCATAAAAAATCTTTGCGAAATTTTCACCTCCTGAATTTTTTATATATGTTTCCTAATATATCTGATAATATTTTAAAATTATTCCCATGATCCTAAGTAGGGGCCTTCATATGTCAATCAGCCTTGGAGGGACATCTCCCATATACCGGAAATTTTAAAAATTCATAAAAAATCTTTGCGAAATTTTCACCTTCTGAATTTTTTATATATGTTTCCTAATACATCTAAGAATATTTTAAAATTACTGCCATGCCCCTATGTAGGGGCATTCATATGGCAATCAGCCTTGGAAGGACATCTCCCTTATACCGGAAATTTTAAAAATTCATAAAAAATCTTTGCGAAATTTACACCTCCTGAATTTTTTATATATGTTTCTTAATACATCTAAGAATATTTTAAAATTATTCAAATGCCCCTATATAGGGGCCTTCTTATGTCAATCAGCCTTGGAAAGACATCTCCCATATACCGGAAATTTTAAAAATTCATAAAAAATCTTTGCGAAATTTTCACCTCCTGAATTTTTTATATATGTTTCCTAATATATCTGATAATATTTTAAAATTATTCCCATGATCCTAAGTAGGGGCCTTCATATGTCAATCAGCCTTGGAGGGACATCTCCCATATACCGGAAATTTTAAAAATTCATAAAAAATCTTTGCGAAATTTTCACCTTCTGAATTTTTTATATATGTTTCCTAATACATCTAAGAATATTTTAAAATTACTGCCATGCCCCTATGTAGGGGCCTTCATATGACAATCAGCCTTGGAAGGACATCTCCCATATAAAGTAAAATTTAAAAATTCATAAAAAATCTTTGGGAAATTTTCACCACCTGAATTTTCAATATATGTTTCCTAATATATCTAAAAATATTTTAAAATTATTCCTATGCCCCTAAGTAGGGGTCTTCATATTACAATCAGCCTTGGAAGGACATCTCCCATATACCGGAAATTTTAAAAATTCATAAAAAATCTTTGCGAAATTTACACCTTCTGAATTTTTCATATATGTTTCCTAATACATCTATGAATATTTTAAAATTATTCGCACGCCCCTATGGAGGGGCCTTCATATGACAATCAGCCTTGGAAAGACATCTCCCATATACCGGAAATTTTAAAAATTGATAAAAAAAATCTTTGCGAAATTTTCACCTCCTGAATTTTTCATATATGTTTCCAAATACACCTAAGAATATTTTAAAATTATTGCCATGCCCCTAAGTAGGGGCCTTCATATGACAATCAGCCTTGGAAAGACATCTCCCATATACCGGAAATTTTAAAAATTCAAAAAAAAACTTTGGAAAATTTTCACCTCCTGAATTTTTCATATATGTTTGCTAATACATCTAAGAATATTTTAAAATTATTCTTATGCCCCTGAGTAGGGGCCTTCATATGATAATCAGCCTTGGAAAGACATCTCCCATATACCGGAAATTTTAAAAATTGATAAAAAAAAACTTTGGAAAATTTTCACCTCCTGAATTTTTCATATATGTTTGCTAATACATCTAAGAATATTTTAAAGTTATTCTTATGCCCCTAAGTAGGGGCATTCATATGTCAATCAGCCTTGGAAAGACATCTCCCATATACCGGAAATTTTAAAAATTCAAAAAAAAACTTTGGAAAATTTTCACCTCCTGAATTTTTCATATATGTTTGCTAATACATCTAAGAATATTTTAAAGTTATTCTTATGCCCCTAAGTAGGGGCATTCATATGTCAATCAGCCTTGGAAGGACATCTCCCATATACCGGAAATTTTAAAAATTCATAAAAAATCTTTGCGAAATTTACACCTCCTGAATTTTTCATATATGTTTCCTAATACATCTATGAATATTTTAAAATTATTCCTATGCCCCTAAGTAGGGGTCTTCATATTAGAATCAGCCTTGGAAGGACATCTCCCATATACCGGAAATTTTAAAAATTCATAAAAAATCTTTGCGAAATTTACACCTCCTGAATTTTTCATATATGTTTCCTAATACATCTATGAATATTTTAAAATTATTCCCACGCCCCTATGGAGGGGCCTTCATATGACAATCAGCCTTGGAAAGACATCTCCCATATACCGGAAATTTTAAAAATTAATAAAAAAAATCTTTGCGAAATTTTCACCTCCTGAATTTTTCATATATGTTTCCAAATACACCTAAGAATATTTTAAAATTATTGCCATGCCCCTAAGTAGGGGCCTTCATATGACAATCAGCCTTGGAAGGACATCTCCCATATACCAGAAATTTTAAAAATTCAAAAAAAAACTTTGGAAAATTTTCACCTCCTGAATTTTTCATATATGTTTGCTAAAACATCTAAGAATATTTTAAAGTTATTCTTATGCCCCTAAGTAGGGGCATTCATATGTCAATCAGCCTTGGAAGGACATCTCCCATATACCGGAAATTTTAAAAATTCAAAAAAAAACTTTGGAAAATTTTCACCTCCTGAATTTTTCATATATGTTTGCTAATACATCTAAGAATATTTTAAAGTTATTCTTATGCCCCTAAGTAGGGGCATTCATATGTCAATCAGCCTTGGAAGGACATCTCCCATATACCGGAAATTTTAAAAATTCATAAAAAATCTTTGCGAAATTTTCACCTCCTGAATTTTTTATATATGTTTCCTAATATATCTGATAATATTTTAAAATTATTCCCATGATCCTAAGTAGGGGCCTTCATATGTCAATCAGCCTTGGAGGAACATCTCCCATATACCGGAAGTTTTAAAAAATCATAAACAATCTTTGCGAAATTTTCACCTCCTGAATTTTTTATATATGTTTCCTAATACATCTATATAGAATATTTTAAAATTATTCCCATGCCCCTAAAAATCGTTGCGAAATTTTCACCTTCTGAATTTTTTATATATGTTTCTTAATACATCTAAGAATATTTTAAAATTATTCAAATGCCCCTAAGTAGGGGCATTCATATGGCAATCAGCCTTGGAAGGACATCTCCCTTATACCGGAAATTTTAAAAATTCATAAAAAATCTTTGCGAAATTTACACCTCCTGAATTTTTCATATATGTTTCTTAATACATCTATGAATATTTTAAAATTATTCCCACGCCCCTATGGAGGGGCCTTCATATTACAATCAGCCTTGGAAGGACATCTCCCATATACCGGAAATTTTAAAAATTCAAAAAAAAACTTTGGAAAATTTTCACCTCCTGAATTTTTCATATATGTTTGCTAATACATCTAAGAATATTTTAAAATTATTCTTATGCCCCTAAGTAGGGGCATTCATATGTCAATCAGCCTTGGAAGGACATCTCCCATATACCGGAAATTTTAAAAATTCATAAAAAATCTTTGCGAAATTTTCACCTCCTGAATTTTTTATATATGTTTCCTAATATATCTGATAATATTTTAAAATTATTCCCATGATCCTAAGTAGGGGCCTTCATATGTCAATCAGCCTTGGAGGGACATCTCCCATATACCGGAAATTTTAAAAATTCATAAAAAATCTTTGCGAAATTTTCACCTCCTGAATTTTTTATATATGTTTCCTAATACATCTATATAGAATATTTTAAAATTATTCCCATGCCCCTAAAAATCGTTGCGAAATTTTTACCTTCTGAATTTTTTATATATGTTTCTTAATACATCTAAGAATATTTTAAAATTATTCAAATGCCCCTATATAGGGGCCTTCTTATGTCAATCAGCCTTGGAAAGACATCTCCCATATACCGGAAATTTTAAAAATTCATAAAAAATCTTTGCGAAATTTTCACCTCCTGAATTTTTTATATATGTTTCCTAATATATCTGATAATATTTTAAAATTATTCCCATGATCCTAAGTAGGGGCCTTCATATGTCAATCAGCCTTGGAGGGACATCTCCCATATACCGGAAATTTTAAAAATTCATAAAAAATCTTTGCGAAATTTTCACCTTCTGAATTTTTTATATATGTTTCCTAATACATCTAAGAATATTTTAAAATTACTGCCATGCCCCTATGTAGGGGCCTTCATATGACAATCAGCCTTGGAAGGACATCTCCCATATAAAGTAAAATTTAAAAATTCATAAAAAATCTTTGGGAAATTTTCACCACCTGAATTTTCAATATATGTTTCCTAATATATCTAAAAATATTTTAAAATTATTCCTATGCCCCTAAGTAGGGGTCTTCATATTACAATCAGCCTTGGAAGGACATCTCCCATATACCGGAAATTTTAAAAATTCATAAAAAATCTTTGCGAAATTTACACCTCCTGAATTTTTCATATATGTTTCCTAATACATCTATGAATATTTTAAAATTATTCCCACGCCCCTATGGAGGGGCCTTCATATGACAATCAGCCTTGGAAAGACATCTCCCATATACCGGAAATTTTAAAAATTAATAAAAAAAATCTTTGCGAAATTTTCACCTCCTGAATTTTTCATATATGTTTCCAAATACACCTAAGAATATTTTAAAATTATTGCCATGCCCCTAAGTAGGGGCCTTCATATGACAATCAGCCTTGGAAGGACATCTCCCATATACCAGAAATTTTAAAAATTCAAAAAAAAACTTTGGAAAATTTTCACCTCCTGAATTTTTCATATATGTTTGCTAAAACATCTAAGAATATTTTAAAGTTATTCTTATGCCCCTAAGTAGGGGCATTCATATGTCAATCAGCCTTGGAAGGACATCTCCCATATACCGGAAATTTTAAAAATTCAAAAAAAAACTTTGGAAAATTTTCACCTCCTGAATTTTTCATATATGTTTGCTAATACATCTAAGAATATTTTAAAGTTATTCTTATGCCCCCAAGTAGGGGCATTCATATGTCAATCAGCCTTGGAAGGACATCTCCCATATACCGGAAATTTTAAAAATTCATAAAAAATCTTTGCGAAATTTTCACCTCCTGAATTTTTTATATATGTTTCCTAATATATCTGATAATATTTTAAAATTATTCCCATGATCCTAAGTAGGGGCCTTCATATGTCAATCAGCCTTGGAGGAACATCTCCCATATACCGGAAGTTTTAAAAAATCATAAACAATCTTTGCGAAATTTTCACCTCCTGAATTTTTTATATATGTTTCCTAATACATCTATATAGAATATTTTAAAATTATTCCCATGCCCCTAAAAATCGTTGCGAAATTTTCACCTTCTGAATTTTTTATATATGTTTCTTAATACATCTAAGAATATTTTAAAATTATTCAAATGCCCCTAAGTAGGGGCATTCATATGGCAATCAGCCTTGGAAGGACATCTCCCTTATACCGGAAATTTTAAAAATTCATAAAAAATCTTTGCGAAATTTACACCTCCTGAATTTTTCATATATGTTTCTTAATACATCTATGAATATTTTAAAATTATTCCCACGCCCCTATGGAGGGGCCTTCATATTACAATCAGCCTTGGAAGGACATCTCCCATATACCGGAAATTTTAAAAATTCAAAAAAAAACTTTGGAAAATTTTCACCTCCTGAATTTTTCATATATGTTTGCTAATACATCTAAGAATATTTTAAAATTATTCTTATGCCCCTAAGTAGGGGCATTCATATGTCAATCAGCCTTGGAAGGACATCTCCCATATACCGGAAATTTTAAAAATTCATAAAAAATCTTTGCGAAATTTTCACCTCCTGAATTTTTTATATATGTTTCCTAATATATCTGATAATATTTTAAAATTATTCCCATGATCCTAAGTAGGGGCCTTCATATGTCAATCAGCCTTGGAGGGACATCTCCCATATACCGGAAATTTTAAAAATTCATAAAAAATCTTTGCGAAATTTTCACCTCCTGAATTTTTTATATATGTTTCCTAATACATCTATATAGAATATTTTAAAATTATTCCCATGCCCCTAAAAATCGTTGCGAAATTTTTACCTTCTGAATTTTTTATATATGTTTCTTAATACATCTAAGAATATTTTAAAATTATTCAAATGCCCCTATATAGGGGCCTTCTTATGTCAATCAGCCTTGGAAAGACATCTCCCATATACCGGAAATTTTAAAAATTCATAAAAAATCTTTGCGAAATTTTCACCTCCTGAATTTTTTATATATGTTTCCTAATATATCTGATAATATTTTAAAATTATTCCCATGATCCTAAGTAGGGGCCTTCATATGTCAATCAGCCTTGGAGGGACATCTCCCATATACCGGAAATTTTAAAAATTCATAAAAAATCTTTGCGAAATTTTCACCTTCTGAATTTTTTATATATGTTTCCTAATACATCTAAGAATATTTTAAAATTACTGCCATGCCCCTATGTAGGGGCCTTCATATGACAATCAGCCTTGGAAGGACATCTCCCATATAAAGTAAAATTTAAAAATTCATAAAAAATCTTTGGGAAATTTTCACCACCTGAATTTTCAATATATGTTTCCTAATATATCTAAAAATATTTTAAAATTATTCCTATGCCCCTAAGTAGGGGTCTTCATATTACAATCAGCCTTGGAAGGACATCTCCCATATACCGGAAATTTTAAAAATTCATAAAAAATCTTTGCGAAATTTACACCTTCTGAATTTTTCATATATGTTTCCTAATACATCTATGAATATTTTAAAATTATTCCCACGCCCCTATGGAGGGGCCTTCATATGACAATCAGCCTTGGAAAGACATCTCCCATATACCGGAAATTTTAAAAATTGATAAAAAAAATCTTTGCGAAATTTTCACCTCCTGAATTTTTCATATATGTTTCCAAATACACCTAAGAATATTTTAAAATTATTGCCATGCCCCTAAGTAGGGGCCTTCATATGACAATCAGCCTTGGAAGGACATCTCCCATATACCGGAAATTTTAAAAATTCAAAAAAAAACTTTGGAAAATTTTCACCTCCTGAATTTTTCATATATGTTTGCTAATACATCTAAGAATATTTTAAAATTATTCTTATGCCCCTGAGTAGGGGCATTCATATGTCAATCAGCCTTGGAAAGACATCTCCCATATACCGGAAATTTTAAAAATTCAAAAAAAAACTTTGGAAAATTTTCACCTCCTGAATTTTTCATATATGTTTGCTAATACATCTAAGAATATTTTAAAGTTATTCTTATGCCCCTAAGTAGGGGCATTCATATGTCAATCAGCCTTGGAAGGACATCTCCCATATACCGGAAATTTTAAAAATTGATAAAAAAAAACTTTGGAAAATTTTCACCTCCTGAATTTTTCATATATGTTTGCTAATACATCTAAGAATATTTTAAAGTTATTCTTATGCCCCTAAGTAGGGGCATTCATATGTCAATCAGCCTTGGAAGGACATCTCCCATATACCGGAAATTTTAAAAATTCAAAAAAAAACTTTGGAAAATTTTCACCTCCTGAATTTTTCATATATGTTTGCTAATACATCTAAGAATATTTTAAAATTATTCTTATGCCCCTGAGTAGGGGCCTTCATATGATAATCAGCCTTGGAAAGACATCTCCCATATACCGGAAATTTTAAAAATTGATAAAAAAAAACTTTGGAAAATTTTCACCTCCTGAATTTTTCATATATGTTTGCTAATACATCTAAGAATATTTTAAAGTTATTCGTATGCCCCTAAGTAGGGGCATTCATATGTCAATCAGCCTTGGAAGGACATCTCCCATATACCGGAAATTTTAAAAATTCAAAAAAAAACTTTGGAAAATTTTCACCTCCTGAATTTTTCATATATGTTTGCTAATACATCTAAGAATATTTTAAAGTTATTCTTATGCCCCTAAGTAGGGGCATTCATATGACAATCAGCCTTGGAAGGACATCTCCCATATACCGGAAATTTTAAAAATTCATAAAAAATCTTTGCGAAATTTTCACCTCCTGAATTTTTTATATATGTTTCCTAATATATCTAATAATATTTTAAAATTATTCCCATGATCCTAAGTAGGGGCCTTCATATGTCAATCAGCCTTGGAGGAACATCTCCCATATACCGGAAGTTTTAAAAATTCATAAACAATCTTTGCGAAATTTTCACCTCCTGAATTTTTTATATATGTTTCCTAATACATCTATATAGAATATTTTAAAATTATTCCCATGCCCCTAAAAATCGTTGCGAAATTTTCACCTTCTGAATTTTTTATATATGTTTCTTAATACATCTAAGAATATTTTAAAATTATTCAAATGCCCCTAAGTAGGGGCATTCATATGGCAATCAGCCTTGGAAGGACATCTCCCTTATACCGGAAATTTGAAAAATTCATAAAAAATCTTTGCGAAATTTTCACCTCCTGAATTTTTTATATATGTTTCCTAATATATCTGATAATATTTTAAAATTATTCCCATAATCCTAAGTAGGGGCCTTCATATGTCAATCAGCCTTGGAGGGACATCTCCCATATACCGGAAATTTTAAAAATTCATAAAAAATCTTTGCGAAATTTTCACCTCCTGAGTTTTTTATATATGTTTCCTAATACATCTAAGAATATTTTAAAATTATTCTTATGCCCCTGAGTAGGGGCCTTCATATGATAATCAGCCTTGGAAAGACATCTCCCATATACCGAAAATTTTAAAAATTCATAAAAAATCTTTGGGAAATTTACCCTCCTGAATTTTTTATATATGTTTCCTAATATATCTAAGAATATTTTAAAATTATTCCCATGCCCCTGAGTAGGGGCCTTCATATGATAATCAGCCTTGGAAAGACATCCCCCATATACCGGAAATTTTAAAAATTCATAAAAAATCTTTGCGAAATTTTCACCTCCTGAGTTTTTTATATACGTTTCCTAATACATCTGAGAATATTTTAAAATTATTCCCATGCCCCTGAGTAGGGGCCTTCATATGACAATCAGCCTTAGAAGGACATCTCCCATATAAGGGATATTTTAAAATTGATAAAAAAAATCTTTGCGAGATTTTCACCTCCTGAGTGTTTTATATATGTTTCCTAATACATCTGAGAATATTTTAAAATTATTTCCAAGTCCCTAAGTAGGGGCCTTCATATGTCAATCAGCCTTGGAAAGATATATCCCATATACCGAAAAATTTAAAAATTCATAAAAAAACTTTGGAAAATTTTCACCTCCTGAATTTTTTGTATATGTTTCCTAATACATCTATGAATATTTTAAAAGTATTCCCATGCCCCTAAAAATCGTTGCGAAATTTTCACCTCCTGAATTTTTCATATATGTTTCATAATACATCTAAGAATATTTTAAAATTACTGCCATGCCCCTTTGTAGGGGCTTTCATATGACAATCAGCCTTGGAAGGACATCTCCCATATACCGTAAAATTTAAAAATTCATAAAAAATCTTTGGGAAATTTTCACCACCTGAATTATTAATATATGTTTCCTAATATATCTAAGAATATTTTAAAATTATTCCTATGCCCCTAAGTAGGGGTCTTCATATTACAATCAGCCTTGGAAGGACATCTCCCATATACCGGAAATTTTAAAAATTCATAAAAAATCTTTGCGAAATTTACACCTCCTGAATTTTTCATATATGTTTCCTAATACATCTATGAATATTTTAAAATTATTCCCACGCCCCTATGGAGGGGCCTTCATATGTCAATCAGCCTTGGAGGGACATCTCCCATATACCGGAAATTTTAAAAATTCATAAAAAATCTTTGCGAAATTTTCACCACCTGAGTTTTTTATATATGTTTCCTAATACATCTAAGAATATTTTAAAATTATTCTTATGCCCCTGAGTAGGGGCCTTCATATGATAATCAGCCTTGGAAAGACATCTCCCATATACCGAAAATTTTAAAAATTCATAAAAAATCTTTGGGAAATTTACCCTCCTGAATTTTTTATATATGTTTCCTAATATATCTAAGAATATTTTAAAATTATTCCCATGCCCCTGAGTAGGGGCCTTCATATGATAATCAGCCTTGGAAAGACATCCCCCATATACCGGAAATTTTAAAAATTCATAAAAAATCTTTGCGAAATTTTCACCTCCTGAGTTTTTTATATACGTTTCCTAATACATCTGAGAATATTTTAAAATTATTCCCATGCCCCTGAGTAGGGGCCTTTATATGGCAATCAGCCTTGGAAGGACATCTCCCATATAAGGGATATTTTAAAATTGATAAAAAAAATCTTTGCGAGATTTTCACCTCCTGAGTGTTTTATATATGTTTCCTAATACATCTGAGAATATTTTAAAATTATTTCCAAGTCCCTAAGTAGGGGCCTTCATATGTCAATCAGCCTTGGAAAGATATATCCCATATACCGAAAAATTTAAAAATTCATAAAAAAACTTTGGAAAATTTTCACCTCCTGAATTTTTTGTATATGTTTCCTAATACATCTATGAATATTTTAAAAGTATTCCCATGCCCCTAAAAATCGTTGCGAAATTTTCACCTCCTGAATTTTTCATATATGTTTCATAATACATCTAAGAATATTTTAAAATTACTGCCATGCCCCTTTGTAGGGGCTTTCATATGACAATTAGCCTTGGAAGGACATCTCCCATATACCGTAAAATTTAAAAATTCATAAAAAATCTTTGGGAAATTTTCACCACCTGAATTTTTAATATATGTTTCCTAATATATCTAAGAATATTTTAAAATTATTCCTATGCCCCTAAGTAGGGGTCTTCATATTACAATCAGCCTTGGAAGGACATCTCCCATATACCGGAAAGTTTAAAAATTCATAAAAAATCTTTGCGAAATTTACACCTCCTGAATTTTTCATATATGTTTCCTAATACATCTATGAATATTTTAAAATTATTCCCACGCCCCTATGGAGGGGCCTTCATATGACAATCAGCCTTGGAAAGACATCTCCCATATACCGGAAATTTTAAAAATTGATAAAAAAAATCTTTGCGAAATTTTCACCTCCTGAATTTTTCATATATGTTTCCAAATATACCTAAGAATATTTTAAAATTATTGCCATGCCCCTAAGTAGGGGCCTTCATATGACAATCAGCCTTGGAAGGACATCTCCCATATACCGGAAATTTTAAAAATTCAAAAAAAAACTTTGGAAAATTTTCACCTCCTGAATTTTTCATATATGTTTGCTAATACATCTAAGAATATTTTAAAATTATTCTTATGCCCCTGAGTAGGGGCCTTCATATGATAATCAGCCTTGGAAAGACATCTCCCATATACCGAAAATTTTAAAAATTGATAAAAAAAATCTTTGCGAAATTTTCAACTCCTGAATTTTTCATATATGTTTCCAAATACACCTAAGAATATTTTAAAATTATTGTCATGCCCCTAAGTAGGGGCCTTCATATTACAATCAGCCTTGGAAGGACATCTCCCATATACCAGAAATTTTAAAAATTCAAAAAAAAACTTTGGAAAATTTTCACCTCCTGAATTTTTCATATATGTTTGCTAATACATCTAAGAATATTTTAAAATTATTCTTATGCCCCTAAGTAGGGGTCTTCATATGACAATCAGCCTTGGAAGGACATCTCCCATATACCGGAAATTTTAAAATTTCAAAAAAAAACTTTGGAAAATTTTCACCTCCTGAATTTTTCATATATGTTTGCTAATACATCTAAGAATATTTTAAAATTATTCTTATGCCCCTAAGTAGGGGCATTCATATGTCAATCAGCCTTGGAAGGACATCTCCCATATACCGGAAATTTTAAAATTTCATAAAAAATCTTTGCGAAATTTTCACCTCCTGAATTTTTTATATATGTTTCCTAATATATCTGATAATATTTTAAAATTATTCCCATGATCCTAAGTAGGGGCCTTCATATGTCAATCAGCCTTGGAGGGACATCTCCCATATACCGGAAGTTTTAAAAATTCATAAACAATCTTTGCGAAATTTTCACCTCCTGAATTTTTTATATATGTTTCCTAATACATCTATATAGAATATTTTAAAATTATTCCCATGCCCCTAAAAATCGTTGCGAAATTTTCACCTTCTGAATTTTTTATATATGTTTCTTAATACATCTAAGAATATTTTAAAATTATTCAAATGCCCCTAAGTAGGGGCATTCATATGGCAATCAGCCTTGGAAGGACATCTCCCTTATACCGGAAAATTAAAAAATTCATAAAAAATCGTTGCGAAATTTTCACCTTCTGAATTTTTTATATATGTTTCTTAATACATTTAAGAATATTTTAAAATTATTCAAATGCCCCTATATAGGGGCCTTCTTATGTCAATCAGCCTTGGAAGGACATCTCCCATATACCGGAAATTTTAAAAATTCATAAAAAATCTTTGCGAAATTTTCACCTCCTGAATTTTTTATATATGTTTCCTAATATATCTTATAATATTTTAAAATTATTCCCATAATCCTAAGAAGGGGCCTTCATATGTCAATCAGCCTTGGAGGGACATCTCCCATATACCGGAAATTTTAAAAATTCATAAAAAATCTTTACGAAATTTTCATCTCCTGAGTTTTTTATATATGTTTCCTAATACATCTACGAATATTTTAAAATTATTCTTATGCCCCTGAGTAGGGGCCTTCATATGATAATCAGCCTTGGAAAGACATCTCCCATATACCGAAAATTTTAAAAATTCATAAAAAATCTTTGGGAAATTTACCCTCCTGAATTTTTTATATATGTTTCCTAATATATCTAAGAATATTTTAAAATTATTCCCATGCCCCTGAGTAGGGGCCTTCATATGATAATCAGCCTTGGAAAGACATCCCCCATATACCGGAAAATTTAAAAATTCATAAAAAATCTTTGCGAAATTTTCACCTCCTGAGTTTTTTATATACGTTTCCTAATACATCTGAGAATATTTTAAAATTATTCCCATGCCCCTGAGTAGGGGCCTCCATATGACAATCGGCCTTGGAAGGACATCTCCCATATAAGGGATATTTTAAAATTGATAAAAAAAATCTTTGCGAGATTTTCACCTCCTGAGTGTTTTATATATGTTTCCTAATACATCTGAGAATATTTTAAAATTATTTCCAAGTCCCTAAGTAGGGGCCTTCATATGTCAATCAGCCTTGGAAAGACATATCCCATATACCGAAAAATTTAAAAATTCATAAAAAAACTTTGGAAAATTTTCACCTCCTGAATTTTTTGTATATGTTTCCTAATACATCTATGAATATTTTAAAAGTATTCCCATGCCCCTAAAAATCGTTGCGAAATTTTCACCTCCTGAATTTTTCATATATGTTTCATAATACATCTAAGAATATTTTAAAATTACTGCCATGCCCCTATGTAGGGGCTTTCATATCACAATCAGCCTTGGAAGGACATCTCCCATATACCGGAAATATTAAAAATTCATAAAAAATCTTTGCGAAATTTACACCTCCGGAATTTTTCATATATGTTTCCTAATACATCTATGAATATTTTAAAATTATTCCCACGCCCCTATGGAGGGGCCTTCATATGACAATCAGCCTTGGAAAGACATCTCCCATATACCGGAAATTTTATAAATTGATAAAAAAAATCTTTGCGAAATTTTCACCTCCTGAATTTTTCATATATGTTTCCAAATACACCTAAGAATATTTTAAAATTATTGCCATGCCCCTAAGTAGGGGCCTTCATATGACAATCAGCCTTGGAAGGACATCTCCCATATACCGGAAATTTTAAAAATTCAAAAAAAAACTTTGGAAAATTTTCACCTCCTGAATTTTTCATATATGTTTGCTAATACATCTAAGAATATTTTAAAATTATTCTTATGCCCCTGAGTAGGGGCCTTTATATGATAATCAGCCTTGGAAAGACATCTCCCATATACCGAAAATTTTAAAAATTGATAAAAAAAATCTTTGCGGAATTTTCACCTCCTGAATTTTTCATATATGTTTCCAAATACACCTAAGAATATTTTAAAATTATTGCCATGCCCCTAAGTAGGGGCCTTCATATTACAATCAGCCTTGGAAGGACATCTCCCATATACCGGAAATTTTAAAAATTCATAAAAAATCTTTGCGAAATTTACACCTCCTGAATTTTTCATATATGTTTCCTAATACATCTATGAATATTCTAAAATTATTCCCACGCCCCTATGGAGGGGCCTTCATATGACAATCAGCCTTGGAAAGACATCTCCCATATACCGGAAATTTTAAAAATTGATAAAAAAAATCTTTGCGGAATTTTCACCTCCTGAATTTTTTATATATGTTTCCAAATACACCTAAGAATATTTTAAAATTATTGCCATGCCCCTAAGTAGGGGCCTTCATATGACAATCAGCCTTGGAAGGACATCTCCCATATACCGGAAATTTTAAAAATTCAAAAAAAAACTTTGGAAAATTTTCACCTCCTGAATTTTTCATATATGTTTGCTAATACATCTAAGAATATTTTAAAATTATTCTTATGCCCCTATGTAGGGGCATTCATATGGCAATCAGCCTTGGAAGGACATCTCCCTTATATCGGAAACTTGAAAAATTCATAAAAAATCGTTGCGAAATTTACACCTCCTGAATTTTTCATATATGTTTCCTAATACATCTATGAATATTTTAAAATTATTCCCACGCCCCTATGGAGGGGCCTTCATATGACAATCAGCCTTGGAAAGACATCTCCCATATACCGGAAATTTTAAAAATTGATTAAAAAAATCTTTGCGGAATTTTCACCTCCTGAATTTTTCATATATGTTTCCAAATACACCTAAGAATATTTTAAAATTATTGCCATGCCCCTAAGTAGGGGCCTTCATATGACAATCAGCCTTGGAAGGACATCTCCCATATACCGGAAATTTTAAAAATTCATAAAAAATCTTTGCGAAATTTTCACCTCCTGAATTTTTTATATATGTTTCCTAATATATCTGAAAATATTTTAAAATTATTCCCATGATCCTAAGTAGGGGCCTTCATATGTCAATCAGCTTTGGAGGGACATCTCCCATATACCGGAAGTTTTAAAAATTCATAAACAATCTTTGCGAAATTTTCACCTCCTGAATTTTTTATATATGTTTCCTAATACATCTATATAGAATATTTTAAAATTATTCCCATGCCCCTAAAAATCGTTGCGAAATTTTCAACTTCTGAATTTTTTATATATGTTTCTTAATACATCTAAGAATATTTTAAAATTATTCAAATGCCCCTAAGTAGGGGCATTCATATGGCAATCAGCCTTGGAAGGACATCTCCCTTATACCGGAAAATTGAAAAATTCATAAAAAATCGTTGGGAAATTTTCACCTTCTGAATTATTTATATATGTTTCCTAATATATCTTATAATATTTTAAAATTATTCCCATAATCCTAAGTAGGGGACTTCATATGTCAATCAGCCTTGGAGGAACATCTCCCATATACCGGAAATTTTAAAAATTCATAAAAAATCTTTGCGAAATTTTCACCTCCTGAGTTTTTTATATATGTTTCCTAATACATCTAAGAATATTTTAAAATTATTCTTATGCCCCTGAGTAGGGGCCTTCATATGATAATCAGCCTTGGAAAGACATCTCCCATATACCGAAAATTTTAAAAATTCATAAAAAATCCTTGGGAAATTTACCCTCCTGAATTTTTTATATATGTTTCCTAATACATCTATATAGAATATTTTAAAATTATTCAAATGCCCCTATATAGGGGCCTTCTTATGTCAATAAGCCTTGGAAGGACATCTCCCATATACCGGAAATTTTAAAAATTCATAAAAAATATTTGCGAAATTTTCACCTCCTGAATTTTTTATATATGTTTCCTAATATATCTTATAATATTTTAAAATTATTCCCATAATCCTAAGTAGGGGACTTCATATGTCAATCAGCCTTGGAGGGACATCTCCCATATACCGGAAATTTTAAAAATTCATAAAAAATCTTTGCGAAATTTTCACCTCCTGAGTTTTTTATATATGTTTCCTAATACATCTAAGAATATTTTAAAATTATTCTTATACCCCTGAGTAGGGGCCTTCATATGATAATCAGCCTTGGAAAGACATCTCCCATATACCGAAAATTTTAAAAATTCATAAAAAATCTTTGGGAAATTTACCCTCCTGAATTTTTTATATATGTTTCCTAATATATCTAAGAATATTTTAAAATTATTCCCATGCCCCTGAGTAGGGGCCTTCATATGATAATCAGCCTTGGAAAGACATCCCCCATATACCGGAAAATTTAAAAATTCATAAAAAATCTTTGCGAAATTTTCACCTCCTGAGTTTTTTATATACGTTTCCTAATACATCTGAGAATATTTTAAAATTATTCCCATGCCCCTGAGTAGGGGCCTTCATATGACAATCAGCCTTGGAAGGACATCTCCCATATAAGGGATATTTTAAAATTGATAAAAAAAATCTTTGCGAGATTTTCACCTCCTGAGTGTTTTATATATGTTTCCTAATACATCTGAGAATATTTTAAAATTATTTCCAAGTCCCTAAGTAGGGGCCTTCATATGTCAATCAGCCTTGGAAAGACATATCCCATATACCGAAAAATTTAAAAATTCATAAAAAAACTTTGGAAAATTTTCACCTCCTAAATTTTTTGTATATGTTTCCTAATACATCTATGAATATTTTAAAAGTATTCCCATGCCCCTAAAAATCGTTGCGAAATTTTCACCTCCTGAATTTTTCATATATGTTTCATAATACATCTAAGAATATTTTAAAATTACTGCCATGCCCCTATGTAGGGGCTTTCATATGACAATCAGCCTTGGAAGGACATCTCCCATATACCGTAAAATTTAAAAATTCATAAAAAATCTTTGGGAAATTTTCACCACCTGAATTTTTAATATATGTTTCCTAATATATCTATGAATATTTTAAAATTATTCCTATGCCCCTAAGTAGGGGTCTTCATATCACAATCAGCCTTGGAAGGACATCTCCCATATACCGGAAATATTAAAAATTCATAAAAAATCTTTGCGAAATTTACACCTCCTGAATTTTTCATATATGTTTCCTAATACATCTATGAATATTTTAAAATTATTCCCACGCCCCTATGGAGGGGCCTTCATATGACAATCAGCCTTGGAAAGACATCTCCCATATACCGGAAATTTTATAAATTGATAAAAAAAATCTTTGCGAAATTTTCACCTCCTGAATTTTTCATATATGTTTCCAAATACACCTAAGAATATTTTAAAATTATTGCCATGCCCCTAAGTAGGGGCCTTCATATGACAATCAGCCTTGGAAAGACATCTCCCATATACCGGAAAATTTAAAAATTCAAAAAAAAACTTTGGAAAATTTTCACCTCCTGAATTTTTTATATATGTTTCCTAATATATCTAAGAATATTTTAAAATTATTCCCATGCCCCTGAGTAGGGGCCTTTATATGATAATCAGCCTTGGAAAGACATCTCCCATATACCGAAAATTTTAAAAATTGATAAAAAAAATCTTTGCGGAATTTTCACCTCCTGAATTTTTCATATATGTTTCCAAATACACCTAAGAATATTTTAAAATTATTGCCATGCCCCTAAGTAGGGGCCTTCATATTACAATCAGCCTTGGAAGGACATCTCCCATATACCGGAAA
The DNA here is from genome assembly GCA_949710015.1 of Crataerina pallida. Classification (NCBI taxonomy): domain Eukaryota; kingdom Metazoa; phylum Arthropoda; class Insecta; order Diptera; family Hippoboscidae; genus Crataerina; species Crataerina pallida. The sequence goes on from OX453289.1 coordinate 19,194,073, forward strand.
TTTTAAAAATTCATAAAAAATCTTTGCGAAATTTACACCTCCTGAATTTTTCATATATGTTTCCTAATACATCTAAGAATATTTTAAAATTATTGCCATGCCCCTAAGTAGGGGCCTTCATATGACAATCAGCCTTGGAAGGACATCTCCCATATACCGGAAATTTTAAAAATTCAAAAAAAAACTTTGGAAAATTTTCACCTCCTGAATTTTTCATATATGTTTGCTAATACATCTATGAATATTTTAAAATTATTCCCATGCCCCTAAAAATCGTTGCGAAATTTTCACCTCCTGAATTTTTCATATATGTTTCATAATACATCTAAGAATATTTTAAAATTACTCCCATGCCCCTAAGTAGGGGCATTCATATGGCAAACAGCCTTGGAAGGACATCTCCCTTATATCGGAAACTTGAAAAATTCATAAAAAATCGTTGCGAAATTTACACCTCCTGAATTTTTCATATATGTTTCCTAATACATCTATGAATATTTTAAAATTATTCCCACGCCCCTATGGAGGGGCCTTCATATGACAATCAGCCTTGGAAAGACATCTCCCATATACCGGAAATTTTAAAAATTGATAAAAAAAATCTTTGCGGAATTTTCACCTCCTGAATTTTTCATATATGTTTCCTAATATATCTGAAAATATTTTAAAATTATTCCCATGCCCCTATGGAGGGACCTTCATATGACAATCAGCCTTGGAAGGACATCTCCCATATACCGGATATTTTAAAAATTGATAAATAAAATCTTTGCGAAATTTTCACCTCCTGAATTTTTTATATATGTTTCCTAATACATCTGAGAATATTTTAAAATTATTCCCATGCCCCTAAAAATCGTTGCGAAATTTTCACCTTCTTAATTTTTAATATATGTTTCTTAATACATCTAAGAATATTTTAAAATTATTCAAATGCCCCTAAGTAGGGGCCTTCATATGGCAAACAGCCTTGGAAGGACATCTCCCTTATACCAGAAATTTTAATAATTCATAAAAAATCTTTGCAAAATTTTCACCTCCTGAGTTTTTTATATATGTTTTCTAATACATCTAAGAATATTTTAAAATTATTCTTATGCCCCTAACTAGGGGCATTCATATGGCAATCAGCCTTGGAAGGACATCTCCCATATACCGAAAATTTTAAAAATTCAAAAAAAAACTTTGGAAAATTTTCACCTCCTGAATTTTTCATATATGTTTGCTAATACATCTAAGAATATTTTAAAATTATTCTTATGCCCCTGAGTAGGGGCCTTTATATGATAATCAGCCTTGGAAAGACATCTCCCATATACCGAAAATTTTAAAAATTCATAAAAAATCTTTGGGAAATTTACCCTCCTGAATTTTTTATATATGTTTCCTAATACATCTATATAGAATATTTTAAAATTATTCAAATGCCCCTATATAGGGGCCTTCTTATGTCAATCAGCCTTGGAAAGACATCTCCCATATACCGAAAATTTTAAAAATTGATAAAAAAAATCTTTGCGGAATTTTCACCTCCTGAATTTTTCATATATGTTTCCAAATACACCTAAGAATATTTTAAAATTATTGCCATGCCCCTAAGTAGGGGCCTTCATATTACAATCAGCCTTGGAAGGACATCTCCCATATACCGGAAATTTTAAAAATTCATAAAAAATCTTTGCGAAATTTTCACCTCCTGAGTTTTTTATATATGTTTCCTAATACATCTAAGAATATTTTAAAATTATTCTTATGCCCCTGAGTAGGGGCCTTCATATGATAATGAGCCTTGGAAAGACATCTCCCATATACCGAAAATTTGAAAAATTCATAAAAAATCTTTGGGAAATTTACCCTCCTGAATTTTTTATATATGTTTCCTAATACATCTATATAGAATATTTTAAAATTATTCAAATGCCCCTATATAGGGGCCTTCTTATGTCAATCAGCCTTGGAAAGACATCTCCCATATACCGAAAATTTTAAAAATTGATAAAAAAAATCTTTGCGGAATTTTCACCTCCTGAATTTTTCATATATGTTTCCAAATACACCTAAGAATATTTTAAAATTATTGCCATGCCCCTAAGTAGGGGCCTTCATATTACAATCAGCCTTGGAAGGACATCTCCCATATACCGGAAATTTTAAAAATTCATAAAAAATCTTTGCGAAATTTTCACCTCCTGAGTTTTTTATATATGTTTCCTAATACATCTAAGAATATTTTAAAATTATTCTTATGCCCCTGAGTAGGGGCCTTCATATGATAATGAGCCTTGGAAAGACATCTCCCATATACCGAAAATTTGAAAAATTCATAAAAAATCTTTGGGAAATTTACCCTCCTGAATTTTTTATATATGTTTCCTAATACATCTATATAGAATATTTTAAAATTATTCAAATGCCCCTATATAGGGGCCTTCTTATGTCAATCAGCCTTGGAAGGACATCTCCCATATACCGGAAATTTTAAAAATTCATAAAAAATCTTTGCGAAATTTTCACCTCCTGAATTTTTTATATATGTTTCCTAATATATCTTATAATATTTTAAAATTATTCCCATAATCCTAAGTAGGGGACTTCATATGTCAATCAGCCTTGGAGGGACATCTCCCATATACCGGAAATTTTAAAAATTCATAAAAAATCTTTGCGAAATTTTCACCTCCTGAGTTTTTTATATATGTTTCCTAATACATCTAAGAATATTTTAAAATTATTCTTATGCCCCTGAGTAGGGGCCTTCATATGATAATGAGCCTTGGAAAGACATCTCCCATATACCGAAAATTTGAAAAATTCATAAAAAATCTTTGGGAAATTTACCCTCCTGAATTTTTTATATATGTTTCCTAATACATCTATATAGAATATTTTAAAATTATTCAAATGCCCCTATATAGGGGCCTTCTTATGTCAATCAGCCTTGGAAGGACATCTCCCATATACCGGAAATTTTAAAAATTCATAAAAAATCTTTGCGAAATTTTCACCTCCTGAATTTTTTATATATGTTTCCTAATATATCTTATAATATTTTAAAATTATTCCCATAATCCTAAGTAGGGGACTTCATATGTCAATCAGCCTTGGAGGGACATCTCCCATATACCGGAAATTTTAAAAATTCATAAAAAATCTTTGCGAAATTTTCACCTCCTGAGTTTTTTATATATGTTTCCTAATACATCTAAGAATATTTTAAAATTATTCTTATGCCCCTGAGTAGGGGCCTTCATATGATAATGAGCCTTGGAAAGACATCTCCCATATACCGAAAATTTGAAAAATTCATAAAAAATCTTTGGGAAATTTACCCTCCTGAATTTTTTATATATGTTTCCTAATACATCTATATAGAATATTTTAAAATTATTCAAATGCCCCTATATAGGGGCCTTCTTATGTCAATCAGCCTTGGAAGGACATCTCCCATATACCGGAAATTTTAAAAATTCATAAAAAATCTTTGCGAAATTTTCACCTCCTGAATTTTTTATATATGTTTCCTAATATATCTTATAATATTTTAAAATTATTCCCATAATCCTAAGTAGGGGACTTCATATGTCAATCAGCCTTGGAGGGACATCTCCCATATACCGGAAATTTTAAAAATTCATAAAAAATCTTTGCGAAATTTTCACCTCCTGAGTTTTTTATATATGTTTCCTAATACATCTAAGAATATTTTAAAATTATTCTTATGCCCCTGAGTAGGGGCCTTCATATGATAATGAGCCTTGGAAAGACATCTCCCATATACCGAAAATTTGAAAAATTCATAAAAAATCTTTGGGAAATTTACCCTCCTGAATTTTTTATATATGTTTCCTAATACATCTATATAGAATATTTTAAAATTATTCAAATGCCCCTATATAGGGGCCTTCTTATGTCAATCAGCCTTGGAAAGACATCTCCCATATACCGAAAATTTTAAAAATTGATAAAAAAAATCTTTGCGGAATTTTCACCTCCTGAATTTTTCATATATGTTTCCAAATACACCTAAGAATATTTTAAAATTATTGCCATGCCCCTAAGTAGGGGCCTTCATATGACAATCAGCCTTGGAAGGACATCTCCCATATACCGGAAATTTTAAAAATTCAAAAAAAAACTTTGGAAAATTTTCACCTCCTGAATTTTTCATATATGTTTGCTAATACATCTAAGAATATTTTAAAATTATTCTTATGCCCCTAAGTAGGGGCATTCATATGGCAATCAGCCTTGGAAGGACATCTCCCTTATATCGGAAATTTTAAAAATTGATAAAAAAAATCTTTGCGGAATTTTCACCTCCTGAATTTTTCATATATGTTTCCTAATATATCTGAAAATATTTTAAAATTATTCCCATGATCCTAAGTAGGGGCCTTCATATGTCAATCAGCTTTGGAGGGACATCTCCCATATACCGGAAGTTTTAAAAATTCATAAACAATCTTTGCGAAATTTTCACCTCCTGAATTTTTTATATATGTTTCCTAATACATCTATATAGAATATTTTAAAATTATTCCCATGCCCCTAAAAATCGTTGCGAAATTTTCAACTTCTGAATTTTTTATATATGTTTCTTAATACATCTAAGAATATTTTAAAATTATTCAAATGCCCCTAAGTAGGGGCATTCATATGGCAATCAGCCTTGGAAGGACATCTCCCTTATACCGGAAATTTTAAAAATTCATAAAAAATCTTTGCGAAATTTTCACCTCCTGAGTTTTTTATATATGTTTCCTAATACATCTAAGAATATTTTAAAATTATTCTTATGCCCCTGAGTAGGGGCCTTCATATGATAATGAGCCTTGGAAAGACATCTCCCATATACCGAAAATTTGAAAAATTCATAAAAAATCTTTGGGAAATTTACCCTCCTGAATTTTTTATATATGTTTCCTAATACATCTATATAGAATATTTTAAAATTATTCAAATGCCCCTATATAGGGGCCTTCTTATGTCAATCAGCCTTGGAAAGACATCTCCCATATACCGAAAATTTTAAAAATTGATAAAAAAAATCTTTGCGGAATTTTCACCTCCTGAATTTTTCATATATGTTTCCAAATACACCTAAGAATATTTTAAAATTATTGCCATGCCCCTAAGTAGGGGCCTTCATATTACAATCAGCCTTGGAAGGACATCTCCCATATACCGGAAATTTTAAAAATTCATAAAAAATCTTTGCGAAATTTTCACCTCCTGAGTTTTTTATATATGTTTCCTAATACATCTAAGAATATTTTAAAATTATTCTTATGCCCCTGAGTAGGGGCCTTCATATGATAATGAGCCTTGGAAAGACATCTCCCATATACCGAAAATTTGAAAAATTCATAAAAAATCTTTGGGAAATTTACCCTCCTGAATTTTTTATATATGTTTCCTAATACATCTATATAGAATATTTTAAAATTATTCAAATGCCCCTATATAGGGGCCTTCTTATGTCAATCAGCCTTGGAAGGACATCTCCCATATACCGGAAATTTTAAAAATTCATAAAAAATCTTTGCGAAATTTTCACCTCCTGAATTTTTTATATATGTTTCCTAATATATCTTATAATATTTTAAAATTATTCCCATAATCCTAAGTAGGGGACTTCATATGTCAATCAGCCTTGGAGGGACATCTCCCATATACCGGAAATTTTAAAAATTCATAAAAAATCTTTGCGAAATTTTCACCTCCTGAGTTTTTTATATATGTTTCCTAATACATCTAAGAATATTTTAAAATTATTCTTATGCCCCTGAGTAGGGGCCTTCATATGATAATGAGCCTTGGAAAGACATCTCCCATATACCGAAAATTTGAAAAATTCATAAAAAATCTTTGGGAAATTTACCCTCCTGAATTTTTTATATATGTTTCCTAATACATCTATATAGAATATTTTAAAATTATTCAAATGCCCCTATATAGGGGCCTTCTTATGTCAATCAGCCTTGGAAAGACATCTCCCATATACCGAAAATTTTAAAAATTGATAAAAAAAATCTTTGCGGAATTTTCACCTCCTGAATTTTTCATATATGTTTCCAAATACACCTAAGAATATTTTAAAATTATTGCCATGCCCCTAAGTAGGGGCCTTCATATGACAATCAGCCTTGGAAGGACATCTCCCATATACCGGAAATTTTAAAAATTCAAAAAAAAACTTTGGAAAATTTTCACCTCCTGAATTTTTCATATATGTTTGCTAATACATCTAAGAATATTTTAAAATTATTCTTATGCCCCTAAGTAGGGGCATTCATATGGCAATCAGCCTTGGAAGGACATCTCCCTTATATCGGAAATTTTAAAAATTGATAAAAAAAATCTTTGCGGAATTTTCACCTCCTGAATTTTTCATATATGTTTCCTAATATATCTGAAAATATTTTAAAATTATTCCCATGATCCTAAGTAGGGGCCTTCATATGTCAATCAGCTTTGGAGGGACATCTCCCATATACCGGAAGTTTTAAAAATTCATAAACAATCTTTGCGAAATTTTCACCTCCTGAATTTTTTATATATGTTTCCTAATACATCTATATAGAATATTTTAAAATTATTCCCATGCCCCTAAAAATCGTTGCGAAATTTTCAACTTCTGAATTTTTTATATATGTTTCTTAATACATCTAAGAATATTTTAAAATTATTCAAATGCCCCTAAGTAGGGGCATTCATATGGCAATCAGCCTTGGAAGGACATCTCCCTTATACCGGAAATTTTAAAAATTCATAAAAAATCTTTGCGAAATATTCACCTCCTGAATTTTTTATATATGTTTCCTAATATATCTTATAATATTTTAAAATTATTCCCATAATCCTAAGTAGGGGACTTCATATGTCAATCAGCCTTGGAGGGACATCTCCCATATACCGGAAATTTTAAAAATTCATAAAAAATCTTTGCGAAATTTTCACCTCCTGAGTTTTTTATATATGTTTCCTAATACATCTAAGAATATTTTAAAATTATTCTTATACCCCTGAGTAGGGGCCTTCATATGATAATCAGCCTTGGAAAGACATCTCCCGTATACCGAAAATTTTAAAAATTCATAAAAAATCTTTGGGAAATTTACCCTCCTGAATTTTTTATATATGTTTCCTAATACATCTATATAGAATATTTTAAAATTATTCCCATGCCCCTAAAAATCGTTGCGAAATTTTCACCTTCTGAATTTTTTATATATGTTTCTTAATACATCTAAGAATATTTTAAAATTATTCAAATGCCCCTAAGTAGGGGCATTCATATGGCAATCAGCCTTGGAAGGACATCTCCCTTATACCGGAAACTTGAAAAATTCATAAAAAATCGTTGCGAAATTTTCACCTTCTGAATTTTTTATATATGTTTCCTAATATATCTTATAATATTTTAAAATTATTCCCATAATTCTAAGTAGGGGACTTCATATGTCAATCAGCCTTGGAGGGACATCTCCCATATACCGGAAATTTTAAAAATTCATAAAAAATCTTTGCGAAATTTTCACCTCCTGAGTTTTTTATATATGTTTCCTAATACATCTAAGAATATTTTAAAATTATTCTTATGCCCCTGAGTAGGGGCCTTCATATGATAATCAGCCTTGGAAAGACATCTCCCATATACCGAAAATTTTAAAAATTCATAAAAAATCTTTGGGAAATTTACCCTCCTGAATTTTTTATATATGTTTCCTAATACATCTATATAGAATATTTTAAAATTATTCAAATGCCCCTATATAGGGGCCTTCTTATGTCAATCAGCCTTGGAAGGACATCTCCCATATACCGGAAATTTTAAAAATTCATAAAAAATCTTTGCGAAATTTTCACCTCCTGAATTTTTTATATATGTTTCCTAATATATCTTATAATATTTTAAAATTATTCCCATAATCCTAAGTAGGGGACTTCATATGTCAATCAGCCTTGGAGGGACATCTCCCATATACCGGAAATTTTAAAAATTCATAAAAAATCTTTGCGAAATTTTCACCTCCTGAGTTTTTTATATATGTTTCCTAATACATCTAAGAATATTTTAAAATTATTCTTATGCCCCTGAGTAGGGGCCTTCATATGATAATCAGCCTTGGAAAGACATCTCCCATATACCGAAAATTTTAAAAATTCATAAAAAATCTTTGGGAAATTTACCCTCCTGAATTTTTTATATATGTTTCCTAATACATCTATATAGAATATTTTAAAATTATTCAAATGGCCCTATATAGGGGCCTTCTTATGTCAATCAGCCTTGGAAGGACATCTCCCATATACCGGAAATTTTAAAAATTCATAAAAAATCTTTGCGAAATTTTCACCTCCTGAATTTTTTATATATGTTTCCTAATATATCTTATAATATTTTAAAATTATTCCCATAATCCTAAGTAGGGGACTTCATATGTCAATCAGCCTTGGAGGGACATCTCCCATATACCGGAAATTTTAAAAATTCATAAAAAATCTTTGCGAAATTTTCACCTCCTGAGTTTTTTATATATGTTTCCTAATACATCTAAGAATATTTTAAAATTATTCTTATGCCCCTGAGTAGGGGCCTTCATATGATAATGAGCCTTGGAAAGACATCTCCCATATACCGAAAATTTGAAAAATTCATAAAAAATCTTTGGGAAATTTACCCTCCTGAATTTTTTATATATGTTTCCTAATACATCTATATAGAATATTTTAAAATTATTCCCATGCCCCTAAAAATCGTTGCGAAATTTTCACCTTCTGAATTTTTTATATATGTTTCTTAATACATCTAAGAATATTTTAAAATTATTCAAATGCCCCTAAGTAGGGGCATTCATATGGCAATCAGCCTTGGAAGGACATCTCCCATATACCGGAAATTTTAAAAATTCAAAAAAAAACTTTGGAAAATTTTCACCTCCTGAATTTTTCATATATGTTTGCTAATACATCTAAGAATATTTTAAAATTATTCTTATGCCCCTGAGTAGGGGCCTTTATATGATAATCAGCCTTGGAAAGACATCTCCCATATACCGAAAATTTTAAAAATTCATAAAAAATCTTTGGGAAATTTACCCTCCTGAATTTTTTATATATGTTTCCTAATACATCTATATAGAATATTTTAAAATTATTCAAATGCCCCTATATAGGGGCCTTCTTATGTCAATCAGCCTTGGAAAGACATCTCCCATATACCGAAAATTTTAAAAATTGATAAAAAAAATCTTTGCGGAATTTTCACCTCCTGAATTTTTCATATATGTTTCCAAATACACCTAAGAATATTTTAAAATTATTGCCATGCCCCTAAGTAGGGGCCTTCATATTACAATCAGCCTTGGAAGGACATCTCCCATATACCGGAAATTTTAAAAATTCATAAAAAATCTTTGCGAAATTTACACCTCCTGAATTTTTCATATATGTTTCCTAATACATCTATGAATATTTTAAAATTATTCCCACGCCCCTATGGAGGGGCCTTCATATGACAATCAGCCTTGGAAAACATCTCCCATATACCGGAAATTTTAAAAATTGTTAAAAAAAATCTTTGCGGAATTTTCACCTCCTGAATTTTTCATATATGTTTCCAAATACACCTAAGAATATTTTAAAATTATTGCCATGCCCCTAAGTAGGGGCCTTCATATGACAATCAGCCTTGGAAGGACATCTCCCATATACCGGAAATTTTAAAAATTCAAAAAAAAACTTTGGAAAATTTTCACCTCCTGAATTTTTCATATATGTTTGCTAATACATCTAAGAATATTTTAAAATTATTCTTATGCCCCTAAGTAGGGGCATTCATATGGCAATCAGCCTTGGAAGGACATCTCCCTTATATCGGAAATTTGAAAAATTCATAAAAAATCGTTGCGAAATTTACACCTCCTGAATTTTTCATATATGTTTCCTAATACATCTATGAATATTTTAAAATTATTCCCACGCCCCTATGGAGGGGCCTTCATATGACAATCAGCCTTGGAAAGACATCTCCCATATACCGGAAATTTTAAAAATTGATAAAAAAAATCTTTGCGGAATTTTCACCTCCTGAATTTTTCATATATGTTTCCAAATACACCTAAGAATATTTTAAAATTATTGCCATGCCCCTAAGTAGGGGCCTTCATATGACAATCAGCCTTGGAAGGACATCTCCCATATACCGGAAATTTTAAAAATTCATAAAAAATCTTTGCGAAATTTTCAGCTCCTGAATTTTTTATATATGTTTCCTAATATATCTGAAAATATTTTAAAATTATTCCCATGATCCTAAGTAGGGGCCTTCATATGTCAATCAGCTTTGGAGGGACATCTCCCATATACCGGAAGTTTTAAAAATTCATAAACAATCTTTGCGAAATTTTCACCTCCTGAATTTTTTATATATGTTTCCTAATACATCTATATAGAATATTTTAAAATTATTCCCATGCCCCTAAAAATCGTTGCGAAATTTTCAACTTCTGAATTTTTTATATATGTTTCTTAATACATCTAAGAATATTTTAAAATTATTCAAATGCCCCTAAGTAGGGGCATTCATATGGCAATCAGCCTTGGAAGGACATCTCCCTTATACCGGAAACTTGAAAAATTCATAAAAAATCGTTGCGAAATTTTCACCTTCTGAATTATTTTTATATGTTTCCTAATATATCTTATAATATTTTAAAATTATTCCCATAATCCTAAGTAGGGGACTTCATATGTCAATCAGCCTTGGAGGGACATCTCCCATATACCGGAAATTTTAAAAATTCATAAAAAATCTTTGCGAAATTTTCACCTCCTGAGTTTTTTATATATGTTTCCTAATACATCTAAGAATATTTTAAAATTATTCTTATACCCCTGAGTAGGGGCCTTCATATGATAATCAGCCTTGGAAAGACATCTCCCGTATACCGAAAATTTTAAAAATTCATAAAAAATCTTTGGGAAATTTACCCTCCTGAATTTTTTATATATGTTTCCTAATACATCTATATAGAATATTTTAAAATTATTCCCATGCCCCTAAAAATCGTTGCGAAATTTTCACCTTCTGAATTTTTTATATATGTTTCTTAATACATCTAAGAATATTTTAAAATTATTCAAATGCCCCTAAGCAGGGGCATTCATATGGCAATCAGCCTTGGAAGGACATCTCCCTTATACCGGAAACTTGAAAAATTCATAAAAAATCGTTGCGAAATTTTCACCTTCTGAATTTTTTATATATGTTTCCTAATATATCTTATAATATTTTAAAATTATTCCCATAATTCTAAGTAGGGGACTTCATATGTCAATCAGCCTTGGAGGGACATCTCCCATATACCGGAAATTTTAAAAATTCATAAAAAATCTTTGCGAAATTTTCACCTCCTGAGTTTTTTATATATGTTTCCTAATACATCTAAGAATATTTTAAAATTATTCTTATGCCCCTGAGTAGGGGCCTTCATATGATAATCAGCCTTGGAAAGACATCTCCCATATACCGAAAATTTTAAAAATTCATAAAAAATCTTTGGGAAATTTACCCTCCTGAATTTTTTATATATGTTTCCTAATACATCTATATAGAATATTTTAAAATTATTCAAATGCCCCTATATAGGGGCCTTCTTATGTCAATCAGCCTTGGAAGGACATCTCCCATATACCGGAAATTTTAAAAATTCATAAAAAATCTTTGCGAAATTTTCACCTCCTGAATTTTTTATATATGTTTCCTAATATATCTTATAATATTTTAAAATTATTCCCATAATTCTAAGTAGGGGACTTCATATGTCAATCAGCCTTGGAGGGACATCTCCCATATACCGGAAATTTTAAAAATTCATAAAAAATCTTTGCGAAATTTTCACCTCCTGAGTTTTTTATATATGTTTCCTAATACATCTAAGAATATTTTAAAATTATTCTTATGCCCCTGAGTAGGGGCCTTCATATGATAATCAGCCTTGGAAAGACATCTCCCATATACCGAAAATTTTAAAAATTCATAAAAAATCTTTGGGAAATTTACCCTCCTGAATTTTTTATATATGTTTCCTAATACATCTATATAGAATATTTTAAAATTATTCCCATGCCCCTAAAAATCGTTGCGAAATTTTCACCTTCTGAATTTTTTATATATGTTTCTTAATACATCTAAGAATATTTTAAAATTATTCAAATGCCCCTAAGTAGGGGTCTTCATATGACAATCAGCCTTGGAAGGACATCTCCCATATACCGGAAATTTTAAAAATTCAAAAAAAAACTTTGGAAAATTTTCACCTCCTGAATTTTTCATATATGTTTGCTAATACATCTAAGAATATTTTAAAATTATTCTTATGCCCCTGAGTAGGGGCCTTCATATGATAATCAGCCTTGGAAAGACATCTCCCATATACCGAAAATTTTAAAAATTCATAAAAAATCTTTGGGAAATTTACCCTCCTGAATTTTTTATATATGTTTCCTAATACATCTATATAGAATATTTTAAAATTATTCCCATGCCCCTAAAAATCGTTGCGAAATTTTCACCTCCTGAGTTTTTTATATACGTTTCCTAATACATCTGAGAATATTTTAAAATTATTCCCATGCCCCTGAGTAGGGGCCTTAATATGACAATCAGCCTTGGAAGGACATCTCCCATATAAGGGATATATTAAAATTGATAAAAAAAATCTTTGCGAGATTTTCACCTCCTGAGTGTTTTATATATGTTTCCTAATACATCTGAGAATATTTTAAAATTATTTCCAAGTCCCTAAGTAGGGGTCTTCATATGTCAATCAGCCTTGGAAGGACATCTCCCATATACCGGAAATTTTAAAAATTCATAAAAAATCATTGCGAAATTTTCACCTCCTGAGTTTTTTATATATGTTTCCTAATACATCTAAGAATATTTTAAAATTATTCTTATGCCCCTGAGTAGGGGCCTTCATATGATAATCAGCCTTGGAAAGACATCTCCCATATACCGAAAATTTTAAAAATTCATAAAAAATCTTTGGGAAATTTACCCTCCTGAATTTTTTATATATGTTTCCTAATATATCTAAGAATATTTTAAAATTATTCCCATGCCCCTGAGTAGGGGCCTTCATATGATAATCAGCCTTGGAAAGACATCCCCCATATACCGGAAATTTTAAAAATTCATAAAAAATCTTTGCGAAATTTTCACCTCCTGAGTTTTTTATATACGTTTCCTAATACATCTGAGAATATTTTAAAATTATTCCCATGCCCCTGAGTAGGGGCCTTAATATGACAATCAGCCTTGGAAGGACATCTCCCATATAAGGGATATTTTAAAATTGATAAAAAAAATCTTTGCGAGATTTTCACCTCCTGAGTGTTTTATATATGTTTCCTAATACATCTGAGAATATTTTAAAATTATTCCCATGCCCCTAAAAATCGTTGCGAAATTTTCACCTCCTGAATTTTTCATATATGTTTCATAATACATCTAAGAATATTTTAAAATTACTGCCATGCCCCTATGTAGGGGCCTTCATATGACAAATAGCCTTGGAAGGACATCTCCCATATACCGTAAAATTTAAAAATTCATAAAAAATCTTTGGGAAATTTTCACCACCTGAATTTTTAATATATGTTTCCTAATATATCTAAGAATATTTTAAAATTATTCCTATGCCCCTAGGTAGGGGTCTTCATATTACAATCAGCCTTGGAAGGACATCTCCCATATACCGGAAATTTTAAAAATTCATAAAAAATCTTTGCGAAATTTACACCTCCTGAATTTTTCATATATGTTTCCTAATACATCTATGAATATTTTAAAATTATTCCCACGCCCCTATGGAGGGGCCTTCATATGACAATCAGCCTTGGAAAGACATCTCCCATATACCGGAAATTTTAAAAATTGATAAAAAAAATCTTTGCGAAATTTTCACCTCCTGAATTTTTCATATATGTTTCCAAATACGCCTAAGAATATTTTAAAATTATTGCCATGCCCCTAAGTAGGGGCCTTCATATGACAATCAGACTTGGAAAGACATCTCCCATATACCGGAAATTTTAAAAATTCATAAAAAATCATTGCGAAATTTTCACCTCCTGAGTTTTTCATATGTGTTTCCCAATACATCTGAGAATATTTTAAAATTATTCCTATGCCCCTAAGTAGGGGACTTCATTTGTCAATCAGCCTTGGAAGGACATGTCCCATATACCGGAAATTTTAAAAATTCAAAAAAAAACTTTGGAAAATTTTCACCTCCTGAATTTTTCATATATGTTTGCTAATACATCTAAGAATATTTTAAAATTATTCTTATGCCCCTAAGTAGGGGCATTCATATGTCAATCAGCCTTGGAAGGACATCTCCCATATACCGGAAATTTTAAAAATTCATAAAAAATCTTTGCGAAATTTTCACCTCCTGAATTTTTTATATATGTTTCCTAATATATCTGATAATATTTTAAAATTATTCCCATGATCCTAAGTAGGGGCCTTCATATGTCAATCAGCCTTGGAGGGACATCTCCCATATACCGGAAGTTTTAAAAATTCATAAACAATCTTTGCGAAATTTTCACCTCCTGAATTTTTTATATATGTTTCCTAATACATCTATATAGAATATTTTAAAATTATTCCCATGACCCTAAAAATCTTTGGGAAATTTACCCTCCTGAATTTTTTATATATGTTTCCTAATACATCTATATAGAATATTTTAAAATTATTCAAATGCCCCTATATAGGGGCCTTCTTATGTCAATCAGCCTTGGAGGGACATCTCCCATATACCGGAAATTTTAAAAATTCATAAAGACTCTTTGCGAAATTTTCACCTCCTGAATTTTTTATATATGTTTCCTAATGTATCTAAGAATATTTGAAAATTATTTCCAAGTTCCTAAGTAGGGGCTTTCATATGACAATCAGCCTTGGAAGGACATCTCCCATATACCGGAAATTTTAAAAATTCATAAAAAATCTTTGGGAAATTTACCCTCCTGAATTTTTTATATATGTTTCCTAATATATCTGATAATATTTTAAAATTATTGCCATGCCCCTAAGTAGGGGCCTTCATATGACAATCAGCTTTGGAAGGACATCTCCCATATAACGGATATTTTAAAATTTGATAAAAAAAATCTTTGCGAAATTTTCACCTCCTCAATTTTTCATATATGTTTCCTAATACATCTAAGAATATTTTAAAATTATTTCCAAGTCCCTAAGTAGGGGCCTTCATATGTCAATTAGCCTTGGAAGGACATCTCACATATACCGGAAATTTTAAAAACTCATAAAAAATCTTTGGAAAATTTTCACCTCCTGAATTTTTTATATATGTTTCCTAATGTATCTAAGTATATTTTAAAATTATTTCCAAGTCCCTAAGTAGGGGCCTTCATATGTCAATCAGCTTTGGAAGAACATTCCTTATAGTGTATATTAAAAAATTCTTAAAAAAAACTTTGGAAAATGTTCACCTTCTGAATTTTTTATATATGTTTTCTAATACATCTGAGAATATTATAAAATTATTCTTATGCCCCTAAGTAGGGGCATTCATATGACAATCAGCCTTGGAAGGACATCTCCCATATACCGCAAATTTCAAAAATTCATAAAGAAACTTTGGAAAATTTTCACCTCCTGAATTTTTTATATATGTTTCCTAATTCATCTGAGAATATTTTAAAATTATTCCCATGCCCCTAAAAATCGTTGCGAAATTTTCACCTTCTGAAATTTTTATATATGTTTCCTAATACATCTGAGAATATTTTAAAATTATTCCCATGCCCCTAAACATCGTTGCGAAATTTTCACCTCCTGAATTTTTCATATATGTTTCCTAATACATCTAAGAATATTTTAAAATTATTGCCATGCCCCTAAGTAGGGGCCTTCATATGACAATCAGCCTTGGAAGGACATCTCCCATATACCGGAAATTTGAAAAATTCATAAAAAATCTTTGGGAAATTTACCCTCCTGAATTTTTTATATATGTTTCCTAATACATCTATATAGAATATTTTAAAATTATTCAAATGCCCCTATATAGGGGCCTTCTTATGTCAATCAGCCTTGGAAGGACATCTCCCATATACCGGAAATTTTAAAAATTCATAAAAAATCTTTGCGAAATTTTCACCTCCTGAATTTTTTATATATGTTTCCTAATATATCTTATAATATTTTAAAATTATTCCCATAATCCTAAGTAGGGGACTTCATATGTCAATCAGCCTTGGAGGGACATATCCCATATACCGGAAATTTTAAAAATTCATAAAAAATCTTTGCGAAATTTTCACCTCCTGAGTTTTTTATATATGTTTCCTAATACATCTAAGAATATTTTAAAATTATTCTTATACCCCTGAGTAGGGGCCTTCATATGATAATCAGCCTTGGAAAGACATCTCCCATATACCGAAAATTTTAAAAATTCATAAAAAATCTTTGGGAAATTTACCCTCCTGAATTTTTTATATATGTTTCCTAATACATCTATATAGAATATTTTAAAATTATTCCCATGCCCCTAAAAATCGTTGCGAAATTTTCACCTTCTGAATTTTTTATATATGTTTCTTAATACATCTAAGAATATTTTAAAATTATTCAAATGCCCCTAAGTAGGGGCATTCATATGGCAATCAGCCTTGGAAGGACATCTCCCTTATACCGGAAACTTGAAAAATTCATAAAAAATCGTTGCGAAATTTTCACCTTCTGAATTTTTTATATATGTTTCCTAATATATCTTATAATATTTTAAAATTATTCCCATAATCCTAAGTAGGGGACTTCATATGTCAATCAGCCTTGGAGGGACATCTCCCATATACCGGAAATTTTAAAAATTCATAAAAAATCTTTGCGAAATTTTCACCTCCTGAGTTTTTTATATATGTTTCCTAATACATCTAAGAATATTTTAAAATTATTCTTATGCCCCTGAGTAGGGGCCTTCATATGATAATCAGCCTTGGAAAGACATCTCCCATATACCGAAAATTTTAAAAATTCATAAAAAATCTTTGGGAAATTTACCCTCCTGAATTTTTTATATATGTTTCCTAATACATCTATATAGAATATTTTAAAATTATTCAAATGCCCCTATATAGGGGCCTTCTTATGTCAATCAGCCTTGGAAGGACATCTCCCATATACCGGAAATTTTAAAAATTCATAAAAAATCTTTGCGAAATTTTCACCTCCTGAATTTTTTATATATGTTTCCTAATATATCTTATAATATTTTAAAATTATTCCCATAATCCTAAGTAGGGGACTTCATATGTCAATCAGCCTTGGAAGGACATCTCCCATATACCGGAAATTTTAAAAATTCATAAAAAATCTTTGCGAAATTTTCACCTCCTGAGTTTTTTATATATGTTTCCTAATACATCTAAGAATATTTTAAAATTATTCTTATGCCCCTGAGTAGGGGCCTTCATATGATAATCAGCCTTGGAAAGACATCTCCCATATACCGAAAATTTTAAAAATTCATAAAAAATCTTTGGGAAATTTACCCTCCTGAATTTTTTATATATGTTTCCTAATACATCTATATAGAATATTTTAAAATTATTCAAATGCCCCTATATAGGGGCCTTCTTATGTCAATCAGCCTTGGAAGGACATCTCCCATATACCGGAAATTTTAAAAATTCATAAAAAATCTTTGCGAAATTTTCACCTCCTGAATTTTTTATATATGTTTCCTAATATATCTTATAATATTTTAAAATTATTCCCATAATCCTAAGTAGGGGACTTCATATGTCAATCAGCCTTGGAGGGACATCTCCCATATACCGGAAATTTTAAAAATTCATAAAAAATCTTTGCGAAATTTTCACCTCCTGAGTTTTTTATATATGTTTCCTAATACATCTAAGAATATTTTAAAATTATTCTTATGCCCCTGAGTAGGGGCCTTCATATGATAATGAGCCTTGGAAAGACATCTCCCATATACCGAAAATTTTAAAAATTCATAAAAAATCTTTGGGAAATTTACCCTCCTGAATTTTTTATATATGTTTCCTAATACATCTATATAGAATATTTTAAAATTATTCCCATGCCCCTGAGTAGGGGCCTTCATATGATAATCAGCCTTTGAAAGACATCCCCCATATACCGGAAATTTTAAAAATTCATAAAAAATCTTTGCGAAATTTTCACCTCCTGAGTTTTTTATATACGTTTCCTAATACATCTGAGAATATTTTAAAATTATTCCCATGCCCCTGAGTAGGGGCCTTAATATGACAATCAGCCTTGGAAGGACATCTCCCATATAAGGGATATATTAAAATTGATAAAAAAAATCTTTGCGAGATTTTCACCTCCTGAGTGTTTTATATATGTTTCCTAATACATCTGAGAATATTTTAAATTTATTTCCAAGTCCCTAAGTAGGGGTCTTCATATGTCAATCAGCCTTGGAAGGACATCTCCCATATACCGGAAATTTTAAAAATTCATAAAAAATCATTGCGAAATTTTCACCTCCTGAGTTTTTTATATATGTTTCCTAATACATCTAAGAATATTTTAAAATTATTCTTATGCCCCTGAGTAGGGGCCTTCATATGATAATCAGCCTTGGAAAGACATCTCCCATATACCGAAAATTTTAAAAATTCATAAAAAATCTTTGGGAAATTTACCCTCCTGAATTTTTTATATATGTTTCCTAATATATCTAAGAATATTTTAAAATTATTCCCATGCCCCTGAGTAGGGGCCTTCATATGATAATCAGCCTTGGAAAGACATCCCCCATATACCGGAAATTTTAAAAATTCATAAAAAATCTTTGCGAAATTTTCACCTCCTGAGTTTTTTATATACGTTTCCTAATACATCTGAGAATATTTTAAAATTATTCCCATGCCCCTGAGTAGGGGCCTTAATATGACAATCAGCCTTGGAAGGACATCTCCCATATAAGGGATATTTTAAAATTGATAAAAAAAATCTTTGCGAGATTTTCACCTCCTGAGTGTTTTATATATGTTTCCTAATACATCTGAGAATATTTTAAAATTATTCCCATGCCCCTAAAAATCGTTGCGAAATTTTCACCTCCTGAATTTTTCATATATGTTTCATAATACATCTAAGAATATTTTAAAATTACTGCCATGCCCCTATGTAGGGGCCTTCATATGACAATCAGCCTTGGAAGGACATCTCCCATATACCGTAAAATTTAAAAATTCATAAAAAATCTTTGGGAAATTTTCACCACCTGAATTTTTAATATATGTTTCCTAATATATCTAAGAATATTTTAAAATTATTCCTATGCCCCTAGGTAGGGGTCTTCATATTACAATCAGCCTTGGAAGGACATCTCCCATATACCGGAAATTTTAAAAATTCATAAAAAATCTTTGCGAAATTTACACCTCCTGAATTTTTCATATATGTTTCCTAATACATCTATGAATATTTTAAAATTATTCCCACGCCCCTATGGAGGGGCCTTCATATGACAATCAGCCTTGGAAAGACACATCCCATATACCGGAAATTTTAAAAATTGATAAAAAAAATCTTTGCGAAATTTTCACCTCCTGAATTTTTCATATATGTTTCCAAATACGCCTAAGAATATTTTAAAATTATTGCCATGCCCCTAAGTAGGGGCCTTCATATGACAATCAGACTTGGAAAGACATCTCCCATATACCGGAAATTTTAAAAATTCATAAAAAATCATTGCGAAATTTTCACCTCCTGAGTTTTTCATATGTGTTTCCCAATACATCTGAGAATATTTTAAAATTATTCCTATGCCCCTAAGTAGGGGACTTCATTTGTCAATCAGCCTTGGAAGGACATGTCCCATATACCGGAAATTTTAAAAATTCAAAAAAAAACTTTGGAAAATTTTCACCTCCTGAATTTTTCATATATGTTTGCTAATACATCTAAGAATATTTTAAAATTATTCTTATGCCCCTAAGTAGGGGCATTCATATGTCAATCAGCCTTGGAAGGACATCTCCCATATACCGGAAATTTTAAAAATTCATAAAAAATCTTTGCGAAATTTTCACCTCCTGAATTTTTTATATATGTTTCCTAATATATCTGATAATATTTTAAAATTATTCCCATGATCCTAAGTAGGGGCCTTCATATGTCAATCAGCCTTGGAGGGACATCTCCCATATACCGGAAGTTTTAAAAATTCATAAACAATCTTTGCGAAATTTTCACCTCCTGAATTTTTTATATATGTTTCCTAATACATCTATATAGAATATTTTAAAATTATTCCCATGACCCTAAAAATCGTTGCGAAATTTTCACCTTCTGAATTTTTTATATATGTTTCTTAATACATCTAAGAATATTTTAAAATTATTCAAATTCCCCTATATAGGGGCCTTCTTATGTCAATCAGCCTTGGAAGGACATCTCCCATATACCGGAAATTTTAAAAATTCATAAAGACTCTTTGCGAAATTTTCACCTCCTGAATTTTTTATATATGTTTCCTAATGTATCTAAGAATATTTGAAAATTATTTCCAAGTTCCTAAGTAGGGGCTTTCATATGACAATCAGCCTTGGAAGGACATCTCCCATATACCGGAAATTTTAAAAATTCATAAAAAATCTTTGGGAAATTTACCCTCCTGAATTTTTTATATATGTTTCCTAATATATCTGATAATATTTTAAAATTATTGCCATGCCCCTAAGTAGGGGCCTTCATATGACAATCAGCTTTGGAAGGACATCTCCCATATAACGGATATTTTAAAATTTGATAAAAAAAATCTTTGCGAAATTTTCACCTCCTCAATTTTTCATATATGTTTCCTAATACATCTAAGAATATTTTAAAATTATTTCCAAGTCCCTAAGTAGGGGCCTTCATATGTCAATTAGCCTTGGAAGGACATCTCACATATACCGGAAATTTTAAAAACTCATAAAAAATCTTTGGAAAATTTTCACCTCCTGAATTTTTTATATATGTTTCCTAATGTATCTAAGTATATTTTAAAATTATTTCCAAGTCCCTAAGTAGGGGCCTTCATATGTCAATCAGCTTTGGAAGAACATTCCTTATAGTGTATATTAAAAAATTCTTAAAAAAAACTTTGGAAAATGTTCACCTTCTGAATTTTTTATATATGTTTTCTAATACATCTGAGAATATTATAAAATTATTCTTATGCCCCTAAGCAGGGGCATTCATATGACAATCAGCCTTGGAAGGACATCTCCCATATACCGCAAATTTCAAAAATTCATAAAGAAACTTTGGAAAATTTTCACCTCCTGAATTTTTTATATATGTTTCCTAATTCATCTGAGAATATTTTAAAATTATTCCCATGCCCCTAAAAATCGTTGCGAAATTTTCACCTTCTGAAATTTTTATATATGTTTCCTAATACATCTGAGAATATTTTAAAATTATTCCCATGCCCCTAAACATCGTTGCGAAATTTTCACCTCCTGAATTTTTCATATATGTTTCCTAATACATCTAAGAATATTTTAAAATTATTGCCATGCCCCTAAGTAGGGGCCTTCATATGACAATCAGCCTTGGAAGGACATCTCCCATATACCGGAAATTTGAAAAATTCATAAAAAATCTTTGGGAAATTTACCCTCCTGAATTTTTTATATATGTTTCCTAATACATCTATATAGAATATTTTAAAATTATTCAAATGCCCCTATATAGGGGCCTTCTTATGTCAATCAGCCTTGGAAGGACATCTCCCATATACCGGAAATTTTAAAAATTCATAAAAAATCTTTGCGAAATTTTCACCTCCTGAATTTTTTATATATGTTTCCTAATATATCTTATAATATTTTAAAATTATTCCCATAATCCTAAGTAGGGGACTTCATATGTCAATCAGCCTTGGAGGGACATCTCCCATATACCGGAAATTTTAAAAATTCATAAAAAATCTTTGCGAAATTTTCACCTCCTGAGTTTTTTATATATGTTTCCTAATACATCTAAGAATATTTTAAAATTATTCTTATGCCCCTGAGTAGGGGCCTTCATATGATAATCAGCCTTGGAAAGACATCTCCCATATACCGAAAATTTTAAAAATTCATAAAAAATCTTTGGGAAATTTACCCTCCTGAATTTTTTATATATGTTTCCTAATACATCTATATAGAATATTTTAAAATTATTCAAATGCCCCTATATAGGGGCCTTCTTATGTCAATCAGCCTTGGAAGGACATCTCCCATATACCGGAAATTTTAAAAATTCATAAAAAATCTTTGCGAAATTTTCACCTCCTGAATTTTTTATATATGTTTCCTAATATATCTTATAATATTTTAAAATTATTCCCATAATCCTAAGTAGGGGACTTCATATGTCAATCAGCCTTGGAGGGACATATCCCATATACCGGAAATTTTAAAAATTCATAAAAAATCTTTGCGAAATTTTCACCTCCTGAGTTTTTTATATATGTTTCCTAATACATCTAAGAATATTTTAAAATTATTCTTATACCCCTGAGTAGGGGCCTTCATATGATAATCAGCCTTGGAAAGACATCTCCCATATACCGAAAATTTTAAAAATTCATAAAAAATCTTTGGGAAATTTACCCTCCTGAATTTTTTATATATGTTTCCTAATACATCTATATAGAATATTTTAAAATTATTCCCATGCCCCTAAAAATCGTTGCGAAATTTTCACCTTCTGAATTTTTTATATATGTTTCTTAATACATCTAAGAATATTTTAAAATTATTCAAATGCCCCTAAGTAGGGGCATTCATATGGCAATCAGTCTTGGAAGGACATCTCCCTTATACCGGAAACTTGAAAAATTCATAAAAAATCGTTGCGAAATTTTCACCTTCTGAATTTTTTATATATGTTTCCTAATATATCTTATAATATTTCAAAATTATTCCCATAATCCTAAGTAGGGGACTTCATATGTCAATCAGCCTTGGAGGGACATCTCCCATATACCGGAAATTTTAAAAATTCATAAAAAATCTTTGCGAAATTTTCACCTCCTGAGTTTTTTATATATGTTTCCTAATACATCTAAGAATATTTTAAAATTATTCTTATGCCCCTGAGTAGGGGCCTTCATATGATAATCAGCCTTGGAAAGACATCTCCCATATACCGAAAATTTTAAAAATTCATAAAAAATCTTTGGGAAATTTACCCTCCTGAATTTTTTATATATGTTTCCTAATACATCTATATAGAATATTTTAAAATTATTCAAATGCCCCTATATAGGGGCCTTCTTATGTCAATCAGCCTTGGAAGGACATCTCCCATATACCGGAAATTTTAAAATTTCATAAAAAATCTTTGCGAAATTTTCACCTCCTGAATTTTTTATATATGTTTCCTAATATATCTTATAATATTTTAAAATTATTCCCATAATCCTAAGTAGGGGACTTCATATGTCAATCAGCCTTGGAAGGACATCTCCCATATACCGGAAATTTTAAAAATTCATAAAAAATCTTTGCGAAATTTTCACCTCCTGAGTTTTTTATATATGTTTCCTAATACATCTAAGAATATTTTAAAATTATTCTTATGCCCCTGAGTAGGGGCCTTCATATGATAATCAGCCTTGGAAAGACATCTCCCATATACCGAAAATTTTAAAAATTCATAAAAAATCTTTGGGAAATTTACCCTCCTGAATTTTTTATATATGTTTCCTAATACATCTATATAGAATATTTTAAAATTATTCAAATGCCCCTATATAGGGGCCTTCTTATGTCAATCAGCCTTGGAAGGACATCTCCCATATACCGGAAATTTTAAAAATTCATAAAAAATCTTTGCGAAATTTTCACCTCCTGAATTTTTTATATATGTTTCCTAATATATCTTATAATATTTTAAAATTATTCCCATAATCCTAAGTAGGGGACTTCATATGTCAATCAGCCTTGGAGGGACATCTCCCATATACCGGAAATTTTAAAAATTCATAAAAAATCTTTGCGAAATTTTCACCTCCTGAGTTTTTTATATATGTTTCCTAATACATCTAAGAATATTTTAAAATTATTCTTATGCCCCTGAGTAGGGGCCTTCATATGATAATGAGCCTTGGAAAGACATCTCCCATATACCGAAAATTTTAAAAATTCATAAAAAATCTTTGGGAAATTTACCCTCCTGAATTTTTTATATATGTTTCCTAATATATCTAAGAATATTTTAAAATTATTCCCATGCCCCTGAGTAGGGGCCTTCATATGATAATCAGCCTTGGAAAGACATCCCCCATATACCGGAAATTTTAAAAATTCATAAAAAATCTTTGCGAAATTTTCACCTCCTGAGTTTTTTATATACGTTTCCTAATACATCTGAGAATATTTTAAAATTATTCCCATGCCCCTGAGTAGGGGCCTTAATATGACAATCAGCCTTGGAAGGACATCTCCCATATAAGGGATATTTTAAAATTGATAAAAAAAATCTTTGCGAGATTTTCACCTCCTGAGTGTTTTATATATGTTTCCTAATACATCTGAGAATATTTTAAAATTATTCCCATGCCCCTAAAAATCGTTGCGAAATTTTCACCTCCTGAATTTTTCATATATGTTTCATAATACATCTAAGAATATTTTAAAATTACTGCCATGCCCCTATGTAGGGGCCTTCATATGACAAATAGCCTTGGAAGGACATCTCCCATATACCGTAAAATTTAAAAATTCATAAAAAATCTTTGGGAAATTTTCACCACCTGAATTTTTAATATATGTTTCCTAATATATCTAAGAATATTTTAAAATTATTCCTATGCCCCTAGGTAGGGGTCTTCATATTACAATCAGCCTTGGAAGGACATCTCCCATATACCGGAAATTTTAAAAATTCATAAAAAATCTTTGCGAAATTTACACCTCCTGAATTTTTCATATATGTTTCCTAATACATCTATGAATATTTTAAAATTATTCCCACGCCCCTATGGAGGGGCCTTCATATGACAATCAGCCTTGGAAAGACATCTCCCATATACCGGAAATTTTAAAAATTGATAAAAAAAATCTTTGCGAAATTTTCACCTCCTGAATTTTTCATATATGTTTCCAAATACGCCTAAGAATATTTTAAAATTATTGCCATGCCCCTAAGTAGGGGCCTTCATATGACAATCAGACTTGGAAAGACATCTCCCATATACCGGAAATTTTAAAAATTCATAAAAAATCATTGCGAAATTTTCACCTCCTGAGTTTTTCATATGTGTTTCCCAATACATCTGAGAATATTTTAAAATTATTCCTATGCCCCTAAGTAGGGGACTTCATTTGTCAATCAGCCTTGGAAGGACATGTCCCATATACCGGAAATTTTAAAAATTCAAAAAAAAACTTTGGAAAATTTTCACCTCCTGAATTTTTCATATATGTTTGCTAATACATCTAAGAATATTTTAAAATTATTCTTATGCCCCTAAGTAGGGGCATTCATATGTCAATCAGCCTTGGAAGGACATCTCCCATATACCGGAAATTTTAAAAATTCATAAAAAATCTTTGCGAAATTTTCACCTCCTGAATTTTTTATATATGTTTCCTAATATATCTGATAATATTTTAAAATTATTCCCATGATCCTAAGTAGGGGCCTTCATATGTCAATCAGCCTTGGAGGGACATCTCCCATATACCGGAAGTTTTAAAAATTCATAAACAATCTTTGCGAAATTTTCACCTCCTGAATTTTTTATATATGTTTCCTAATACATCTATATAGAATATTTTAAAATTATTCCCATGACCCTAAAAATCTTTGGGAAATTTACCCTCCTGAATTTTTTATATATGTTTCCTAATACATCTATATAGAATATTTTAAAATTATTCAAATGCCCCTATATAGGGGCCTTCTTATGTCAATCAGCCTTGGAGGGACATCTCCCATATACCGGAAATTTTAAAAATTCATAAAGACTCTTTGCGAAATTTTCACCTCCTGAATTTTTTATATATGTTTCCTAATGTATCTAAGAATATTTGAAAATTATTTCCAAGTTCCTAAGTAGGGGCTTTCATATGACAATCAGCCTTGGAAGGACATCTCCCATATACCGGAAATTTTAAAAATTCATAAAAAATCTTTGGGAAATTTACCCTCCTGAATTTTTTATATATGTTTCCTAATATATCTGATAATATTTTAAAATTATTGCCATGCCCCTAAGTAGGGGCCTTCATATGAAAATCAGCTTTGGAAGGACATCTCCCATATAACGGATATTTTAAAATTTGATAAAAAAAATCTTTGCGAAATTTTCACCTCCTCAATTTTTCATATATGTTTCCTAATACATCTAAGAATATTTTAAAATTATTTCCAAGTCCCTAAGTAGGGGCCTTCATATGTCAATTAGCCTTGGAAGGACATCTCACATATACCGGAAATTTTAAAAACTCATAAAAAATCTTTGGAAAATTTTCACCTCCTGAATTTTTTATATATGTTTCCTAATGTATCTAAGTATATTTTAAAATTATTTCCAAGTCCCTAAGTAGGGGCCTTCATATGTCAATCAGCTTTGGAAGAACATTCCTTATAGTGTATATTAAAAAATTCTTAAAAAAAACTTTGGAAAATGTTCACCTTCTGAATTTTTTATATATGTTTTCTAATACATCTGAGAATATTATAAAATTATTCTTATGCCCCTAAGTAGGGGCATTCATATGACAATCAGCCTTGGAAGGACATCTCCCATATACCGCAAATTTCAAAAATTCATAAAGAAACTTTGGAAAATTTTCACCTCCTGAATTTTTTATATATGTTTCCTAATTCATCTGAGAATATTTTAAAATTATTCCCATGCCCCTAAAAATCGTTGCGAAATTTTCACCTTCTGAAATTTTTATATATGTTTCCTAATACATCTGAGAATATTTTAAAATTATTCCCATGCCCCTAAACATCGTTGCGAAATTTTCACCTCCTGAATTTTTCATATATGTTTCCTAATACATCTAAGAATATTTTAAAATTATTGCCATGCCCCTAAGTAGGGGCCTTCATATGACAATCAGCCTTGGAAGGACATCTCCCATATACCGGAAATTTGAAAAATTCATAAAAAATCTTTGGGAAATTTACCCTCCTGAATTTTTTATATATGTTTCCTAATACATCTATATAGAATATTTTAAAATTATTCAAATGCCCTTATATAGGGGCCTTCTTATGTCAATCAGCCTTGGAAGGACATCTCCCATATACCGGAAATTTTAAAAATTCATAAAAAATCTTTGCGAAATTTTCACCTCCTGAATTTTTTATATATGTTTCCTAATATATCTTATAATATTTTAAAATTATTCCCATAATCCTAAGTAGGGGACTTCATATGTCAATCAGCCTTGGAGGGACATCTCCCATATACCGGAAATTTTAAAAATTCATAAAAAATCTTTGCGAAATTTTCACCTCCTGAGTTTTTTATATATGTTTCCTAATACATCTAAGAATATTTTAAAATTATTCTTATGCCCCTGAGTAGGGGCCTTCATATGATAATCAGCCTTGGAAAGACATCTCCCATATACCGAAAATTTTAAAAATTCATAAAAAATCTTTGGGAAATTTACCCTCCTGAATTTTTTATATATGTTTCCTAATACATCTATATAGAATATTTTAAAATTATTCCCATGCCCCTAAAAATCGTTGCGAAATTTTCACCTTTTGAATTTTTAATATATGTTTCTTAATACAACTAAGAATATTTTAAAATTATTCAAACGCCCCTAAGTAGGGGTCTTCATATGACAATCAGCCTTGGAAGGACATCTCCCATATACCGGAAATTTTAAAAATTCAAAAAAAAACTTTGGAAAATTTTCACCTCCTGAATTTTTCATATATGTTTGCTAATACATCTAAGAATATTTTAAAATTATTCTTATGCCCCTGAGTAGGGGCCTTCATATGATAATCAGCCTTGGAAAGACATCTCCCATATACCGAAAATTTTAAAAATTCATAAAAAATCTTTGGGAAATTTACCCTCCTGAATTTTTTATATATGTTTCCTAATACATCTATATAGAATATTTTAAAATTATTCCCATGCCCCTAAAAATCGTTGCGAAATTTTCACCTCCTGAGTTTTTTATATACGTTTCCTAATACATCTGAGAATATTTTAAAATTATTCCCATGCCCCTGAGTAGGGGCCTTAATATGACAATCAGCCTTGGAAGGACATCTCCCATATAAGGGATATATTAAAATTGATAAAAAAAATCTTTGCGAGATTTTCACCTCCTGAGTGTTTTATATATGTTTCCTAATACATCTGAGAATATTTTAAAATTATTTCCAAGTCCCTAAGTAGGGGTCTTCATATGTCAATCAGCCTTGGAAGGACATCTCCCATATACCGGAAATTTTAAAAATTCATAAAAAATCATTGCGAAATTTTCACCTCCTGAGTTTTTTATATATGTTTCCTAATACATCTAAGAATATTTTAAAATTATTCTTATGCCCCTGAGTAGGGGCCTTCATATGATAATCAGCCTTGGAAAGACATCTCCCATATACCGAAAATTTTAAAAATTCATAAAAAATCTTTGGGAAATTTACCCTCCTGAATTTTTTATATATGTTTCCTAATATATCTAAGAATATTTTAAAATTATTCCCATGCCCCTGAGTAGGGGCCTTCATATGATAATCAGCCTTGGAAAGACATCCCCCATATACCGGAAATTTTAAAAATTCATAAAAAATCTTTGCGAAATTTTCACCTCCTGAGTTTTTTATATACGTTTCCTAATACATCTGAGAATATTTTAAAATTATTCCCATGCCCCTGAGTAGGGGCCTTAATATGACAATCAGCCTTGGAAGGACATCTCCCATATAAGGGATATTTTAAAATTGATAAAAAAAATCTTTGCGAGATTTTCACCTCCTGAGTGTTTTATATATGTTTCCTAATACATCTGAGAATATTTTAAAATTATTTCCAAGTCCCTAAGTAGGGGTCTTCATATGTCAATCAGCCTTGGAAGGACATCTCCCATATACCGGAAATTTTAAAAATTCATAAAAAATCATTGCGAAATTTTCACCTCCTGAGTTTTTTATATATGTTTCCTAATACATCTAAGAATATTTTAAAATTATTCTTATGCCCCTGAGTAGGGGCCTTCATATGATAATCAGCCTTGGAAAGACATCTCCCATATACCGAAAATTTTAAAAATTCATAAAAAATCTTTGGGAAATTTACCCTCCTGAATTTTTTATATATGTTTCCTAATATATCTAAGAATATTTTAAAATTATTCCCATGCCCCTGAGTAGGGGCCTTCATATGATAATCAGCCTTGGAAAGACATCCCCCATATACCGGAAATTTTAAAAATTCATAAAAAATCTTTGCGAAATTTTCACCTCCTGAGTTTTTTATATACGTTTCCTAATACATCTGAGAATATTTTAAAATTATTCCCATGCCCCTGAGTAGGGGCCTTAATATGACAATCAGCCTTGGAAGGACATCTCCCATATAAGGGATATTTTAAAATTGATAAAAAAAATCTTTGCGAGATTTTCACCTCCTGAGTGTTTTATATATGTTTCCTAATACATCTGAGAATATTTTAAAATTATTCCCATGCCCCTAAAAATCGTTGCGAAATTTTCACCTCCTGAATTTTTCATATATGTTTCATAATACATCTAAGAATATTTTAAAATTACTGCCATGCCCCTATGTAGGGGCCTTCATATGACAAATAGCCTTGGAAGGACATCTCCCATATACCGTAAAATTTAAAAATTCATAAAAAATCTTTGGGAAATTTTCACCACCTGAATTTTTAATATATGTTTCCTAATATATCTAAGAATATTTTAAAATTATTCCTATGCCCCTAGGTAGGGGTCTTCATATGACAATCAGCCTTGGAAAGACATCTCCCATATACCGGAAATTTTAAAAATTGATAAAAAAAATCTTTGCGAAATTTTCACCTCCTGAATTTTTCATATATGTTTCCAAATACGCCTAAGAATATTTTAAAATTATTGCCATGCCCCTAAGTAGGGGCCTTCATATGACAATCAGACTTGGAAAGACATCTCCCATATACCGGAAATTTTAAAAATTCATAAAAAATCATTGCGAAATTTTCACCTCCTGAGTTTTTCATATGTGTTTCCCAATACATCTGAGAATATTTTAAAATTATTCCTATGCCCCTAAGTAGGGGACTTCATTTGTCAATCAGCCTTGGAAGGACATGTCCCATATACCGGAAATTTTAAAAATTCAAAAAAAAACTTTGGAAAATTTTCACCTCCTGAATTTTTCATATATGTTTGCTAATACATCTAAGAATATTTTAAAATTATTCTTATGCCCCTAAGTAGGGGCATTCATATGTCAATCAGCCTTGGAAGGACATCTCCCATATACCGGAAATTTTAAAAATTCATAAAAAATCTTTGCGAAATTTTCACCTCCTGAATTTTTTATATATGTTTCCTAATATATCTGATAATATTTTAAAATTATTCCCATGATCCTAAGTAGGGGCCTTCATATGTCAATCAGCCTTGGAGGGACATCTCCCATATACCGGAAGTTTTAAAAATTCATAAACAATCTTTGCGAAATTTTCACCTCCTGAATTTTTTATATATGTTTCCTAATACATCTATATAGAATATTTTAAAATTATTCCCATGACCCTAAAAATCGTTGCGAAATTTTCACCTTCTGAATTTTTTATATATGTTTCTTAATACATCTAAGAATATTTTAAAATTATTCAAATTCCCCTATATAGGGGCCTTCTTATGTCAATCAGCCTTGGAAGGACATCTCCCATATACCGGAAATTTTAAAAATTCATAAAGACTCTTTGCGAAATTTTCACCTCCTGAATTTTTTATATATGTTTCCTAATGTATCTAAGAATATTTGAAAATTATTTCCAAGTTCCTAAGTAGGGGCTTTCATATGACAATCAGCCTTGGAAGGACATCTCCCATATACCGGAAATTTTAAAAATTCATAAAAAATCTTTGGGAAATTTACCCTCCTGAATTTTTTATATATGTTTCCTAATATATCTGATAATATTTTAAAATTATTGCCATGCCCCTAAGTAGGGGCCTTCATATGACAATCAGCTTTGGAAGGACATCTCCCATATAACGGATATTTTAAAATTTGATAAAAAAAATCTTTGCGAAATTTTCACCTCCTCAATTTTTCATATATGTTTCCTAATACATCTAAGAATATTTTAAAATTATTTCCAAGTCCCTAAGTAGGGGCCTTCATATGTCAATTAGCCTTGGAAGGACATCTCACATATACCGGAAATTTTAAAAACTCATAAAAAATCTTTGGAAAATTTTCACCTCCTGAATTTTTTATATATGTTTCCTAATGTATCTAAGTATATTTTAAAATTATTTCCAAGTCCCTAAGTAGGGGCCTTCATATGTCAATCAGCTTTGGAAGAACATTCCTTATAGTGTATATTAAAAAATTCTTAAAAAAAACTTTGGAAAATGTTCACCTTCTGAATTTTTTATATATGTTTTCTAATACATCTGAGAATATTATAAAATTATTCTTATGCCCCTAAGTAGGGGCATTCATATGACAATCAGCCTTGGAAGGACATCTCCCATATACCGCAAATTTCAAAAATTCATAAAGAAACTTTGGAAAATTTTCACCTCCTGAATTTTTTATATATGTTTCCTAATTCATCTGAGAATATTTTAAAATTATTCCCATGCCCCTAAAAATCGTTGCGAAATTTTCACCTTCTGAAATTTTTATATATGTTTCCTAATACATCTGAGAATATTTTAAAATTATTCCCATGCCCCTAAACATCGTTGCGAAATTTTCACCTCCTGAATTTTTCATATATGTTTCCTAATACATCTAAGAATATTTTAAAATTATTGCCATGCCCCTAAGTAGGGGCCTTCATATGACAATCAGCCTTGGAAGGACATCTCCCATATACCGGAAATTTGAAAAATTCATAAAAAATCTTTGGGAAATTTACCCTCCTGAATTTTTTATATATGTTTCCTAATACATCTATATAGAATATTTTAAAATTATTCCCATGCCCCTAAAAATCGTTGCGAAATTTTCACCTTCTGAATTTTTTATATATGTTTCTTAATACATCTAAGAATATTTTAAAATTATTCAAATGCCCCTAAGTAGGGGCATTCATATGGCAATCAGCCTTGGAAGGACATCTCCCTTATACCGGAAACTTGAAAAATTCATAAAAAATCGTTGCGAAATTTTCACCTTCTGAATTTTTTATATATGTTTCCTAATATATCTTATAATATTTTAAAATTATTCCCATAATCCTAAGTAGGGGACTTCATATGTCAATCAGCCTTGGAGGGACATCTCCCATATACCGGAAATTTTAAAAATTCATAAAAAATCTTTGCGAAATTTTCACCTCCTGAGTTTTTTATATATGTTTCCTAATACATCTAAGAATATTTTAAAATTATTCTTATGCCCCTGAGTAGGGGCCTTCATATGATAATCAGCCTTGGAAAGACATCTCCCATATACCGAAAATTTTAAAAATTCATAAAAAATCTTTGGGAAATTTACCCTCCTGAATTTTTTATATATGTTTCCTAATACATCTATATAGAATATTTTAAAATTATTCAAATGCCCCTATATAGGGGCCTTCTTATGTCAATCAGCCTTGGAAGGACATCTCCCATATACCGGAAATTTTAAAAATTCATAAAAAATCTTTGCGAAATTTTCACCTCCTGAATTTTTTATATATGTTTCCTAATATATCTTATAATATTTTAAAATTATTCCCATAATCCTAAGTAGGGGACTTCATATGTCAATCAGCCTTGGAAGGACATCTCCCATATACCGGAAATTTTAAAAATTCATAAAAAATCTTTGCGAAATTTTCACCTCCTGAGTTTTTTATATATGTTTCCTAATACATCTAAGAATATTTTAAAATTATTCTTATGCCCCTGAGTAGGGGCCTTCATATGATAATCAGCCTTGGAAAGACATCTCCCATATACCGAAAATTTTAAAAATTCATAAAAAATCTTTGGGAAATTTACCCTCCTGAATTTTTTATATATGTTTCCTAATACATCTATATAGAATATTTTAAAATTATTCAAATGCCCCTATATAGGGGCCTTCTTATGTCAATCAGCCTTGGAAGGACATCTCCCATATACCGGAAATTTTAAAAATTCATAAAAAATCTTTGCGAAATTTTCACCTCCTGAATTTTTTATATATGTTTCCTAATATATCTTATAATATTTTAAAATTATTCCCATAATCCTAAGTAGGGGACTTCATATGTCAATCAGCCTTGGAGGGACATCTCCCATATACCGGAAATTTTAAAAATTCATAAAAAATCTTTGCGAAATTTTCACCTCCTGAGTTTTTTATATATGTTTCCTAATACATCTAAGAATATTTTAAAATTATTCTTATGCCCCTGAGTAGGGGCCTTCATATGATAATGAGCCTTGGAAAGACATCTCCCATATACCGAAAATTTTAAAAATTCATAAAAAATCTTTGGGAAATTTACCCTCCTGAATTTTTTATATATGTTTCCTAATACATCTATATAGAATATTTTAAAATTATTCCCATGCCCCTGAGTAGGGGCCTTCATATGATAATCAGCCTTTGAAAGACATCCCCCATATACCGGAAATTTTAAAAATTCATAAAAAATCTTTGCGAAATTTTCACCTCCTGAGTTTTTTATATACGTTTCCTAATACATCTGAGAATATTTTAAAATTATTCCCATGCCCCTGAGTAGGGGCCTTAATATGACAATCAGCCTTGGAAGGACATCTCCCATATAAGGGATATATTAAAATTGATAAAAAAAATCTTTGCGAGATTTTCACCTCCTGAGTGTTTTATATATGTTTCCTAATACATCTGAGAATATTTTAAATTTATTTCCAAGTCCCTAAGTAGGGGTCTTCATATGTCAATCAGCCTTGGAAGGACATCTCCCATATACCGGAAATTTTAAAAATTCATAAAAAATCATTGCGAAATTTTCACCTCCTGAGTTTTTTATATATGTTTCCTAATACATCTAAGAATATTTTAAAATTATTCTTATGCCCCTGAGTAGGGGCCTTCATATGATAATCAGCCTTGGAAAGACATCTCCCATATACCGAAAATTTTAAAAATTCATAAAAAATCTTTGGGAAATTTACC
This sequence comes from Crataerina pallida, assembly GCA_949710015.1. Taxonomy (NCBI): domain Eukaryota; kingdom Metazoa; phylum Arthropoda; class Insecta; order Diptera; family Hippoboscidae; genus Crataerina; species Crataerina pallida. Next base: position 19,228,485 of record OX453289.1, read on the forward strand.
CTCCTGAATTTTTTATATATGTTTCCTAATATATCTAAGAATATTTTAAAATTATTCCCATGCCCCTGAGTAGGGGCCTTCATATGATAATCAGCCTTGGAAAGACATCCCCCATATACCGGAAATTTTAAAAATTCATAAAAAATCTTTGCGAAATTTTCACCTCCTGAGTTTTTTATATACGTTTCCTAATACATCTGAGAATATTTTAAAATTATTCCCATGCCCCTGAGTAGGGGCCTTAATATGACAATCAGCCTTGGAAGGACATCTCCCATATAAGGGATATTTTAAAATTGATAAAAAAAATCTTTGCGAGATTTTCACCTCCTGAGTGTTTTATATATGTTTCCTAATACATCTGAGAATATTTTAAAATTATTCCCATGCCCCTAAAAATCGTTGCGAAATTTTCACCTCCTGAATTTTTCATATATGTTTCATAATACATCTAAGAATATTTTAAAATTACTGCCATGCCCCTATGTAGGGGCCTTCATATGACAATCAGCCTTGGAAGGACATCTCCCATATACCGTAAAATTTAAAAATTCATAAAAAATCTTTGGGAAATTTTCACCACCTGAATTTTTAATATATGTTTCCTAATATATCTAAGAATATTTTAAAATTATTCCTATGCCCCTAGGTAGGGGTCTTCATATTACAATCAGCCTTGGAAGGACATCTCCCATATACCGGAAATTTTAAAAATTCATAAAAAATCTTTGCGAAATTTACACCTCCTGAATTTTTCATATATGTTTCCTAATACATCTATGAATATTTTAAAATTATTCCCACGCCCCTATGGAGGGGCCTTCATATGACAATCAGCCTTGGAAAGACACATCCCATATACCGGAAATTTTTAAAATTGATAAAAAAAATCTTTGCGAAATTTTCACCTCCTGAATTTTTCATATATGTTTCCAAATACGCCTAAGAATATTTTAAAATTATTGCCATGCCCCTAAGTAGGGGCCTTCATATGACAATCAGACTTGGAAAGACATCTCCCATATACCGGAAATTTTAAAAATTCATAAAAAATCATTGCGAAATTTTCACCTCCTGAGTTTTTCATATGTGTTTCCCAATACATCTGAGAATATTTTAAAATTATTCCTATGCCCCTAAGTAGGGGACTTCATTTGTCAATCAGCCTTGGAAGGACATGTCCCATATACCGGAAATTTTAAAAATTCAAAAAAAAACTTTGGAAAATTTTCACCTCCTGAATTTTTCATATATGTTTGCTAATACATCTAAGAATATTTTAAAATTATTCTTATGCCCCTAAGTAGGGGCATTCATATGTCAATCAGCCTTGGAAGGACATCTCCCATATACCGGAAATTTTAAAAATTCATAAAAAATCTTTGCGAAATTTTCACCTCCTGAATTTTTTATATATGTTTCCTAATATATCTGATAATATTTTAAAATTATTCCCATGATCCTAAGTAGGGGCCTTCATATGTCAATCAGCCTTGGAGGGACATCTCCCATATACCGGAAGTTTTAAAAATTCATAAACAATCTTTGCGAAATTTTCACCTCCTGAATTTTTTATATATGTTTCCTAATACATCTATATAGAATATTTTAAAATTATTCCCATGACCCTAAAAATCGTTGCGAAATTTTCACCTTCTGAATTTTTTATATATGTTTCTTAATACATCTAAGAATATTTTAAAATTATTCAAATTCCCCTATATAGGGGCCTTCTTATGTCAATCAGCCTTGGAAGGACATCTCCCATATACCGGAAATTTTAAAAATTCATAAAGACTCTTTGCGAAATTTTCACCTCCTGAATTTTTTATATATGTTTCCTAATGTATCTAAGAATATTTGAAAATTATTTCCAAGTTCCTAAGTAGGGGCTTTCATATGACAATCAGCCTTGGAAGGACATCTCCCATATACCGGAAATTTTAAAAATTCATAAAAAATCTTTGGGAAATTTACCCTCCTGAATTTTTTATATATGTTTCCTAATATATCTGATAATATTTTAAAATTATTGCCATGCCCCTAAGTAGGGGCCTTCATATGACAATCAGCTTTGGAAGGACATCTCCCATATAACGGATATTTTAAAATTTGATAAAAAAAATCTTTGCGAAATTTTCACCTCCTCAATTTTTCATATATGTTTCCTAATACATCTAAGAATATTTTAAAATTATTTCCAAGTCCCTAAGTAGGGGCCTTCATATGTCAATTAGCCTTGGAAGGACATCTCACATATACCGGAAATTTTAAAAACTCATAAAAAATCTTTGGAAAATTTTCACCTCCTGAATTTTTTATATATGTTTCCTAATGTATCTAAGTATATTTTAAAATTATTTCCAAGTCCCTAAGTAGGGGCCTTCATATGTCAATCAGCTTTGGAAGAACATTCCTTATAGTGTATATTAAAAAATTCTTAAAAAAAACTTTGGAAAATGTTCACCTTCTGAATTTTTTATATATGTTTTCTAATACATCTGAGAATATTATAAAATTATTCTTATGCCCCTAAGCAGGGGCATTCATATGACAATCAGCCTTGGAAGGACATCTCCCATATACCGCAAATTTCAAAAATTCATAAAGAAACTTTGGAAAATTTTCACCTCCTGAATTTTTTATATATGTTTCCTAATTCATCTGAGAATATTTTAAAATTATTCCCATGCCCCTAAAAATCGTTGCGAAATTTTCACCTTCTGAAATTTTTATATATGTTTCCTAATACATCTGAGAATATTTTAAAATTATTCCCATGCCCCTAAACATCGTTGCGAAATTTTCACCTCCTGAATTTTTCATATATGTTTCCTAATACATCTAAGAATATTTTAAAATTATTGCCATGCCCCTAAGTAGGGGCCTTCATATGACAATCAGCCTTGGAAGGACATCTCCCATATACCGGAAATTTGAAAAATTCATAAAAAATCTTTGGGAAATTTACCCTCCTGAATTTTTTATATATGTTTCCTAATACATCTATATAGAATATTTTAAAATTATTCAAATGCCCCTATATAGGGGCCTTCTTATGTCAATCAGCCTTGGAAGGACATCTCCCATATACCGGAAATTTTAAAAATTCATAAAAAATCTTTGCGAAATTTTCACCTCCTGAATTTTTTATATATGTTTCCTAATATATCTTATAATATTTTAAAATTATTCCCATAATCCTAAGTAGGGGACTTCATATGTCAATCAGCCTTGGAGGGACATCTCCCATATACCGGAAATTTTAAAAATTCATAAAAAATCTTTGCGAAATTTTCACCTCCTGAGTTTTTTATATATGTTTCCTAATACATCTAAGAATATTTTAAAATTATTCTTATGCCCCTGAGTAGGGGCCTTCATATGATAATCAGCCTTGGAAAGACATCTCCCATATACCGAAAATTTTAAAAATTCATAAAAAATCTTTGGGAAATTTACCCTCCTGAATTTTTTATATATGTTTCCTAATACATCTATATAGAATATTTTAAAATTATTCAAATGCCCCTATATAGGGGCCTTCTTATGTCAATCAGCCTTGGAAGGACATCTCCCATATACCGGAAATTTTAAAAATTCATAAAAAATCTTTGCGAAATTTTCACCTCCTGAATTTTTTATATATGTTTCCTAATATATCTTATAATATTTTAAAATTATTCCCATAATCCTAAGTAGGGGACTTCATATGTCAATCAGCCTTGGAGGGACATATCCCATATACCGGAAATTTTAAAAATTCATAAAAAATCTTTGCGAAATTTTCACCTCCTGAGTTTTTTATATATGTTTCCTAATACATCTAAGAATATTTTAAAATTATTCTTATACCCCTGAGTAGGGGCCTTCATATGATAATCAGCCTTGGAAAGACATCTCCCATATACCGAAAATTTTAAAAATTCATAAAAAATCTTTGGGAAATTTACCCTCCTGAATTTTTTATATATGTTTCCTAATACATCTATATAGAATATTTTAAAATTATTCCCATGCCCCTAAAAATCGTTGCGAAATTTTCACCTTCTGAATTTTTTATATATGTTTCTTAATACATCTAAGAATATTTTAAAATTATTCAAATGCCCCTAAGTAGGGGCATTCATATGGCAATCAGTCTTGGAAGGACATCTCCCTTATACCGGAAACTTGAAAAATTCATAAAAAATCGTTGCGAAATTTTCACCTTCTGAATTTTTTATATATGTTTCCTAATATATCTTATAATATTTTAAAATTATTCCCATAATCCTAAGTAGGGGACTTCATATGTCAATCAGCCTTGGAGGGACATCTCCCATATACCGGAAATTTTAAAAATTCATAAAAAATCTTTGCGAAATTTTCACCTCCTGAGTTTTTTATATATGTTTCCTAATACATCTAAGAATATTTTAAAATTATTCTTATGCCCCTGAGTAGGGGCCTTCATATGATAATCAGCCTTGGAAAGACATCTCCCATATACCGAAAATTTTAAAAATTCATAAAAAATCTTTGGGAAATTTACCCTCCTGAATTTTTTATATATGTTTCCTAATACATCTATATAGAATATTTTAAAATTATTCAAATGCCCCTATATAGGGGCCTTCTTATGTCAATCAGCCTTGGAAGGACATCTCCCATATACCGGAAATTTTAAAAATTCATAAAAAATCTTTGCGAAATTTTCACCTCCTGAATTTTTTATATATGTTTCCTAATATATCTTATAATATTTTAAAATTATTCCCATAATCCTAAGTAGGGGACTTCATATGTCAATCAGCCTTGGAAGGACATCTCCCATATACCGGAAATTTTAAAAATTCATAAAAAATCTTTGCGAAATTTTCACCTCCTGAGTTTTTTATATATGTTTCCTAATACATCTAAGAATATTTTAAAATTATTCTTATGCCCCTGAGTAGGGGCCTTCATATGATAATCAGCCTTGGAAAGACATCTCCCATATACCGAAAATTTTAAAAATTCATAAAAAATCTTTGGGAAATTTACCCTCCTGAATTTTTTATATATGTTTCCTAATACATCTATATAGAATATTTTAAAATTATTCAAATGCCCCTATATAGGGGCCTTCTTATGTCAATCAGCCTTGGAAGGACATCTCCCATATACCGGAAATTTTAAAAATTCATAAAAAATCTTTGCGAAATTTTCACCTCCTGAATTTTTTATATATGTTTCCTAATATATCTTATAATATTTTAAAATTATTCCCATAATCCTAAGTAGGGGACTTCATATGTCAATCAGCCTTGGAGGGACATCTCCCATATACCGGAAATTTTAAAAATTCATAAAAAATCTTTGCGAAATTTTCACCTCCTGAGTTTTTTATATATGTTTCCTAATACATCTAAGAATATTTTAAAATTATTCTTATGCCCCTGAGTAGGGGCCTTCATATGATAATGAGCCTTGGAAAGACATCTCCCATATACCGAAAATTTTAAAAATTCATAAAAAATCTTTGGGAAATTTACCCTCCTGAATTTTTTATATATGTTTCCTAATACATCTATATAGAATATTTTAAAATTATTCCCATGCCCCTAAAAATCGTTGCGAAATTTTCACCTTCTGAATTTTTTATATATATTTCTTAATACATCTAAGAATATTTTAAAATTATTCAAATGCCCCTAAGTAGGGACCTTCGTATGTCAATCAACCTTGCAAAGACATTTCCCATATACCGAAAATTTTAAAAATTGATAAAAAAAATCTTTGCGAAATTTTCACCTCCTGAATTTTTCATATATGTTTCCAAATACACCTAAGAATATTTTAAAATTATTGCCATGCCCCTAAGTAGGGGCCTTCATATTACAATCAGCCTTGGAAGGACATCTCCCATATACCAGAAATTTTAAAAATTCAAAAAAAAACTTTGGAAAATTTTCACCTCCTGAATTTTTCATATATGTTTGCTAATACATCTAAGAATATTTTAAAATTATTCTTATGCCCCTAAGTAGGGGTCTTCATATGACAATCAGCCTTGGAAGGACATCTCCCATATACCGGAAATTTTAAAAATTCAAAAAAAAACTTTGGAAAATTTTCACCTCCTGAATTTTTCATATATGTTTGCTAATACATCTAAGAATATTTTAAAATTGATCTTATGCCCCTAAGTAGGGGCATTCATATGTCAATCAGCCTTGGAAGGACATCTCCCATATACCGGAAATTTTAAAAATTCAAAAAAAAACTTTGGAAAATTTTCACCTCCTGAATTTTTCATATATGTTTGCTAATACTTCTAAGAATATTTTAAAATTATTCTTATGCCCCTAAGTAGGGGCATTCATATGTCAATCAGCCTTGGAAGGACATCTCCCATATACCGGAAATTTTAAAAATTCATAAAAAATCTTTGCGAAATTTTCACCTCCTGAATTTTTTATATATGTTTCCTAATATATCTGATAATATTTTAAAATTATTCCCATAATCCTAAGTAGGGGCCTTCATATATCAATCAGCCTTGGAGGGACATCTCCCATATACCGGAAATTTTAAAAATTCATAAAAAATCATTGCGAAATTTTCACCTCCTGAGTTTTTTATATACGTTTCCTAATACATCTGAGAATATTTTAAAATTATTCCCATGCCCCTGAGTAGGGGCCTTCATATGACAATCAGCCTTGGAAGGACATCACCCATATAAGGGATATTTTAAAATTGATAAAAAAAATCTTTGCGAGATTTTCACCTGCTGAGTGTTTTATATATGTTTCCTAATACATCTGAGAATATTTTAAAATTATTTCCAAGTCCCTAAGTAGGGGCCTTCATATGTCAATCAGCCTTGGAAGGACATCTCCCATATACCGGAAATTTTAAAAATTCATAAAAAATCATTGCGAAATTTTCACCTCCTGAGTTTTTTATATATGTTTCCTAATACATCTACGAATATTTTAAAATTATTCTTATGCCCCTGAGTAGGGGCCTTCATATGATAATCAGCCTTGGAAAGACATCTCCCATATACCGAAAATTTTAAAAATTCATAAAAAATCTTTGGGAAATTTACCCTCCTGAATTTTTTATATATGTTTCCTAATATATCTAAGAATATTTTAAAATTATTCCCATGCCCCTGAGTAGGGGCCTTCATATGATAATCAGCCTTGGAAAGACATCCCCCATATACCGGAAATTTTAAAAATTCATAAAAAATCTTTGCGAAATTTTCACCTCCTGAGTTTTTTATATACGTTTCCTAATACATCTGAGAATATTTTAAAATTATTCCCATGCCCCTGAGTGGGGGCCTTCATATGACAATCAGCCTTGGAAGGACATCTCCCATATAAGGGATATTTTAAAATTGATAAAAAAAATCTTTGCGAGATTTTCACCTCCTGAGTGTTTTATATATGTTTCCTAATACATCTGAGAATATTTTAAAATTATTCCCATGCCCCTAAAAATCGTTGCGAAATTTTCACCTCCTGAATTTTTCATATATGTTTCATAATACATCTAAGAATATTTCAAAATTACTGCCATGCCCCTATGTAGGGGCCTTCATATGACAATCAGCCTTGGAAGGACATCTCCCATATACCGTAAAATTTAAAAATTCATAAAAAATCTTTGGGAAATTTTCACCACCTTAATTTTTAATATATGTTTCCTAATATATCTAAGAATATTTTAAAATTATTCCTATGCCCCTAGGTAGGGGTCTTCATATTACAATCAGCCTTGGAAGGACATCTCCCATATACCGGAAATTTTAAAAATTCATAAAAAATCTTTGCGAAATTTACACCTCCTGAATTTTTCATATATGTTTCCTAATACATCTATGAATATTTTAAAATTATTCCCACGCCCCTATGGAGGGACCTTCATATGACAATCAGCCTTGGAAAGACATCTCCCATATACCGGAAATTTTAAAAATTGATAAAAAAAATCTTTGCGAAATTTTCACCTCCTGAATTTTTCATATATGTTTCCAAATACGCCTAAGAATATTTTAAAATTATTGCCATGCCCCTAAGTAGGGGCCTTCATATGACAATCAGCCTTGGAAGGACATCTCCCATATACCGGAAATTTTAAAAATTCATAAAAAATCATTGCGAAATTTTCACCTCCTGAGTTTTTCATATGTGTTTCCCAATACATCTGAGAATATTTTAAAATTATTCCTATGCCCCTAAGTAAGGGCCTTCATATGTCAATCAGCCTTGGAAGGACATGTCCCATATACCGGAAATTTTAAAAATTCAAAAAAAAACTTTGGAAAATTTTCAACTCCTGAATTTTTCATATATGTTTGCTAATACATCTAAGAATATTTTAAAATTATTCTTATGCCCCTAAGTAGGGGCATTCATATGTCAATCAGCCTTGGAAGGACATCTCCCATATACCGGAAATTTTAAAAATTCTTAAAAAATCTTTGCGAAATTTTCACCTCCTGAATTTTTTATATATGTTTCCTAATATATCTTATAATATTTTAAAATTATTCCCATAATCCTAAGTAGGGGACTTCATATGTCAATCAGCCTTGGAGGGACATATCCCATATACCGGAAATTTTAAAAATTCATAAAAAATCTTTGCGAAATTTTCACCTCCTGAATTTTTTATATATGTTTCCTAATATATCTTATAATATTTTAAAATTATTCCCATAATCCTAAGTAGGGGACTTCATATGTCAATCAGCCTTGGAGGGACATATCCCATATACCGGAAATTTTAAAAATTCATAAAAAATCTTTGCGAAATTTTCACCTCCTGAGTTTTTTATATATGTTTCCTAATACATCTAAGAATATTTTAAAATTATTCTTATACCCCTGAGTAGGGGCCTTCATATGATAATCAGCCTTGGAAAGACATCTCCCATATACCGAAAATTTTAAAAATTCATAAAAAATCTTTGGGAAATTTACCCTCCTGAATTTTTTATATATGTTTCCTAATACATCTATATAGAATATTTTAAAATTATTCCCATGCCCCTAAAAATCGTTGCGAAATTTTCACCTTCTGAATTTTTTATATATGTTTCTTAATACATCTAAGAATATTTTAAAATTATTCAAATGCCCCTAAGTAGGGGCATTCATATGGCAATCAGCCTTGGAAGGACATCTCCCTTATACCGGAAACTTGAAAAATTCATAAAAAATCGTTGCGAAATTTTCACCTTCTGAATTTTTTATATATGTTTCCTAATATATCTTATAATATTTTAAAATTATTCCCATAATCCTAAGTAGGGGACTTCATATGTCAATCAGCCTTGGAGGGACATCTCCCATATACCGGAAATTTTAAAAATTCATAAAAAATCTTTGCGAAATTTTCACCTCCTGAGTTTTTTATATATGTTTCCTAATACATCTAAGAATATTTTAAAATTATTCTTATACCCCTGAGTAGGGGCCTTCATATGATAATCAGCCTTGGAAAGACATCTCCCATATACCGAAAATTTTAAAAATTCATAAAAAATCTTTGGGAAATTTACCCTCCTGAATTTTTTATATATGTTTCCTAATACATCTATATAGAATATTTTAAAATTATTCAAATGCCCCTATATAGGGGCCTTCTTATGTCAATCAGCCTTGGAAGGACATCTCCCATATACCGGAAATTTTAAAAATTCATAAAAAATCTTTGCGAAATTTTCACCTCCTGAATTTTTTATATATGTTTCCTAATATATCTTATAATATTTTAAAATTATTCCCATAATCCTAAGTAGGGGACTTCATATGTCAATCAGCCTTGGAGGGACATATCCCATATACCGGAAATTTTAAAAATTCATAAAAAATCTTTGCGAAATTTTCACCTCCTGAGTTTTTTATATATGTTTCCTAATACATCTAAGAATATTTTAAAATTATTCTTATACCCCTGAGTAGGGGCCTTCATATGATAATCAGCCTTGGAAAGACATCTCCCATATACCGAAAATTTTAAAAATTCATAAAAAATCTTTGGGAAATTTACCCTCCTGAATTTTTTATATATGTTTCCTAATACATCTATATAGAATATTTTAAAATTATTCCCATGCCCCTAAAAATCGTTGCGAAATTTTCACCTTCTGAATTTTTTATATATGTTTCTTAATACATCTAAGAATATTTTAAAATTATTCAAATGCCCCTAAGTAGGGGCATTCATATGGCAATCAGCCTTGGAAGGACATCTCCCTTATACCGGAAACTTGAAAAATTCATAAAAAATCGTTGCGAAATTTTCACCTTCTGAATTTTTTATATATGTTTCCTAATATATCTTATAATATTTTAAAATTATTCCCATAATCCTAAGTAGGGGACTTCATATGTCAATCAGCCTTGGAGGGACATCTCCCATATACCGGAAATTTTAAAAATTCATAAAAAATCTTTGCGAAATTTTCACCTCCTGAGTTTTTTATATATGTTTCCTAATACATCTAAGAATATTTTAAAATTATTCTTATGCCCCTAAGTAGGGGCCTTCATATGATAATCAGCCTTGGAAAGACATCTCCCATATACCGAAAATTTTAAAAATTCATAAAAAATCTTTGGGAAATTTACCCTCCTGAATTTTTTATATATGTTTCCTAATACATCTATATAGAATATTTTAAAATTATTCAAATGCCCCTATATAGGGGCCTTCTTATGTCAATCAGCCTTGGAAGGACATCTCCCATATACCGGAAATTTTAAAAATTCATAAAAAATCTTTGCGAAATTTTCACCTCCTGAATTTTTTATATATGTTTCCTAATATATCTTATAATATTTTAAAATTATTCCCATAATCCTAAGTAGGGGACTTCATATGTCAATCAGCCTTGGAAGGACATCTCCCATATACCGGAAATTTTAAAAATTCATAAAAAATCTTTGCGAAATTTTCACCTCCTGAGTTTTTTATATATGTTTCCTAATACATCTAAGAATATTTTAAAATTATTCTTATGCCCCTGAGTAGGGGCCTTCATATGATAATCAGCCTTGGAAAGACATCTCCCATATACCGAAAATTTTAAAAATTCATAAAAAATCTTTGGGAAATTTACCCTCCTGAATTTTTTATATATGTTTCCTAATACATCTATATAGAATATTTTAAAATTATTCAAATGCCCCTATATAGGGGCCTTCTTATGTCAATCAGCCTTGGAAGGACATCTCCCATATACCGGAAATTTTAAAAATTCATAAAAAATCTTTGCGAAATTTTCACCTCCTGAATTTTTTATATATGTTTCCTAATATATCTTATAATATTTTAAAATTATTCCCATAATCCTAAGTAGGGGACTTCATATGTCAATCAGCCTTGGAGGGACATCTCCCATATACCGGAAATTTTAAAAATTCATAAAAAATCTTTGCGAAATTTTCACCTCCTGAGTTTTTTATATATGTTTCCTAATACATCTAAGAATATTTTAAAATTATTCTTATGCCCCTGAGTAGGGGCCTTCATATGACAATCAGCCTTGGAAGGACATCTCCCATATAAGGGATATTTTAAAATTGATAAAAAAAATCTTTGCGAGATTTTCACCTCCTGAGTGTTTTATATATGTTTCCTAATACATCTGAGAATATTTTAAAATTATTCCCATGCCCCTAAAAATCGTTGCGAAATTTTCACCTCCTGAATTTTTCATATATGTTTCATAATACATCTAAGAATATTTCAAAATTACTGCCATGCCCCTATGTAGGGGCCTTCATATGACAATCAGCCTTGGAAGGACATCTCCCATATACCGTAAAATTTAAAAATTCATAAAAAATCTTTGGGAAATTTACCCTCCTGAATTTTTTATATATGTTTCCTAATACATCTATATAGAATATTTTAAAATTATTCCCATGCCCCTAAAAATCGTTGCGAAATTTTCACCTTCTGAATTTTTTATATATATTTCTTAATACATCTAAGAATATTTTAAAATTATTCAAATGCCCCTAAGTAGGGACCTTCATATGTCAATCAGCCTTGCAAAGACATTTCCCATATACCGAAAATTTTAAAAATTGATAAAAAAAATCTTTGCGAAATTTTCACCTCCTGAATTTTTCATATATGTTTCCAAATACACCTAAGAATATTTTAAAATTATTGCCATGCCCCTAAGTAGGGGCCTTCATATTACAATCAGCCTTGGAAGGACATCTCCCATATACCAGAAATTTTAAAAATTCAAAAAAAAACTTTGGAAAATTTTCACCTCCTGAATTTTTCATATATGTTTGCTAATACATCTAAGAATATTTTAAAATTATTCTTATGCCCCTAAGTAGGGGTCTTCATATGACAATCAGCCTTGGAAGGACATCTCCCATATACCGGAAATTTTAAAAATTCAAAAAAAAACTTTGGAAAATTTTCACCTCCTGAATTTTTCATATATGTTTGCTAATACATCTAAGAATATTTTAAAATTGATCTTATGCCCCTAAGTAGGGGCATTCATATGTCAATCAGCCTTGGAAGGACATCTCCCATATACCGGAAATTTTAAAAATTCAAAAAAAAACTTTGGAAAATTTTCACCTCTTGAATTTTTCATATATGTTTGCTAATACATCTAAGAATATTTTAAAATTATTCTTATGCCCCTAAGTAGGGGCATTCATATGTCAATCAGCCTTGGAAGGACATCTCCCATATACCGGAAATTTTAAAAATTCATAAAAAATCTTTGCGAAATTTTCACCTCCTGAATTTTTTATATATGTTTCCTAATATATCTGATAATATTTTAAAATTATTCCCATAATCCTAAGTAAGGGCCTTCATATATCAATCAGCCTTGGAGGGACATCTCCCATATACCGGAAATTTTAAAAATTCATAAAAAATCATTGCGAAATTTTCACCTCCTGAGTTTTTTATATACGTTTCCTAATACATCTGAGAATATTTTAAAATTATTCCCATGCCCCTGAGTAGGGGCCTTCATATGACAATCAGCCTTGGAAGGACATCACCCATATAAGGGATATTTTAAAATTGATAAAAAAAATCTTTGCGAGATTTTCACCTGCTGAGTGTTTTATATATGTTTCCTAATACATCTGAGAATATTTTAAAATTATTTCCAAGTCCCTAAGTAGGGGCCTTCATATGTCAATCAGCCTTGGAAGGACATCTCCCATATACCGGAAAATTTAAAAATTCATAAAAAATCATTGCGAAATTTTCACCTCCTGAGTTTTTTATATATGTTTCCTAATACATCTAAGAATATTTTAAAATTATTCTTATGCCCCTAAGTAGGGGCCTTCATATGACAATCAGCCTTGGAAGGACATCTCCCATATACCGGAAATTTTAAAAATTCATAAAAAATCTTTGGGAAATTTACCCTCCTGAATTTTTTATATATGTTTCCTAATATATCTAAGAATATTTTAAAATTATTCCCATGCCCCTGAGTAGGGGCCTTCATATGATAATCAGCCTTGGAAAGACATCCCCCATATACCGGAAATTTTAAAAATTCATAAAAAATCTTTGCGAAATTTTCACCTCCTGAGTTTTTTATATACGTTTCCTAATACATCTGAGAATATTTTAAAATTATTCCCATGCCCCTGAGTAGGGGCCTTCATATGACAATCAGCCTTGGAAGGACATCTCCCATATAAGGGATATTTTAAAATTGATAAAAAAAATCTTTGCGAGATTTTCACCTCCTGAGTGTTTTATATATGTTTCCTAATACATCTGAGAATATTTTAAAATTATTCCCATGCCCCTAAAAATCGTTGCGAAATTTTCACCTCCTGAATTTTTCATATATGTTTCATAATACATCTAAGAATATTTCAAAATTACTGCCATGCCCCTATGTAGGGGCCTTCATATGACAATCAGCCTTGGAAGGACATCTCCCATATACCGTAAAATTTAAAAATTCATAAAAAATCTTTGGGAAATTTTCACCACCTGAATTTTTCATATATGTTTGCTAATACATCTAAGAATATTTTAAAATTGATCTTATGCCCCTAAGTAGGGGCATTCATATGTCAATCAGCCTTGGAAGGACATCTCCCATATACCGGAAATTTTAAAAATTCAAAAAAAAACTTTGGAAAATTTTCACCTCCTGAATTTTTCATATATGTTTCCTAATACATCTATGAATATTTTAAAATTATTCCCACGCCCCTATGGAGGGACCTTCATATGACAATCAGCCTTGGAAAGACATCTCCCATATACCGGAAATTTTAAAAATTGATAAAAAAAATCTTTGCGAAATTTTCACCTCCTGAATTTTTCATATATGTTTCCAAATACGCCTAAGAATATTTTAAAATTATTGCCATGCCCCTAAGTAGGGGCCTTCATATGACAATCAGCCTTGGAAGGACATCTCCCATATACCGGAAATTTTAAAAATTCATAAAAAATCATTGCGAAATTTTCACCTCCTGAGTTTTTCATATGTGTTTCCCAATACATCTGAGAATATTTTAAAATTATTCCTATGCCCCTAAGTAGGGGCCTTCATATGTCAATCAGCCTTGGAAGGACATGTCCCATATACCGGAAATTTTAAAAATTCAAAAAAAAACTTTGGAAAATTTTCAACTCCTGAATTTTTCATATATGTTTGCTAATACATCTAAGAATATTTTAAAATTATTCTTATGCCCCTAAGTAGGGGCATTCATATGTCAATCAGCCTTGGAAGGACATCTCCCATATACCGGAAATTTTAAAAATTCATAAAAAATCTTTGCGAAATTTTCACCTCCTGAATTTTTTATATATGTTTCCTAATATATCTGATAATATTTTAAAATTATTCCCATGATCCTAAGTAGGGGCCTTCATATGTCAATCAGCCTTGGAGGGACATCTCCCATATACCGGAAGTTTTAAAAATTCATAAACAATCTTTGCGAAATTTTCACCTCCTGAATTTTTTATATATGTTTCCTAATACATCTATATAGAATATTTTAAAATTATTCCCATGACCCTAAAAATCGTTGCGAAATTTTCACCTTCTGAATTTTTTATATATGTTTCTTAATACATCTAAGAATATTTTAAAATTATTCAAATTCCCCTATATAGGGGCCTTCTTATGTCAATCAGCCTTGGAAGGACATTTCCCATATACCGGAAATTTTAAAAATTCATAAAGACTCTTTGCGAAATTTTCACCTCCTGAATTTTTTATATATGTTTCCTAATGTATCTGATAATATTTTAAAATTATTGCCATGCCCCTAAGTAGGGGCCTTCATATGACAATCAGCTTTGGAAGGACATCTCCCATATAACGGATATTTTAAAAGTTGATAAAAAAAATCTTTGCGAAATTTTCACCTCCTCAATTTTTCATATATGTTTCCTAATACATCTAAGAATATTTTAAAATTATTTCCAAGTCCCTAAGTAGGGGCCTTCATATGTCAATTAGCCTTGGAAGGACATCTCACATATACCGGAAATTTTAAAAACTCATAAAAAATCTTTGGAAAATTTTCACCTCCTGAATTTTTTATATATGTTTCCTAATGTATCTAAGTATATTTTAAAATTATTTCCAAGTCCCTAAGTAGGGGCCTTCATATGTCAATCAGCTTTGGAAGAACATTCCTTATAGTGTATATTAAAAAATTCTTAAAAAAAACTTTGGAAAATTTTCACCTTCTGAATTTTTTATATATGTTTTCTAATACATCAGAGAATATTATCAAATTATTCTTATGCCCCTAAGTAGGGGCATTCATATGACAATCAGCCTTGGAAGGACATCTCCCATATACCGCAAATTTCAAAAATTCATAAAGAAACTTTGGAAAATTTTCACCTCCTGAATTTTTTATATATGTTTCCTAATTCATCTGAGAATATTTTAAAATTATTCCCATGCCCCTAAAAATCGTTGCGAAATTTTCACCTTCTGAAATTTTTATATATGTTTCCTAATACATCTGAGAATATTTTAAAATTATTCCCATGCCCCTAAACATCGTTGCGAAATTTTCACCTCCTGAATTTTTCATATATGTTTCCTAATACATCTAAGAATATTTTAAAATTATTGCCATGCCCCTAAGTAGGGGCCTTCATATGACAATCAGCCTTGGAAGGACATCTCCCATATACCGGAAATTTGAAAAATTCATAAAAAATCTTTGGGAAATTTACCCTCCTGAATTTTTTATATATGTTTCCTAATATATCTAAGAATATTTTAAAATTATTGCCATGCCTCTAAGTAGGGGCCTTCATATGACAATCAGCCTTGGAAGGACATCTCCCATATACCGGAAATTTGAAAAATTCATAAAAAATCTTTGCGAAATTTTCACCTCCTGAGTTTTTCATATGTGTTTCCCAATACATCTGAGAATATTTTAAAATTATTCCTATGCCCCTAAGTAGGGGTCTTCATATTACAATCAGCCTTGGAAGGACATCTCCCATATACCGGAAATTTTAAAAATTCATAAAAAATCTTTGCGAAATTTACACCTCCTGAATTTTTCATATATGTTTCCTAATACATCTAAGAATATTTAAAATTATTCCCATGCCCCTATGGAGGGGCCTTCATATGACAATCAGCCTTGGAAGGACATCTCCCATATACCGGATATTTTAAAAATTGATAAATAAAATCTTTGCGAAATTTTCACCTCCTGAATTTTTTATATATGTTTCCTAATACATCTGAGAATATTTTAAAATTATTCCCATGCCCCTAAAAATCGTTGCGAAATTTTCACCTTTTGAATTTTTAATATATGTTTCTTAATACAACTAAGAATATTTTAAAATTATTCAAACGCCCCTAAGTAGGGGCATTCATATGGCAATCAGCATTGGAAGGACATCTCCCTTATACCAAAAATTTTAAAAATTCATAAAAAATCTTTGCGAAATTTTCACCTCCTGAGTTTTTTATATATGTTTTCTAATACATTTAAGAATATTTTAAAATTATTTCCAAGTCCCTAAGTAGGGGCCTTCATATGTCAATCAGCCCTGGAAGGACATCTCCCATATACCGAAAATTTTAAAAATTCATAAAAAATCTTTGGGAAATTTACCCTCCTGAATTTTTTATATATGTTTCCTAATATATCTAAGAATATTTTAAAATTATTCCCATGCCCCTGAGTAGGGGCCTTCATATGATAATCAGCCTTGGAAGGACATCCCCCATATACCGGAAATTTTAAAAATTCATAAAAAATCTTTGCGAAATTTTCACCTCCTGAGTTTTTTATATACGTTTCCTAATACATCTGAAAATATTTTAAAATTATTCCCATGCCCCTGAGTAGGGGCCTTCATATGACAATCAGCCTTGGAAGGACATCTCCCATATAAGGGATATTTTAAAATTGATAAAAAAAATCTTTGCGATATTTTCACCTCCTGAGTGTTTTATATGTGTTTCCTAATACATCTGAGAATATTTTAAAATTATTTCCAAGTCCCTAAGTAGGGGCCTTCATATGTCAATCAGCCCTGGAAGGACATCTCCAATATACCGAAAATTTTAAAAATTCATAAAAAATCTTTGGGAAATTTACCCTCCTGAATTTTTTATATATGTTTCCTAATATATCTAAGAATATTTTAAAATTATTCCCATGCCCCTGAGTAGGGGCCTTCATATGTCAATCAGCTTTGGAAGAACATTCCTTATAGTGTATATTAAAAAATTCTTAAACAAAACTTTGGAAAATTTTCACCTCCTGAATTTTTTATATATGTTTTCTAATACATCTGAGAATATTATAAAATTATTCTTATGCTCCTAAGTAGGGGCATTCATATGACAATCAGCCTTGGAAGGACATCTCCCATATACCGCAAATTTCAAAAATTCATAAAAAAACTTTGGAAAATTTTCACCTCCTGAATTTTTTATATATGTTTTCTAATTCATCTGAGAATATTTTAAAATTATTCCCATGCCCCTAAAAATCGTTGCGAAATTTTCACCTTCTGAAATTTTTATATATGTTTCCTAATACATTTGAGAATATTTTAAAATTATTCCCATGCCCCTAAACATCGTTGCGAAATTTTCGCCTCCTGAATTTTTCATATATGTTTCCTAATACATCTAAGAATATTTTAAAATTATTGCCATGCCCCTATGTAGGGGCCTTCATATGTCAATCAGCCTTGGAAGGACATCTCACATATACCGGAAATTTTAAAAACTCATAAAAAATCTTTGGAAAATTTTCACCTCCTGAGTTTTTTATATACGTTTCCTAATACATCTGAAAATATTTTAAAATTATTCCCATGCCCCTGAGTAGGGGCCTTCATATGACAATCAGCCTTGGAAGGACATCTCCCATATAAGGGATATTTTAAAATTGATAAAAAAAATCTTTGCGATATTTTCACCTCCTGAGTGTTTTATATGTGTTTCCTAATACATCTGAGAATATTTTAAAATTATTTCCAAGTCCCTAAGTAGGGGCCTTCATATGTCAATCAGCCCTGGAAGGACATCTCCAATATACCGAAAATTTTAAAAATTCATAAAAAATCTTTGGGAAATTTACCCTCCTGAATTTTTTATATATGTTTCCTAATATATCTAAGAATATTTTAAAATTATTCCCATGCCCCTGAGTAGGGGCCTTCATATGTCAATCAGCTTTGGAAGAACATTCCTTATAGTGTATATTAAAAAATTCTTAAAAAAAACTTTGGAAAATTTTCACCTCCTGAATTTTTTATATATGTTTTCTAATACATCTGAGAATATTATAAAATTATTCTTATGCTCCTAAGTAGGGGCATTCATATGACAATCAGCCTTGGAAGGACATCTCCCATATACCGCAAATTTCAAAAATTCATAAAAAAACTTTGGAAAATTTTCACCTCCTGAATTTTTTATATATGTTTCCTAATTCATCTGAGAATATTTTAAAATTATTCCCATGCCCCTAAAAATCGTTGCGAAATTTTCACCTTCTGAAATTTTTATATATGTTTCCTAATACATTTGAGAATATTTTAAAATTATTCCCATGCCCCTAAACATCGTTGCGAAATTTTCGCCTCCTGAATTTTTCATATATGTTTCCTAATACATCTAAGAATATTTTAAAATTATTGCCATGCCCCTATGTAGGGGCCTTCATATGTCAATCAGCCTTGGAAGGACATCTCACATATACCGGAAATTTTAAAAACTCATAAAAAATCTTTGGAAAATTTTCACCTCCTGAATTTTTTATATATGTTTCCTAATACATCTAAGTATATTTTGAAATTATTTCCAAGTCCCTAAGTGGGGGCCTTCATATGTCAATCAGCTTTGGAAGAACATTCCTTATAGTGTATATTAAAAAATTCTTAAAAAAAACTTTGGAAAATTTTCACCTCCTGAATTTTTTATATATGTTTTCTAATACATCTGAGAATATTATAAAATTATTCTTATGCCCCTAAGTAGGGGCATTCATATGACAATCAGCCTTGGAAGGACATCTCCCATATACCGCAAATTTCAAAAATTCATAAAAAAACTTTGGAAAATTTTCACCTCCTGAATTTTTTATATATGTTTCCTAATTCATCTGAGAATATTTTAAAATTATTCCCATGCCCCTAAAAATCGTTGCGAAATTTTCACCTTCTGAAATTTTTATTTATGTTTCCTAATACATTTGAGAATATTTTAAAATTATTCCCATGCCCCTAAACATCGTTGCGAAATTTTCACCTCCAGAATTTTTCATATATGTTTCCTAATACATCTAAGAATATTTTAAAATTATTGCCATGCCCCTATGTAGGGGACTTCATATGTCAATCAGCCTTGGAAGGACATCTCACATATACCGGAAATTTTAAAAACTCATAAAAAATCTTTGGAAAATTTTCACCTCCTGAATTTTTTATATATGTTTCCTAATACATCTAAGTATATTTTGAAATTATTTCCAAGTCCCTAAGTAGGGGCATTCATATGTCAATCAGCCTTGGAAGGACATCTCCCATATACCGGAAATTTTAAAAATTATAAAGAATCTTTGCGAAATTTTCACCTCCTGAATTTTTTATATATGTTTCCTAATGTATCTAAGAATATTTGAAAATTATTTCCAAGTTCCTAAGTAGGGGCTTTCATATGACAATCAGCCTTGGAAGGACATCTCCCATATACCGGAAATTTTAAAAATTGATAAAAAAAATCTTTGCGGAATTTTCACCTCCTGAATTTTTCATATATGTTTCCAAATACACCTAAGAATATTTTAAAATTATTGCCATGCCCCTAAGTAGGGGCCTTCATATGACAATCAGCCTTGGAAGGACATCTCCCATATACCGGAAATTTTAAAAATTCATAAAAAATCTTTGCGAAATTTTCACCTCCTGAATTTTTTATATATGTTTCCTAATACATCTAAGAATATTTTAAAATTATTTCCAAGTCCCTAAGTAGGGGCCTTCATATGTCAATTAGCCTTGGAAGGACATCTCACATATACCGGAAATTTTAAAAACTCATAAAAAATCTTTGGAAAATTTTCACCTCCTGAATTTTTTATATATGTTTCCTAATGTATCTAAGTATATTTTAAAATTATTTCCAAGTCCCTAAGTAGGGGCCTTCATATGTCAATCAGCTTTGGAAGAACATTCCTTATAGTGTATATTAAAAAATTCTTAAAAAAAACTTTGGAAAATTTTCACCTTCTGAATTTTTTATATATGTTTTCTAATACATCTGAGAATATTATAAAATTATTCTTATGCCCCTAAGTAGGGGCATTCATATGACAATCAGCCTTGGAAGGACATCTCCCATATACCGCAAATTTCAAAAATTCATAAAGAAACTTTGGAAAATTTTCACCTCCTGAATTTTTTATATATGTTTCCTAATTCATCTGAGAATATTTTAAAATTATTCCCATGCCCCTAAAAATCGTTGCGAAATTTTCACCTTCTGAAATTTTTATATATGTGTCCTAATACATCTGAGAATATTATAAAATTATTCTTATGCCCCTAAGTAGGGGCATTCATATGACAATCAGCCTTGGAAGGACATCTCCCATATACCGCAAATTTCAAAAATTCATAAAAAAACTTTGGAAAATTTTCACCTCCTGAATTTTTTATATATGTTTCCTAATTCATCTGAGAATATTTTAAAATTATTCCCATGCCCCTAAAAATCGTTGCGAAATTTTCACCTTCTGAAATTTTTATATATGTTTCCTAATACATCTGAGAATATTTTAAAATTATTCCCATGCCCCTAAACATCGTTGCGAAATTTTCACCTCCTGAATTTTTCATATATGTTTCCTAATACATCTAAGAATATTTTAAAATTATTGCCATGCCCCTATGTAGGGGCCTTCATATGTCAATCAGCCCTGGAAGGACACCTCCCATATACCGAAAATTTTAAAAATTCATAAAAAATCTTTGGGAAATTTACCCTCCTGAATTTTTTATATATGTTTCCTAATATATCTAAGAATATTTTAAAATTATTCCCATGCCCCTGAGTAGGGGCCTTCATATGTCAATCAGCTTTGGAAGAACATTCCTTATAGTGTATATTAAAAAATTCTTAAAAAAAACTTTGGAAAATTTTCACCTCCTGAATTTTTTATATATGTTTTCTAATACATCTGAGAATATTATAAAATTATTCTTATGCCCCTAAGTAGGGGCATTCATATGACAATCAGCCTTGGAAGGACATCTCCCATATACCGCAAATTTCAAAAATTCATAAAAAAACTTTGGAAAATTTTCACCTCCTGAATTTTTTATATATGTTTCCTAATTCATCTGAGAATATTTTAAAATTATTCCCATGCCCCTAAAAATCGTTGCGAAATTTTCACCTTCTGAAATTTTTATATATGTTTCCTAATACATTTGAGAATATTTTAAAATTATTCCCATGCCCCTAAACATCGTTGCGAAATTTTCACCTCCTGAATTTTTCATATATGTTTCCTAATACATCTAAGAATATTTTAAAATTATTGCCATGCCCCTATGTAGGGGACTTCATATGTCAATCAGCCTTGGAAGGACATCTCACATATACCGGAAATTTTAAAAACTCATAAAAAATCTTTGGAAAATTTTCACCTCCTGAATTTTTTATATATGTTTCCTAATGTATCTAAGTATATTTTAAAATTATTTCCAAGTCCCTAAGTAGGGGCATTCATATGTCAATCAGCCTTGGAAGGACATCTCCCATATACCGGAAATTTTAAAAATTCATAAAAAATCTTTGCGAAATTTTCACCTCCTGAATTTTTTATATATGTTTCCTAATATATCTGATAATATTTTAAAATTATTCCCATGATCCTAAGTAAGGGCCTTCATATGTCAATCATCCTTGGAGGGACATCTCCCATATACCGGAAGTTTTAAAAATTCATAAACAATCTTTGCGAAATTTTCACCTCCTGAATTTTTTCTATATGTTTCCTAATACATCTATATAGAATATTTTAAAATTATTCCCATGCCCCTAAAAATCGTTGCGAAATTTTCACCTTCTGAATTTTTTATATATGTTTCTTAATACATCTAAGAATATTTTAAAATTATTCAAATTCCCCTATATAGGGGCCTTCTTATGTCAATCAGCCTTGGAAGGACATCTCCCATATACCGGAAATTTTAAAAATTCATAAAGAATCTTTGCGAAATTTTCACCTCCTGAATTTTTTATATATGTTTCCTAATGTATCTAAGAATATTTGAAAATTATTTCCAAGTTCCTAAGTAGGGGCTTTCATATGACAATCAGCCTTGGAAGGACATCTCCCATATACCGGAAATTTTAAAAATTCATAAAAAATCTTTGGGAAATTTACCCTCCTGAATTTTTTATATATGTTTCCTAATATATCTGATAATATTTTAAAATTATTGCCATGCCCCTAAGTAGGGGCCTTCATATGACAATCAGCTTTGGAAGGACATCTCCCATATAACGGATATTTTAAAAGTTGATAAAAAAAATCTTTGCGAAATTTTCACCTCCTGAATTTTTCATATATGTTTCCTAATGCATCTAAGAATATTTTAAAATTATTTCCAAGTCCCTAAGTAGGGGCCTTCATATGTCAATTAGCCTTGGAAGGACATCTCACATATACCGGAAATTTTAAAAACTCATAAAAAATCTTTGGAAAATTTTCACCTCCTGAATTTTTTATATATGTTTCCTAATGTATCTAAGTATATTTTAAAATTATTTCCAAGTCCCTAAGTAGGGGCCTTCATATGTCAATCAGCTTTGGAAGAACATTCCTTATAGTGTATATTAAAAAAATTCTTAAAAAAAACTTTGGAAAATTTTCACCTTCTGAATTTTTTATATATGTTTTCTAATACATCTGAGAATATTATAAAATTATTCTTATGCCCCTAAGTAGGGGCATTCATATGACAATCAGGCTTGGAAGGACATCTCCCATATACCGCAAATTTCAAAAATTCATAAAAAATCTTTGCGAAATTTACACCTCCTGAATTTTTCATATATGTTTCCTAATACATCTAAGAATATTTAAAATTATTCCCATGCCCCTATGGAGGGACCTTCATATGACAATCAGCCTTGGAAGGACATCCCCCATATACCGGAAATTTTAAAAATTCATAAAAAATCTTTGCGAAATTTTCACCTCCTGAGTTTTTTATATACGTTTCCTAATACATCTGAAAATATTTTAAAATTATTCCCATGCCCCTGAGTAGGGGCCTTCATATGACAATCAGCCTTGGAAGGACATCTCCCATATAAGGGATATTTTAAAATTGATAAAAAAAATCTTTGCGATATTTTCACCTCCTGATTGTTTTATATGTGTTTCCTAATACATCTGAGAATATTTTAAAATTATTTCCAAGCCCCTAAGTAGGGGCCTTCATATGTCAATCAGCCCTGGAGGGACATCTCCCATATACCGAAAATTTTAAAAATTCATAAAAAATCTTTGGGAAATTTACCCTCCTGAATTTTTTATATATGTTTCCTAATATATCTAAGAATATTTTAAAATTATTCCCATGCCCCTAAAAATCGTTGCGACATTTTCACCTTCTGAATTTTTAATATATGTTTCTTAATACATCTAAGAATATTTTAAAATTATTCAAATGCCCCTAAGTAGGGGCATTCATATGGCAATCAGCCTTGGAAGGACATCTCCCTTATACCAAAAATTTTAAAAATTCATAAAAAATCTTTGCGAAATTTTCATCTCCTGAGTTTTTTATATATGTTTCCTAATACATCTAAGAATATTTTAAAATTATTTCCAAGTCCCTAAGTAGGGGACTTCATATGTCAATCAGCCCTGGAAAGACATCTCCCATATACCGGAAATTTGAAAAATTCATAAAAAATCTTTGCGAAATTTTCACCTCCTGAGTTTTTCATATGTGTTTCCCAATACATCTGAGAATATTTTAAAATTATTCCTATGCCCCTAAGTAGGGGTCTTCATATGGCAATCAGCCTTGGAAGGACATCTCCCTTATACCAGAAATTTTAAAAATTGATAAATAAAATCTTTGCGAAATTTTCACCTCCTGAATTTTTCATATGTGTTTCCCAATACATCTGAGAATATTTTAAAATTATTCCTATGCCCCTAAGTAGGGGCCTTCATATGACAATCAGCCTTGGAAGGACATCTCCCATATACCGGATATTTTAAAAATTGATAAATAAAATCTTTGCGAAATTTTCACCTCCTGAATTTTTTATATATGTTTCCTAATACATCTGAGAATATTTTAAAATTATTCCCATGCCCCTAAAAATCGTTGTGAAATTTTCACCTTCTTAATTTTTAATATATGTTTCTTAATACATCTAAGAATATTTTAAAATTATTCAAATGCCCCTAAGTAGGGGCCTTCATATGGCAATCAGCCTTGGAAGGACATCTCCCTTATACCAGAAATTTTAAAAATTCATAAAAAATCTTTGCAAAATTTTCACCTCCTGAGTTTTTTATATATGTTTTCTAATACATCTAAGAATATTTTAAAATTATTTCCAAGTCCCTAAGTAGGGGCCTTCATATGTCAATCAGCCTTGGAAGGACATCTCCCATATACCGGAAATTTGAAAAATTCATAAAAAATCTTTGCGAAATTTTCACCTCCTGAGTTTTTCATATGTGTTTCCCAATACATCTGAGAATATTTTAAAATTATTCCTATGCCCCTAAGTAGGGGCCTTCATATGACAATCAGCCTTGGAAGGACATCTCCCATATACCGGAAATTTTAAAAATTCATAAAAAATCTTTGCGAAATTTACACCTCCTGAATTTTTCATATATGTTTCCTAATACATCTAAGAATATTTAAAATTATTCCCATGCCCCTATGGAGGGACCTTCATATGACAATCAGCCTTGGAAGGACATCTCCCATATACCGGATATTTTAAAAATTGATAAATAAAATCTTTGCGAAATTTTCACCTCCTGAATTTTTTATATATGTTTCCTAATACATCTGAGAATATTTTAAAATTATTCCCATGCCCCTAAAAATCGTTGCGAAATTTTCACCTTCTTAATTTTTAATATATGTTTCTTAATACATCTAAGAATATTTTAAAATTATTCAAATGTCCCTAAGTAGGGGCCTTCATATGGCAATCAGCCTTGGAAGGACATCTCCCTTATACCAGAAATTTTAAAAATTCATAAAAAATCTTTGCAAAATTTTCACCTCCTGAGTTTTTTATATATGTTTTCTAATACATCTAAGAATATTTTAAAATTATTTCCAAGTCCCTAAGTAGGGGCCTTCATATGTCAATCAGCCCTGGAAGGACATCTCCCATATACCGAAAATTTTAAAAATTCATAAAAAATCTTTGGGAAATTTACCCTCCTGAATTTTTTATATGTGTTTCCTAATATATCTAAGAATATTTTAAAATTATTCCCATGCCCCTGAGTAGGGGCCTTCATATGATAATCAGCCTTGGAAGGACATCCCCCATATACCGGAAATTTTAAAAATTCATAAAAAATCTTTGCGAAATTTTCACCTCCTGAGTTTTTTATATACGTTTCCTAATACATCTGAGAATATTTTAAAATTATTCCCATGCCCCTAAAAATCGTTGCGAAATTTTCACCTTCTGAAATTTTTATATATGTTTCCTAATACATCTGAGAATATTTTAAAATTATTCCCATGCCCCTAAACATCGTTGCGAAATTTTCACCTCCTGAATTTTTCATATATGTTTCCTAATACATCTAAGAATATTTTAAAATTATTGCCATGCCCCTATGTAGGGGCCTTCAGCCTTGGAAAGACATCTCCCATATACCGAAAATTTTAAAAATTCATAAAAAATCTTTGGGAAATTTACCCTCCTGAATTTTTTATATATGTTTCCTAATATATCTAAGAATATTTTAAAATTATTGCCATGCCCCTAAGTAGGGGCCTTCATATGACAATCAGCCTGGGAAGAACATTCCTTATAGTGTATATTAAAAAATTCTTAAAAAAAACTTTGGAAAATTTTCACCTCCTGAATTTTTTATATATGTTTTCTAATACATCTGAGAATATTATAAAATTATTCTTATGCCCCTAAGTAGGGGCATTCATATGACAATCAGCCTTGGAAGGACATCTCCCATATACCGCAAATTTCAAAAATTCATAAAAAAACTTTGGAAAATTTTCACCTCCTGAATTTTTTATATATGTTTCCTAATTCATCTGAGAATATTTTAAAATTATTCCCATGCCCCTAAAAATCGTTGCGAAATTTTCACCTTCTGAAATTTTTATATATGTTTCCTAATACATCTGAGAATATTTTAAAATTATTCCCATGCCCCTAAACATCGTTGCGAAATTTTCACCTCCAGAATTTTTCATATATGTTTCCTAATACATCTAAGAATATTTTAAAACTATTGCCATGCCCCTATGTAGGGGCCTTCATATGACAATCAGCCTTGGAAGGACATCTCCCATATACCGAAAATTTTAAAAATTCATAAAAAATCTTTGGGAAATTTACCCTCCTGAATTTTTTATATATGTTTCCTAATATATCTAAGAATATTTTAAAATTATTGCCATGCCCCTGAGTAGGGGCCTTCATATGACAATCAGCCTTGGAAGGACATCTCCCATATACCGGAAATTTGAAAAATTCATAAAAAATCTTTGCGAAATTTTCACCTCCTGAGTTTTTCATATGTGTTTCCCAATACATCTAAGAATATTTAAAATTATTCCCATGCCCCTATGGAGGGGCCTTCATATGACAATCAGCTTTGGAAGGACATCTCCCATATACCGGATATTTTAAAAATTGATAAATAAAATCTTTGCGAAATTTTCACCTCCTGAATTTTTTATATATGTTTCCTAATACATCTGAGAATATTTTAAAATTATTCCCATGCCCCTAAAAATCGTTGCGACATTTTCACCTTCTGAATTTTTAATATATGTTTCTTAATACATCTAAGAATATTTTAAAATTATTCAAATGCCCCTAAGTAGGGGCATTCATATGGCAATCAGCCTTGGAAGGACATCTCCCTTATACCAGAAATTTTAAAAATTCATAAAAAATCTTTGCGAAATTTTCACCTCCTGAGTTTTTTATATATGTTTCCTAATACATCTAAGAATATTTTAAAATTATTTCCAAGTCCCTAAGTAGGGACCTTCATATGTCAATCAGCCCTGGAAGGACATCTCCCATATACCGAAAATTTTAAAAATTCATAAAAAATCTTTGGGAAATTTACCCTCCTGAATTTTTTATATGTGTTTCCTAATATATCTAAGAATATTTTAAAATTATTCCCATGCCCCTGAGTAGGGGCCTTCATATGATAATCAGCCTTGGAAGGACATCCCCCATATACCGGAAATTTTAAAAATTCATAAAAAATCTTTGCGAAATTTTCACCTCCTGAGTTTTTTATATACGTTTCCTAATACATCTGAGAATATTTTAAAATTATTACCATGCCCCTAAAAATCGTTGCGAAATTTTCACCTTCTGAAATTTTTATATATGTTTCCTAATACATCTGAGAATATTTTAAAATTATTCCCATGCCCCTAAACATCGTTGCGAAATTTTCACCTCCTGAATTTTTCATATATGTTTCCTAATACATCTAAGAATATTTTAAAATTATTGCCATGCCCCTATGTAGGGGCCTTCATATGACAATCAGCCTTGGAAGGACATCTCCCATATACCGCAAATTTCAAAAATTCATAAAAAAACTTTGGAAAATTTTCACCTCCTGAATTTTTTATATATGTTTCCTAATTCATCTGAGAATATTTTAAAATTATTCCCATGCCCCTAAAAATCGTTGCGAAATTTTCACCTTCTGAAATTTTTATATATGTTTCCTAATACATCTGAGAATATTTTAAAATTATTCCCATGCCCCTAAACATCGTTGCGAAATTTTCACCTCCTGAATTTTTCATATATGTTTCCTAATACATCTAAGAATATTTTAAAATTATTGCCATGCCCCTATGTAGGGGCCTTCATATGACAATCAGCCTTGGAAAGACATCTCCCATATACCAAAAATTTTAAAAATTCATAAAAAATCTTTGGGAAATTTACCCTCCTGAATTTTTTATATATGTTTCCTAATATATCTAAGAATATTTTAAAATTATTGCCATGCCCCTAAGTAGGGGCCTTCATATGACAATCAGCCTTGGAAGGACATCTCCCATATACCGGAAATTTGAAAAATTCATAAAAAATCTTTGCGAAATTTTCAACTCCTGAGTTTTTCATATGTGTTTCCCAATACATCTGAGAATATTTTAAAATTATTCCTATGCCCCTAAGTAGGGGTCTTCATATTACAATCAGCCTTGGAAGGACATCTCCCATATACCGGAAATTTTAAAAATTCATAAAAAATCTTTGCGAAATTTACACCTCCTGAATTTTTCATATATGTTTCCTAATACATCTAAGAATATTTAAAATTATTCCCATGCCCCTATGGAGGGGCCTTCATATGACAATCAGCTTTGGAAGGACATCTCCCATATACCGGATATTTTAAAAATTGATAAATAAAATCTTTGCGAAATTTTCACCTCCTGAATTTTTTATATATGTTTCCTAATACATCTGAGAATATTTTAAAATTATTCCCATGCCCCTAAAAATCGTTGCGACATTTTCACCTTCTGAATTTTTAATATATGTTTCTTAATACATCTAAGAATATTTTAAAATTATTCAAATGCCCCTAAGTAGGGGCATTCATATGGCAATCAGCCTTGGAAGGACATCTCCCATATAAGGGATATTTTAAAATTGATAAAAAAAATCTTTGCGAGATTTTCACCTCCTGAGTGTTTTATATGTGTTTCCTAATACATCTGAGAATATTTTAAAATTATTTCCAAGTCCCTAAGTAGGGGCCTTCATATGTCAATCAGCCCTGGAAGGACATCTCCCATATACCGAAAATTTTAAAAATTCATAAAAAATCTTTGGGAAATTTACCCTCCTGAATTTTTTATATATGTTTCCTAATATATCTGATAATATTTTAAAATTATTCCCATGCCCCTATGGAGGGACCTTCATATGTCAATCAGCCTTGGATAGACATATCCCATATACCGGAAATTTTAAAAATTCATAAAAAAACTTTGGAAAATTTTCACCTCCTGAATTTTTCATATATGTTTGCTAATACATCTAAGAATATTTTAAAGTTATTTCCAAGTCCCTAAGTAGGGGCCTCCATATGTCAATCAGCATCACCGCCTATGCTAGGCAATATTAACTTATTGTTCTCTATTGCGTCTTCCATTATCTTCCCTCCTAATCCTTTGTGTTGAGGCATTTTTCCGACGTTCAAGCACTCGATAACTTTCATTGCCGCGACGGTTTATGTGTTGTACAGTATTCCTTTGTTGTTCCATAATGCGATACCTTGAACTTCTTCTTCTAACAATATGTGCGCTTTGGTCTCTTCGCCTTTCCTCTTCGCGATATTCAGGATCACTTCTTCTTGCTAATATACGCTGAGAATTTTCAATTCTGTCTCTCTCCAAACTTTGCTCGCGAAACCTCCTCACAGATTGTATATTTCTCAGACGTCTTTGTCGAGATAATGTAATACGTAATAAGGGCATATTGAAATAATGTTTGTAAATATAATATTTTTTTGCACTTCAATTATTGTTGTACTTCTGAGGTCTATATTTCGTGTTGAAGACTTATATATTGTACTATTTTACCTGCTTTCGCATGGGCTACTTTACCTAATAGTCATTTATGTACCTGATTTCTAACAAGGCTGTAGCCTGTACTTGCAAACTATAAGTATATGTACCTGATCGTGCATCATGTTACTTTATTTTAAGTATTTTTCATTAAAAATTTTATTTGATATTCTAAATTTTAAAACTGAGATATACGAGTATAAAGCGGTAAACGCGATGCCTTGTCTATAAAATTTTTATTGTTTATACATATGTATGTATTTTTATTTGGTTATGTACAATTGCTCTTACATGTAACGCCTAAATATTTATGGATCTTTTTAAATTTTTTGAATTGATGATGATGAAATTGATGTTTTATAAATTTTAAAAATTATAACACGCTCATTTTTTCACATCTATGAAGCTAATATTTATAGATGTACATACTAACTTTCAAGTTTATAGCTTAATTTTTGTGGCAGATAGATAGATTTTTCTTGATTGTAGGCGTGGCTCTTTACCGAATTTGCCTATTTTAAATAGCGATCTGCGTGAATAAACTACAAGTGACTGTACAAAATTTCAGCTCAATATCTCAAAATTTACGCTCGTGAGAGTGCCAACAACAGACGGACACACGGACACACGGACATACATGTCAA
This sequence comes from Crataerina pallida, assembly GCA_949710015.1. Taxonomy (NCBI): domain Eukaryota; kingdom Metazoa; phylum Arthropoda; class Insecta; order Diptera; family Hippoboscidae; genus Crataerina; species Crataerina pallida. The sequence continues at coordinate 19,259,486 of OX453289.1, forward strand.
AATCGACTCAGTTTTTGACGCTGATCAAGAATATATATACTTTGTAGGGTCTCTGACGCCTCCTTCTGGGTGTTGCAAACGGAAGAACAAAATTAGTATACCCTCATCACTGAGGTGGAGGGTATAAAAAGATTATCATAAAACAATGCTCGTTTCATTTTAGTAAAGAGTTTTAAGATAATTTACATTATAATCGCCGATATTATTTTAATTTTGTAATTTTACAATAAAATCACCAATATTATTTTAATTTTGTAATTTACAATACAATTACCACCGATCACCTAATAATATAAAAAAAGGTATCGTACAATATTTTGGCCTACTGAAAAATAAAGCTTAAGCAAATAATATCGTACAATATTTGACCTACTTGAAATAATGCTTAAGCAAGAAATATCGTACAATATTTGACCTAATGAAATAATGCTTAAAAATATCATTAAATTATAACAATAAAAAATAAGGTTACCACGATGTCCAACCATCATCGGTGGGCTTATTTAGGCTGTGCCTAACTCTCTCCCCTCTTAAGTCCGCGACGACCCGTTGCGGTTTATAATGTATGCTTGTGCTGCTTTCAGGTCTGCCGGTATCCACTGCGGGTGCGATGTGCTCTTTTTCTTCTTTTTCTTAATGCAAAAACAAGCCAATGCAACCGCCACTATGATAATTCCGGCCATAATACTCATTGAGGATTTTGTTTCTAGCTTTTTTAGCGATTTTAAGTTTTGCGACGACATACCGTGCATGAGGGAGAGTGAAAGTTCAACTTAATGCTCCCCTTGCTTGAAATGTAAGATTTTCGGTAGGTGTGGGATGAGAGGTAGTGCATTTTCACTTCTCTTATAAATAGTAGAGTTAATTTTGATTGTATGAGTATATGTTATTAGGTAAGTTCGGGAAAGCTTTACTGTTTCGGCTTCTGTGACTGCTCTATCATGTACGTTGTTCAAAATTAATGTGCCATTCCCCACTTCTTCCACCATTGCAATGTGATCGGCCGTTTTAGTTGGGCAAAATGCCTTTTTTTTCAATAGCTGATTTAAGCACTCTTTACAAATGTGGACTTAATTAAAGTCTGCAAAGTTCGCTAGAGGGATGAACTGGCTTGAACAATGAGCCGCCTTGTTGATTGAGAGGTTGATTACGGTGTTATTCTATACTACAGGGAAAACTTTTACGAAACTACATAACTAAATTAGTAATGGTGATTTTAATACGAAAAAAATTAGATCATTCTCTTGATATACTCTTATGCTAGATAACTTAAAAATGTGGGTTTAACTAGCATTGACTGGTTCCGTGGTCAGAAGGTTTTCTATTTTCTCTAAATTGAATATTGAGGGATTAAATAGTTCTACTTTTGCCAACATGATAAATAACACAACATTGTTTAAATGAGTTATAACTTCTTGGTTCCTATTCATGAGTAACTGAAATAATAAAAGTCTTTTTTCATCTTTTTTTATGTTCCTTCTAGTTTATTCATTCATTTATTCTGTAGGTGATTTCGTTAATTTTTTCTTGGGTTATGCTTTTTAGATTCTTTTGTAGATTATTATTTTCGATTACCCTATTCAAATTGTTTTTTAAGGCATCGAAGTCTCCATGGTCTGGAATTCCTGTTATGAATTTCAGAGCTGAACCCAAAAAAGGCTAGGGATCTAGCCACCCGTCAGTGGACTCTTAAGACGTCCAAAGAGCGTTGTATTTCATTAATCCGAAATTCGAGTTTGGTTATCAAATGTTGTTCGGTAACGTTTTTTAATATTTCTTTAGTCTATTGGATTGTACTCTAAAAATCAGTAAGATTTGTCGTATGTAATACGTAGGAATAATTATCATAAGTAAAAACATCACTGGTTGTTACTGCTGTGAACGTTGACTGAGAGTAGTTGACTATGATTCCAAATGAACCAGTTATTAAGAGCAAAGTCAGTCTGGAAAAGCAAAAGCAATAAAAAACAATATAAAAAAGTTCGCTTAAGACCGAAGCTTAAATACCCTCCACCTTTAATAATCCTCTAAAGAATAAATTCTTATTGCCATATTTATGTATATGACTGTTTCATGTACTTACGCAAATAGTGTTTTTTTTTAAATTAAGGCATTTGTGTTATTCCATCACGCCCATTTTTGGCACAGTGTTGAATAACGATACCACTTATATATAAATTAAACAAAATTATCTTTTGTTTTTAAAAAAAATTAAGTTGCTGAAAAGCGACGTCTGCTTTATTGAAATTCCGTATAAAAACTGAACTTGTTACATTCTAAGACTAATCCTATTTATACCAACGAATCACAGATTATGCTGACGGGTCAGCTCAACCATATGCTTGTAATGTGATTCGTTGTGTGAATGTTTACATTATATTAAAATAAAAATTGGGACAACTCAAAATAATATAAACAAAATTATAGTTTAAGTGGTTTCTTGCATTGATCTTTCTAATGTTATTTGGTGGTGTCAGATTTTACTGAGCACTTGAAAAATAATGTTCTGTAACATAAGCATTTTTCATGAAATGCTTTTGTAATAAAAAGGGTAATTTATGAAAATTAGAATTAGAGGCGATACGATATTTGTGGCATTAACTCCTCCCTCGTTAAACTTCAAACGTCCCCGTTTGAACGTCTTAAAATTTCTTCAGCGCTGGAGATGCTTAATGGTTCTTGAATTACTACATTAGAGTTATTCGGAGGGCAGAATTTTTTCGATAGGTATTAACATAAACATAACCAAGCCACTACCACGATAATCAATACGGTTGCTATAGTGGCTGTAGTAAGTATATTTTGTTTTTTTATTAAATCGATTCTTTTTGTATTATTAGTGTTTAATTCATTTATCATCTCCAGAGATAAAACTTCGTTAATTCCATCTTTATTGGAAGGTTTATGAAGAATTGAGGGCAGCGGATAACTGTTTGACATATGAACGGAATTAAAAAATTTCTCATCTATTTTAATTGAAATATTATGATGCCTTATTAAATATGTTCCATCAAGATCAATGCAATCATTATTGACATAAATTTTTCCTTTATAATTGTTTACAAATATTACATCATCATATATTTTCTTGACATCAGATATATGTTGTGTATTGGTGTTTTCACAAAAATGTGTTTTACTACTTAATAAAGGCGGTATACACGTTGTATTACTTATGTCTATTATATTTTTTTCATTACATATAGTGAAATTATTATATTTATCGCATTCTTTTAAAATTCCATATGTTTTATCCTTATTTTTTAGTACATTTTCATACTCAATTTTTAAAATACTAATTTTTTAATGTTATATATTTTTAGCTAATGTTTTTATATCTTTGATTTCATTAGTCTGGTAAGACCTTTTTACGATGAAATCATTTATGTTCATTGTTTGATCAATCTGAAAAGATTTTGTGCTCAAACACTAATTACTTTAAAAAGTTACATTTCTTTATTATTTTTATTATACTTGTATTATTTGTTTCTTTTAGTTTGAAATTGTTAATTTTTTCATTATTCTCTTCCTTTTTTGAAAGGGTTTTTCTAATATTTTAAAATTATTTTAGTTGTTATTACAATCTGCCTATCTGAAAAGATATATTTTGGCAGTGTATCATATTTCTTCTATTTATTTATTTATGATTTTTTATAATTCTTAAACTAATAATATATTTGTTTATTAATTTCTTTTTACTTGTATGTATGTATGATGGATAGGGAATAGGAATGGGATAGGATATTATTTCCTGATGAGTCCTTTGTAAATTATTCTTCCTGATTCTGTAGTCACTCTACTGTTTTTATTTTCTTTAACTATTTCTGGTTTATATCTGGGTGATAATTTGTTGCCTATTCTTTTGTTTGTTTTTACGTAAATAGTTTCACCTACTTTATAATCTCTAAATTGTTCTCTATTTTTATTGTGACATTTAAGATCAGCGTTCTGTTTTTCCTGTAATCTACCCTTATTTTCTTCTCTTTCTAAATTAATTTCATAAGGGTTTGTTGCTACTCTACGGCCAAAAAATAATTCAACTGGTTTACGGTTTGTTGTGGAATGCACGCTATAGTTATATCTGATTACCGTTTTGTCTAAAAGGTCTTCAAATGAGGTATGTATCTTTTCCGCCTTAACACAACGCATAATTTCTGACAGGGTAGAGTGAAATCTTTCTATCTGTCCATTTACTGTACTCGTATAAGGTGGTGCTTTAAATATTTCGATTTCCAATTGATCTTCTAATAGGTGTAATATTGGTGGGGAATTTAAAGATTTTTCATTATCAATTAAAATTTTTTTAGGTATGCCAAAAGCCATTAAAATGTCCATGAGTGGTTTCTTTATATCCTGTGTAGCTCTAGATTTTAACATTTTTACTTGTACGTACTTTGAAAATTTGTCAATTGCTGTCAATAGAACATGATTATCTGTATAGTACAAATCAATATGAACTATGTGTCCTGGATATTGTGGAATTGGTGTTTCCTGAATTTTTGGTTTCACCGGATGCCTTTCATATTTTTGCTCCTTACAAATTTTACATTGTTTCACAATTTTATTAACTTTTTCCTGCATTTTTGGGAAATAGACTCTTTCCAATAATTGTTTTTTGTTTTCTTTACTATTTCTATGTGCTCGTCTATGTTCTGTTATAATTTCGTTCTCTTGTTCTGTTTCGTCAGTAATGTCCCTAACTATGTTTCTGGTAAATCGGACTTTATAGTTTGCAAAATGCGATCCATAAAACTCCTGTATCATTCCTAAAATACTTTCTTCAGTGTTCAAGCCATTGGTTATAGATGGATTCAAATATCTTTTTAGTAGATCAGTTAACTTTTGTTGATCATAAGAAGGTTCTACTATTGTATGTCTATGATATGTGGGAAATATTATTTCAAATTGATATGAGGATACGTCTCCTATTTTGAGGAAAATCTGATTTTTAAACACATTAATTGGTTCGTCAGCTATTTGTATTAACAATGGCAAAGTGCTTTCATCACTATGTACGGTTGAGGTAAGTGTATTTATGTGATTTCCCAATGGTATTCTAGACAATGCATCAGCTACAACATTTGACTTTCCTGGTTTGTAAATTAATTCATAATTGTATTCTTCTAAGATGGCTTTCCATCTTTTTAATTTCATGTTATTATTTTTATTACTGAGTGCATATGTAAGTGGTTGATGATCAGTGAATATTTTTACTTTTGCTGTTCCATATAGATAATTTCTAAGCTTGTTTAATGACCAAATTATCGCTAACATTTCTTTTTCATTTGTAGCAAAATGCTCTTCATTTTTTCTTAAAATTCTAGAAATGAAGGTTATTGGTCTATCGTCTTGTGCTAGAACTGCACCTATTGCATGGTTTGATGCATCTGTGGTAAGTTGAAATTCTTTATTGTAATCTGGATAGGCTAAGATTACATCTTCTGTAGCTAACGTATTTTTTAGTTTATTAAAGGATTCTACTGCATGTTCATTTAGTGTTATTGCTATTTTAGACGACGCGTTCTTTGACATTTTGCCTTTATCTCCTCTCAAAATGGTAGTCAAAGGTTTGGCTAATTTTGAATAGTCTTTTATAAATCTTCTATAATAACACGTTAATCCAAGGAATGAGCGCAATTCTTTTAGGGTTTTTGGTATTGGAAAATTGGCTATTGTCTCTACTTTCTTGGGGTTGGATTTTATACCATTTCCGGATATTATGAATCCGAGATATTCAACTTCGGACTTGAAAAATTCGCATTTATCTATTTGTAATTTCATATTTGTTTCTTCCAAAGTAGAAAATATTTTTTTCAAATCATTATAATGATTTGTTTCTTCTTTGCTAAATACAATTATGTCGTCAATGTAAACGAAACATCTTATGCCAATATGATCTCTTAGCATATCGTCCAATGCTCTTTGAAATATAGAGGGTGCATTTTTAAGACCAAAGGGTAAACGTGTGAATTCATATTTTCCATTATCAACTGAAAATGCTGTTTTTTCTATGTCAGACTCTTTGAGTGGGATTTGATGAAATCCACTTTTCAAATCAAGGACAGAGAAGAATTTATTTTTGCCTAATTGAGACAAGACTTCATCTATGTCAGGAATAGGATAACGGTCAGGTATCGTTACTGAATTTAATTTTCTGTAGTCAATAACGAGTCTGTGCTTCTTTTCTCCAGAGTTATCTAATTTTTTTGGCACAATCCACACTGGTGAATTGTATGGTGATCTTGAAGGTCGTATTATACCATCTCTTAAAAGTGTTTCAATTTGCTTTTCTATTTCGTTTTTCAAGGACATCGGGTATGGGTAAGATCTAGAATGTATTGGAGAATCCGTATTTGTACGTATGTCACCCACTACTTTTGTGGTATATGACAATCTTTCGTCTGGTTCTGCGAATAAATTTCTAAATGAATTTATTAAATCAGACATAAATTGCCTTTGTTTGGGAGACAAATAGTTAAATTGTGTTTTAATTGTATTGACGTCTTCGGACCGTAATTATTTAATCCTAACCTTCATTTTATCTTTTACCGTCATACAACCTTCTCTAAGATAAATAACAGCAGATAACTCCCTTAAACTGTCGTTACCTAATATGGCATCGAAAGATTTTAGTGTTGGCAGAACAAAAAACTTCAATTCAACATCCTTTAAGCCAAAAAGATTAAGCAACGTATGGTGGGTAATTTTTACTTCGCCGCCAATAGAATTAGCGCAGAACGGTATTTCATTAGGAATTGATTCTTTTGCTAAACGTGGTTGAATATAATTTTTATTTGAGCCTGTATCTACTAGTATTATAATTATCTCCCCATTACTTAGTTTTGATTCCAAATATGGCAATGAGGAGTCTCTTACCCTAAAAAATGAACGTCAATAAACTCGTCCATCCTTTCTTGGTTATTTCCATAAGATTCTATGTATTCGGACAGTGGCTGTTCATGTTCATTGTCACTTATTTCCATCCGCCGTTGATAATCCTCTTCGGTGATAGGTTGTATGTGAAAGTTCCTTTGTCTTTTGTCTGGTTGAACCACCAAAGAAGCTGGCGGTGGTCTACGTCCGTTAAATCTGTCGCTGTTTGCTGGTCTATTCATGTAATTTATTCTTTGGGTTCGTATAGATTGGTCAATATCCATTGGCTCTGGTTTTGGTTGTGGTTTGGGTTGAAAGGGTCTTGGTGGTGGCATATTTGGCTTATTATTGTAAAAGGAAAAATTCGGTTTAAACTGTTGCAAGGATTGTTGATGTAAGGGTGCTCTATGGTGTTGTTCGTTCCTAGTTGGAAGTGAAAAGTTTTGGTTACGAATTAATGGTTGAGAATATCTTTGCGTAATCTGTGGTGTTCTGGAATACGCGTTTGATATCTTTTGCGTTATTGCAGGGTTCGTTTTGGCTCTACTATATTCTTGAGCATGGTTTGTCCTATATACCTGATTCTCTAATTTGTTACATAATTGTAATGCTTGTGGTAGATCGACTGGTTCCTTCATTCCCAGCAATCTTGGAAGATCCCCTCGCAAACCTCGGACAAAAGTGTCTAAAGCTTTGTCCCTGTATGTTTTGGTCAAAGCTATTAAAGCTTCTTTGGGTATGTTCATATTAGATAACCTATTTAATATTAATGATAGGTGTGAATACACCTTTTTATAAAAATCGTGGATTGTTAATCCACCTTGTATCAAACTCATCATTTGGTACTCTAAGGTACTTATATCTGTTTTATCTGCAAAATGATTTGTTAGTACCTCTACTATGGCATTCCAGTTAATTGGTGTATTATAGGATTCGAGAATTATGTCGGCGTTCCCTACTATTTTGTTTCTAATAGTGCTAAGTATCCCAAAATACTTTGATGAACCAATGATTGATTCATATACTTTCAAAACTCTATCTACACTCTTCTTCCATGAGGAAAACTCTTCGTTAGTTCCTGAGAATTCCCTGATGCTCTTTATTATGTCTGGTATTCTTTCCAAGTCATTTATTTCTCCTGAGGTAATTTGTTGGTCAAGATAATTTTGATTTTGTTGAATTTTTAATAAATTTAGTTGTGTCAGCTGTTGTCGTAATGTTGTTTCTACTATTTGTGTAATAAATGTCGTTAACTCCGATCTAGAAGTATTCGGATTCGAATTTTGGTTGTCTTGAGTATTTAAAACGGTTGGTCTGAGGAGAGGTGTGGGATTTGGATTTGCCATTATGATTTTATAAATTTAACAACCAATACGTTAATATATTAATATAATAAATCAAAATCAATATAATTTGTATTCGGATTCAATATTTGTAATCGCAATTTGTGTAGTATTTCATATAAAATTTAATGTCTAATGTGGTACAAAAAAAAAGTATTTCTGGTAACAGGTAAATATTGACATACAGCAATACAAAGCTCATGTTTGAACCCTATTGTTGCTGATGTCGTTCTTGATGATGTTGTTTTTGATGATGTTGTTCTTGATGATGTTGTTTTTGATGATGTCGTTCTTGATGATGTTGTTTTTGATGATGTTGTTCTTGATGATGTTGTTTTTGATGATGTCGTTCTTGATGATGTTGTTTCTGATGATGTTGTTCTTGATGATGTTGTTTTTGATGATGTCGTTCTTGATGATGTTGCAGTTAATATTGTTAATCTTTACCCTTAGGCCGGGTGGTGAGGTCATCTGTATGTTGTTGTTAGATATATGTATATATTTTTTTTTTTTTTTATTATTATAATTTTTTTGTTAAACGTTTTATGACAGTTTTTTTCTTATCTTACGGATTTAATTAACATGATTTTATTTACTTATATTTTTTTTTAAAACACGCAAAACTCGCGCCGGAGGCCAAAACCGAGGATCTGGTCGGACACGTGTTTAAATCGCGAGTTTGGACATCTCCCTTATACCAAAAATTTTAAAAATTCATAAAAAATCTTTGCGAAATTTTCATCTCCTGAGTTTTTTATATATGTTTCCTAATACATCTAAGAATATTTTAAAATTATTTCCAAGTCCCTAAGTAGGGGCCTTCATATGTCAATCAGCCCTGGAAAGACATCTCCCATATACCAGAAATTTGAAAAATTCATAAAAAATCTTTGCGAAATTTTCACCTCCTGAGTTTTTCATATGTGTTTCCCAATACATCTGAGAATATTTTAAAATTATTCCTATGCCCCTAAGTAGGGGTCTTCATATGGCAATCAGCCTTGGAAGGACATCTCCCTTATACCAGAAATTTTAAAAATTGATAAATAAAATCTTTGCGAAATTTTCACCTCCTGAATTTTTCATATGTGTTTCCCAATACATCTGAGAATATTTTAAAATTATTCCTATGCCCCTAAGTAGGGGCCTTCATATGACAATCAGCCTTGGAAGGACATCTCCCATATACCGGATATTTTAAAAATTGATAAATAAAATCTTTGCGAAATTTTCACCTCCTGAATTTTTTATATATGTTTCCTAATACATCTGAGAATATTTTAAAATTATTCCCATGCCCCTAAAAATCGTTGCGAAATTTTCACCTTCTTAATTTTTAATATATGTTTCTTAATACATCTAAGAATATTTTAAAATTATTCAAATGCCCCTAAGTAGGGGCCTTCATATGGCAATCAGCCTTCATTTTATCTTTTACCGTCATACAACCTTCTCTAAGATAAATAACAGCAGATAACTCCCTTAAACTGTCGTTACCTAATATGGCATCGAAAGATTTTAGTGTTGGCAGAACAAAAAACTTCAATTCAACATCCTTTAAGCCAAAAAGATTAAGCAACGTATGGTGGGTAATTTTTACTTCGCCGCCAATAGAATTAGCGCAGAACGGTATTTCATTAGGAATTGATTCTTTTGCTAAACGTGGTTGAATATAATTTTTATTTGAGCCTGTATCTACTAGTATTATAATTATCTCCCCATTACTTAGTTTTGATTCCAAATATGGCAATGAGGAGTCTCTTACCCTAAAAAATGAACGTCAATAAACTCGTCCATCCTTTCTTGGTTATTTCCATAAGATTCTATGTATTCGGACAGTGGCTGTTCATGTTCATTGTCACTTATTTCCATCCGCCGTTGATAATCCTCTTCGGTGATAGGTTGTATGTGAAAGTTCCTTTGTCTTTTGTCTGGTTGAACCACCAAAGAAGCTGGCGGTGGTCTACGTCCGTTAAATCTGTCGCTGTTTGCTGGTCTATTCATGTAATTTATTCTTTGGGTTCGTATAGATTGGTCAATATCCATTGGCTCTGGTTTTGGTTGTGGTTTGGGTTGAAAGGGTCTTGGTGGTGGCATATTTGGCTTATTATTGTAAAAGGAAAAATTCGGTTTAAACTGTTGCAAGGATTGTTGATGTAAGGGTGCTCTATGGTGTTGTTCGTTCCTAGTTGGAAGTGAAAAGTTTTGGTTACGAATTAATGGTTGAGAATATCTTTGCGTAATCTGTGGTGTTCTGGAATACGCGTTTGATATCTTTTGCGTTATTGCAGGGTTCGTTTTGGCTCTACTATATTCTTGAGCATGGTTTGTCCTATATACCTGATTCTCTAATTTGTTACATAATTGTAATGCTTGTGGTAGATCGACTGGTTCCTTCATTCCCAGCAATCTTGGAAGATCCCCTCGCAAACCTCGGACAAAAGTGTCTAAAGCTTTGTCCCTGTATGTTTTGGTCAAAGCTATTAAAGCTTCTTTGGGTATGTTCATATTAGATAACCTATTTAATATTAATGATAGGTGTGAATACACCTTTTTATAAAAATCGTGGATTGTTAATCCACCTTGTACCAAACTCATCATTTGGTACTCTAAGGTACTTATATCTGTTTTATCTGCAAAATGATTTGTTAGTACCTCTACTATGGCATTCCAGTTAATTGGTGTATTATAGGATTCGAGAATTATGTCGGCGTTCCCTACTATTTTGTTTCTAATAGTGCTAAGTATCCCAAAATACTTTGATGAACCAATGATTGATTCATATACTTTCAAAACTCTATCTACACTCTTCTTCCATGAGGAAAACTCTTCGTTAGTTCCTGAGAATTCCCTGATGCTCTTTATTATGTCTGGTATTCTTTCCAAGTCATTTATTTCTCCTGAGGTAATTTGTTGGTCAAGATAATTTTGATAATTCATATGACAATCAGCCTTGGAAGGACATCTCCCATATACCGCAAATTTCAAAAATTCATAAAAAAACTTTGGAAAATTTTCACCTCCTGAATTTTTTATATATGTTTCCTAATTCATCTGAGAATATTTTAAAATTATTCCCATGCCCCTAAAAATCGTTGCGAAATTTTCACCTTATGAAATTTTTATATATGTTTCCTAATACATCTGAGAATATTTTAAAATTATTCCCATGCCCCTAAACATCGTTGCGAAATTTTCACCTCCTGAATTTTTCATATATGTTTCCTAATACATCTAAGAATATTTTAAAATTATTGCCATGCCCCTATGTAGGGGCCTTCATATGACAATCAGCCTTGGAAAGACATCTCCCATATACCAAAAATTTTAAAAATTCATAAAAAATCTTTGGGAAATTTACCCTCCTGAATTTTTTATATATGTTTCCTAATATATCTAAGAATATTTTAAAATTATTGCCATGCCCCTAAGTAGGGGCCTTCATATGACAATCAGCCTTGGAAGGACATCTCCCATATACCGGAAATTTGAAAAATTCATAAAAAATCTTTGCGAAATTTTCACCTCCTGAGTTTTTCATATGTGTTTCCCAATACATCTGAGAATATTTTAAAATTATTCCTATGCCCCTAAGTAGGGGCCTTCATATGACAATCAGCCTTGGAAGGACATCTCCCATATACCGGAAATTTTAAAAATTCATAAAAAATCTTTGCGAAATTTACACCTCCTGAATTTTTCATATATGTTTCCTAATACATCTAAGAATATTTAAAATTATTCCCATGCCCCTATGGAGGGACCTTCATATGACAATCAGCCTTGGAAGGACATCTCCCATATACCGGATATTTTAAAAATTGATAAATAAAATCTTTGCGAAATTTTCACCTCCTGAATTTTTTATATATGTTTCCTAATACATCTGAGAATATTTTAAAATTATTCCCATGCCCCTAAAAATCGTTGCGAAATTTTCACCTTCTTAATTTTTAATATATGTTTCTTAATACATCTAAGAATATTTTAAAATTATTCAAATGCGCCTAAGTAGGGGCCTTCATATGGCAATCAGCCTTGGAAGGACATCTCCCTTATACCAGAAATTTTAAAAATTCATAAAAAATCTTTGCAAAATTTTCACCTCCTGAGTTTTTTATATATGTTTTCTAATACATCTAAGAATATTTTAAAATTATTTCCAAGTCCCTAAGTAGGGGCCTTCATATGTCAATCAGCCCTGGAAGGACATCTCCCATATACCGAAAATTTTAAAAATTCATAAAAAATCTTTGGGAAATTTACCCTCCTGAATTTTTTATATGTGTTTCCTAATATATCTAAGAATATTTTAAAATTATTCCCATGCCCCTGAGTAGGGGCCTTCATATGATAATCAGCCTTGGAAGGACATCCCCCATATACCGGAAATTTTAAAAATTCATAAAAAATCTTTGCGAAATTTTCACCTCCTGAGTTTTTTATATACGTTTCCTAATACATCTGAGAATATTTTAAAATTATTCCCATGCCCCTAAAAATCGTTGCGAAATTTTCACCTTATGAAATTTTTATATATGTTTCCTAATACATCTGAGAATATTTTAAAATTATTCCCATGCCCCTAAACATCGTTGCGAAATTTTCACCTCCTGAATTTTTCATATATGTTTCCTAATACATCTAAGAATATTTTAAAATTATTGCCATGCCCCTATGTAGGGGTCTTCAGCCTTGGAAAGACATCTCCCATATACCGAAAATTTTAAAAATTCATAAAAAATCTTTGGGAAATTTACCCTCCTGAATTTTTTATATATGTTTCCTAATATATCTAAGAATATTTTAAAATTATTGCCATGCCCCTAAGTAGGGGCCTTCATATGACAATCAGCCTGGGAAGAACATTCCTTATAGTGTATATTAAAAAATTCTTAAAAAAAACTTTGGAAAATTTTCACCTCCTGAATTTTTTATATATGTTTTCTAATACATCTGAGAATATTATAAAATTATTCTTATGCCCCTAAGTAGGGGCATTCATATGACAATCAGCCTTGGAAGGACATCTCCCATATACCGCAAATTTCAAAAATTCATAAAAAAACTTTGGAAAATTTTCACCTCCTGAATTTTTTATATATGTTTCCTAATTCATCTGAGAATATTTTAAAATTATTCCCATGCCCCTAAAAATCGTTGCGAAATTTTCACCTTATGAAATTTTTATATATGTTTCCTAATACATCTGAGAATATTTTAAAATTATTCCCATGCCCCTAAACATCGTTGCGAAATTTTCACCTCCTGAATTTTTCATATATGTTTCCTAATACATCTAAGAATATTTTAAAATTATTGCCATGCCCCTATGTAGGGGCCTTCATATGACAATCAGCCTTGGAAAGACATCTCCCATATACCAAAAATTTTAAAAATTCATAAAAAATCTTTGGGAAATTTACCCTCCTGAATTTTTTATATATGTTTCCTAATATATCTAAGAATATTTTAAAATTATTGCCATGCCCCTAAGTAGGGGCCTTCATATGACAATCAGCCTTGGAAGGACATCTCCCATATACCGGAAATTTGAAAAATTCATAAAAAATCTTTGCGAAATTTTCACCTCCTGAGTTTTTCATATGTGTTTCCCAATACATCTGAGAATATTTTAAAATTATTCCTATGCCCCTAAGTAGGGGTCTTCATATTACAATCAGCCTTGGAAGGACATCTCCCATATACCGGAAATTTTAAAAATTCATAAAAAATCTTTGCGAAATTTACACCTCCTGAATTTTTCATATATGTTTCCTAATACATCTAAGAATATTTAAAATTATTCCCATGCCCCTATGGAGGGGCCTTCATATGACAATCAGCTTTGGAAGGACATCTCCCATATACCGGATATTTTAAAAATTGATAAATAAAATCTTTGCGAAATTTTCACCTCCTGAATTTTTTATATATGTTTCCTAATACATCTGAGAATATTTTAAAATTATTCCCATGCCCCTAAAAATCGTTGCGACATTTTCTCCTTCTGAATTTTTAATATATGTTTCTTAATACATCTAAGAATATTTTAAAATTATTCAAATGCCCCTAAGTAGGGGCATTCATATGGCAATCAGCCTTGGAAGGACATCTCCCTTATACCAGAAATTTTAAAAATTCATAAAAAATCTTTGCGAAATTTTCACCTTCTGAATTTTTTATATATGTTTCTTAATACATCTAAGAATATTTTAAAATTATTTCCAAGTCCCTAAGTAGGGACCTTCATATGTCAATCAGCCCTGGAAGGACATCTCCCATATACCGAAAATTTTAAAAATTCATAAAAAATCTTTGGGAAATTTACCCTCCTGAATTTTTTATATGTGTTTCCTAATATATCTAAGAATATTTTAAAATTATTCCCATGCCCCTGAGTAGGGGCCTTCATATGATAATCAGCCTTGGAAGGACATCCCCCATATACCGGAAATTTTAAAAATTCATAAAAAATCTTTGCGAAATTTTCACCTCCTGAGTTTTTTATATACGTTTCCTAATACATCTGAGAATATTTTAAAATTATTACCATGCCCCTAAAAATCGTTGCGAAATTTTCACCTTCTGAAATTTTTATATATGTTTCCTAATACATCTGAGAATATTTTAAAATTATTCCCATGCCCCTAAACATCGTTGCGAAATTTTCACCTCCTGAATTTTTCATATATGTTTCCTAATACATCTAAGAATATTTTAATATTATTGCCATGCCCCTATGTAGGGGCCTTCATATGACAATCAGCCTTGGAAAGACATCTCCCATATACCGAAAATTTTAAAAATTCATAAAAAATCTTTGGGAAATTTACCCTCCTGAATTTTCTATATATGTTTCCTAATATATCTAAGAATATTTTAAAATTATTGCCATGCCCCTAAGTAGGGGCCTTCATATGACAATCAGCCTTGGAAGGACATCTCCCATATACCGGAAATTTGAAAAATTCATAAAAAATCTTTGCGAAATTTTCACCTCCTGAGTTTTTCATATGTGTTTCCCAATACATCTGAGAATATTTTAAAATTATTCCTATGCCCCTAAGTAGGGGTCTTCATATTACAGTCAGCCTTGGAAGGACATCTCCCATATACCGGAAATTTTAAAAATTCATAAAAAATCTTTGCGAAATTTACACCTCCTGAATTTTTCATATATGTTTCCTAATACATCTAAGAATATTTAAAATTATTCCCATGCCCCTATGGAGGGACCTTCATATGACAATCAGCCTTGGAAGGACATCTCCCATATACCGGATATTTTAAAAATTGATAAATAAAATCTTTGCGAAATTTTCACCTCCTGAATTTTTTATATATGTTTCCTAATACATCTGAGAATATTTTAAAATTATTCCCATGCCCCTAAAAATCGTTGCGAAATTTTCACCTTCTGAATTTTTAATATATGTTTCTTAATACATCTAAGAATATTTTAAAATTATTCAAATGCCCCTAAGTAGGGGCCTTCATATGGCAATCAGCCTTGGAAGGACATCTCCCTTATACCAGAAATTTTAAAAATTCATAAAAAATCTTTGCAAAATTTTCACCTCCTGAGTTTTTTATATATGTTTTCTAATACATCTAAGAATATTTTAAAATTATTTCCAAGTCCCTAAGTAGGGGCCTTCATATGTCAATCAGCCCTGGAAGGACATCTCCCATATACCGAAAATTTTAAAAATTCATAAAAAATTTTTGGGAAATTTACCCTCCTGAATTTTTTATATGTGTTTCCTAATATATCTAAGAATATTTTAAAATTATTCCCATGCCCCTGAGTAGGGGCCTTCATATGATAATCAGCCTTGGAAGGACATCCCCCATATACCGGAAATTTTAAAAATTCATAAAAAATCTTTGCGAAATTTTCACCTCCTGAGTTTTTTATATACGTTTCCTAATACATCTGAGAATATTTTAAAATTATTCCCATGCCCCTAAAAATCGTTGCGAAATTTTCACCTTCTGAAATTTTTATATATGTTTCCTAATACATCTGAGAATATTTTAAAATTATTCCCATGCCCCTAAACATCGTTGCGAAATTTTCACCTCCTGAATTTTTCATATATGTTTCCTAATACATCTAAGAATATTTTAAAATTATTGCCATGCCCCTATGTAGGGGCCTTCATATGACAATCAGCCTTGGAAAGACATCTCCCATATACCGAAAATTTTAAAAATTCATAAAAAATCTTTGGGAAATTTACCCTCCTGAATTTTCTATATATGTTTCCTAATATATCTAAGAATATTTTAAAATTATTGCCATGCCCCTAAGTAGGGGCCTTCATATGACAATCAGCCTTGGAAGGACATCTCCCATATACCGGAAATTTGAAAAATTCATAAAAAATCTTTGCGAAATTTTCACCTCCTGAGTTTTTCATATGTGTTTCCCAATACATCTGAGAATATTTTAAAATTATTCCTATGCCCCTAAGTAGGGGTCTTCATATTACAGTCAGCCTTGGAAGGACATCTCCCATATACCGGAAATTTTAAAAATTCATAAAAAATCTTTGCGAAATTTACACCTCCTGAATTTTTCATATATGTTTCCTAATACATCTAAGAATATTTAAAATTATTCCCATGCCCCTATGGAGGGACCTTCATATGACAATCAGCCTTGGAAGGACATCTCCCATATACCGCAAATTTCAAAAATTCATAAAAAAACTTTGGAAAATTTTCACCTCCTGAATTTTTTATATATGTTTCCTAATTCATCTGAGAATATTTTAAAATTATTCCCATGCCCCTAAAAATCGTTGCGAAATTTTCACCTTCTGAAATTTTTATATATGTTTCCTAATACATCTGAGAATATTTTAAAATTATTCCCATGCCCCTAAACATCGTTGCGAAATTTTCACCTCCTGAATTTTTCATATATGTTTCCTAATACATCTAAGAATATTTTAAAATTATTGCCATGCCCCTATGTAGGGGTCTTCATATGACAATCAGCCTTGGAAAGACATCTCCCATATACCAAAAATTTTAAAAATTCATAAAAAATCTTTGGGAAATTTACCCTCCTGAATTTTTTATATATGTTTCCTAATATATCTAAGAATATTTTAAAATTATTGCCATGCCCCTAAGTAGGGGCCTTCATATGACAATCAGCCTTGGAAGGACATCTCCCATATACCGGAAATTTGAAAAATTCATAAAAAATCTTTGCGAAATTTTCAACTCCTGAGTTTTTCATATGTGTTTCCCAATACATCTGAGAATATTTTAAAATTATTCCTATGCCCCTAAGTAGGGGTCTTCATATTACAGTCAGCCTTGGAAGGACATCTCCCATATACCGGAAATTTTAAAAATTCATAAAAAATCTTCGCGAAATTTACACCTCCTGAATTTTTCATATATGTTTCCTAATACATCTAAGAATATTTAAAATTATTCCCATGCCCCTATGGAGGGGCCTTCATATGACAATCAGCTTTGGAAGGACATCTCCCATATACCGGATATTTTAAAAATTGATAAATAAAATCTTTGCGAAATTTTCACCTCCTGAATTTTTTATATATGTTTCCTAATACATCTGAGAATATTTTAAATTATTCCCATGCCCCTAAAAATCGTTGCGACATTTTCACCTTCTGAATTTTTAATATATGTTTCTTAATACATCTAAGAATATTTTAAAATTATTCAAATGCCCCTAAGTAGGGGCATTCATATGGCAATCAGCCTTGGAAGGACATCTCCCTTATACCAGAAATTTTAAAAATTCATAAAAAATCTTTGCGAAATTTTCACCTCCTGAGTTTTTTATATATGTTTCCTAATACATCTAAGAATATTTTAAAATTATTTCCAAGTCCCTAAGTAGGGACCTTCATATGTCAATCAGCCCTGGAAGGACATCTCCCATATACCGAAAATTTTAAAAATTCATAAAAAATCTTTGGGAAATTTACCCTCCTGAATTTTTTATATGTGTTTCCTAATATATCTAAGAATATTTTAAAATTATTCCCATGCCCCTGAGTAGGGGCCTTCATATGATAATCAGCCTTGGAAGGACATCCCCCATATACCGGAAATTTTAAAAATTCATAAAAAATCTTTGCGAAATTTTCACCTCCTGAGTTTTTTATATACGTTTCCTAATACATCTGAGAATATTTTAAAATTATTCCCATGCCCCTGAGTAGGGGCCTTCATATGACAATCAGCCTTGGAAGGACATCTCCCATATAAGGGATATTTTAAAATTGATAAAAAAAATCTTTGCGAGATTTTCACCTCCTGAGTGTTTTATATGTGTTTCCTAATACATCTGAGAATATTTTAAAATTATTTCCAAGTCCCTAAGTAGGGGCCTTCATATGTCAATCAGCCCTGGAAGGACATCTCCCATATACCGAAAATTTTAAAAATTCATAAAAAATCTTTGGGAAATTTACCCTCCTGAATTTTTTATATATGTTTCCTAATATATCTGATAATATTTTAAAATTATTCCCATGCCCCTATGGAGGGACCTTCATATGTCAATCAGCCTTGGATAGACATATCCCATATACCGGAAATTTTAAAAATTCATAAAAAAACTTTGCGAAATTTTCACCTCCTGAGTTTTTTATATATGTTTCCTAATATATCTAAGAATATTTTAAAATTATTGCCATGCCCCTAAGTAGGGGCCTTCATATGACAATCAGCCTTGGAAGGACATCTCCCATATACCGGAAATTTGAAAAATTCATAAAAAATCTTTGCGAAATTTTCAACTCCTGAGTTTTTCATATGTGTTTCCCAATACATCTGAGAATATTTTAAAATTATTCCTATGCCCCTAAGTAGGGGTCTTCATATTACAGTCAGCCTTGGAAGGACATCTCCCATATACCGGAAATTTTAAAAATTCATAAAAAATCTTCGCGAAATTTACACCTCCTGAATTTTTCATATATGTTTCCTAATACATCTAAGAATATTTAAAATTATTCCCATGCCCCTATGGAGGGGCCTTCATATGACAATCAGCTTTGGAAGGACATCTCCCATATACCGGATATTTTAAAAATTGATAAATAAAATCTTTGCGAAATTTTCACCTCCTGAATTTTTTATATATGTTTCCTAATACATCTGAGAATATTTTAAATTATTCCCATGCCCCTAAAAATCGTTGCGACATTTTCACCTTCTGAATTTTTAATATATGTTTCTTAATACATCTAAGAATATTTTAAAATTATTCAAATGCCCCTAAGTAGGGGCATTCATATGGCAATCAGCCTTGGAAGGACATCTCCCTTATACCAAAAATTTTAAAAATTCATAAAAAATCTTTGCGAAATTTTCACCTCCTGAGTTTTTTATATATGTTTCCTAATACATCTAAGAATATTTTAAAATTATTTCCAAGTCCCTAAGTAGGGGCCTTCATATGTCAATCAGCCCTGGAAAGACATCTCCCATATACCGAAAATTTTAAAAATTCATAAAAAATCTTTGGGAAATTTACCCTCCTGAATTTTTTATATATGTTTTCTAATATATCTAAGAATATTTTAAAATTATTCCCATGCCCCTGAGTAGGGGCCTTCATATGATAATCAGCCTTGGAAGGACATCCCCCATATACCGGAAATTTTAAAAACTCATAAAAAATCTTTGCGAAATTTTCACCTCCTGAGTTTTTTATATACGTTTCCTAATACATCTGAGAATATTTTAAAATTATTCCCATGCCCCTGAGTAGGGGCCTTCATATGACAATCAGCCTTGGAAGGACATCTCCCATATAAGGGATATTTTAAAATTGATAAAAAAAATCTTTGCGAGATTTTCACCTCCTGAGTGTTTTATATGTGTTTCCTAATACATCTGAGAATATTTTAAAATTATTTCCAAGTCCCTAAGTAGGGGCCTTCATATGTCAATCAGCCCTGGAAGGACATCTCCCATATACCGAAAATTTTAAAAATTCATAAAAAATCTTTGGGAAATTTACCCTCCTGAATTTTTTATATATGTTTCCTAATATATCTGATAATATTTTAAAATTATTCCCATGCCCCTATGGAGGGACCTTCATATGTCAATCAGCCTTGGATAGACATATCCCATATACCGGAAATTTTAAAAATTCATAAAAAAACTTTGGAAAATTTTCACCTCCTGAATTTTTCATATATGTTTGCTAATACATCTAAGAATATTTTAAAGTTATTTCCAAGTCCCTAAGTAGGGGCCTCCATATGTCAATCAGCATCACCGCCTATGCTAGGCAATATTAACTTATTGTTCTCTATTGCGTCTTCCATTATCTTCCCTCCTAATCCTTTGTGTTGAGGCATTTTTCCGACGTTCAAGCACTCGATAACTTTCATTGCCGCGACGGTTTATGTGTTGTACAGTATTCCTTTGTTGTTCCATAATGCGATACCTTGAACTTCTTCTTCTAACAATATGTGCGCTTTGGTCTCTTCGCCTTTCCTCTTCGCGATATTCAGGATCACTTCTTCTTGCTAATATACGCTGAGAATTTTCAATTCTGTCTCTCTCCAAACTTTGCTCGCGAAACCTCCTCACAGATTGTATATTTCTCAGACGTCTTTGTCGAGATAATGTAATACGTAATAAGGGCATATTGAAATAATGTTTGTAAATATAATATTTTTTTGCACTTCAATGTGAACTCAACAGTTCAATTATTGTTGTACTTCTGAGGTCTATATTTCGTGTTGAAGACTTATATATTGTACTATTTTACCTGCTTTCGCATGGGCTACTTTACCTAATAGTCATTTATGTACCTGATTTCTAACAAGGCTGTAGCCTGTACTTGCAAACTATAAGTATATGTACCTGATCGTGCATCATGTTACTTTATTTTAAGTATTTTTCATTAAAAATTTTATTTGATATTCTAAATTTTAAAACTGAGATATACGAGTATAAAGCGGTAAACGCGATGCCTTGTCTATAAAATTTTTATTGTTTATACATATGTATGTATTTTTATTTGGTTATGTACAATTGCTCTTACATGTAACGCCTAAATATTTATGGATCTTTTTAAATTTTTTGAATTGATGATGATGAAATTGAAATGTTGAAATGTTTTATAAATTTTAAAAATTATAACACGCTCATTTTTTCACATCTATGAAGCTAATATTTATAGATGTACATACTAACTTTCAAGTTTATAGCTTAATTTTTGTGGCAGATAGATAGATTTTTCTTGATTGTAGGCGTGGCTCTTTACCGAATTTGCCTATTTTAAATAGCGATCTGCGTGAATAAACTACAAGTGACTGTACAAAATTTCAGCTCAATATCTCAAAATTTACGCTCGTGAGAGTGCCAACAACAGACGGACACACGGACACACGGACATACATGTCAAAATCGACTCAGTTTTTGACGCTGATCAAGAATATATATACTTTGTAGGGTCTCTGACGCCTCCTTCTGGGTGTTGCAAACGGAAGAACAAAATTAGTATACCCTCATCACTGAGGTGGAGGGTATAAAAAGATTATCATAAAACAATGCTCGTTTCATTTTAGTAAAGAGTTTTAAGATAATTTACATTATAATCGCCGATATTATTTTAATTTTGTAATTTTACAATAAAATCACCAATATTATTTTAATTTTGTAATTTACAATACAATTACCACCGATCACCTAATAATATAAAAAAAGGTATCGTACAATATTTTGGCCTACTGAAAAATAAAGCTTAAGCAAATAATATCGTACAATATTTGACCTACTTGAAATAATGCTTAAGCAAGAAATATCGTACAATATTTGACCTAATGAAATAATGCTTAAAAATATCATTAAATTATAACAATAAAAAATAAGGTTACCACGATGTCCAACCATCATCGGTGGGCTTATTTAGGCTGTGCCTAACTCTCTCCCCTCTTAAGTCCGCGACGACCCGTTGCGGTTTATAATGTATGCTTGTGCTGCTTTCAGGTCTGCCGGTATCCACTGCGGGTGCGATGTGCTCTTTTTCTTCTTTTTCTTAATGCAAAAACAAGCCAATGCAACCGCCACTATGATAATTCCGGCCATAATACTCATTGAGGATTTTGTTTCTAGCTTTTTTAGCGATTTTAAGTTTTGCGACGACATACCGTGCATGAGGGAGAGTGAAAGTTCAACTTAATGCTCCCCTTGCTTGAAATGTAAGATTTTCGGTAGGTGTGGGATGAGAGGTAGTGCATTTTCACTTCTCTTATAAATAGTAGAGTTAATTTTGATTGTATGAGTATATGTTATTAGGTAAGTTCGGGAAAGCTTTACTGTTTCGGCTTCTGTGACTGCTCTATCATGTACGTTGTTCAAAATTAATGTGCCATTCCCCACTTCTTCCACCATTGCAATGTGATCGGCCGTTTTAGTTGGGCAAAATGCCTTTTTTTTCAATAGCTGATTTAAGCACTCTTTACAAATGTGGACTTAATTAAAGTCTGCAAAGTTCGCTAGAGGGATGAACTGGCTTGAACAATGAGCCGCCTTGTTGATTGAGAGGTTGATTACGGTGTTATTCTATACTACAGGGAAAACTTTTACGAAACTACATAACTAAATTAGTAATGGTGATTTTAATACGAAAAAAATTAGATCATTCTCTTGATATACTCTTATGCTAGATAACTTAAAAATGTGGGTTTAACTAGCATTGACTGGTTCCGTGGTCAGAAGGTTTTCTATTTTCTCTAAATTGAATATTGAGGGATTAAATAGTTCTACTTTTGCCAACATGATAAATAACACAACATTGTTTAAATGAGTTATAACTTCTTGGTTCCTATTCATGAGTAACTGAAATAATAAAAGTCTTTTTTCATCTTTTTTTATGTTCCTTCTAGTTTATTCATTCATTTATTCTGTAGGTGATTTCGTTAATTTTTTCTTGGGTTATGCTTTTTAGATTCTTTTGTAGATTATTATTTTCGATTACCCTATTCAAATTGTTTTTTAAGGCATCGAAGTCTCCATGGTCTGGAATTCCTGTTATGAATTTCAGAGCTGAACCCAAAAAAGGCTAGGGATCTAGCCACCCGTCAGTGGACTCTTAAGACGTCCAAAGAGCGTTGTATTTCATTAATCCGAAATTCGAGTTTGGTTATCAAATGTTGTTCGGTAACGTTTTTTAATATTTCTTTAGTCTATTGGATTGTACTCTAAAAATCAGTAAGATTTGTCGTATGTAATACGTAGGAATAATTATCATAAGTAAAAACATCACTGGTTGTTACTGCTGTGAACGTTGACTGAGAGTAGTTGACTATGATTCCAAATGAACCAGTTATTAAGAGCAAAGTCAGTCTGGAAAAGCAAAAGCAATAAAAAACAATATAAAAAAGTTCGCTTAAGACCGAAGCTTAAATACCCTCCACCTTTAATAATCCTCTAAAGAATAAATTCTTATTGCCATATTTATGTATATGACTGTTTCATGTACTTACGCAAATAGTGTTTTTTTTTAAATTAAGGCATTTGTGTTATTCCATCACGCCCATTTTTGGCACAGTGTTGAATAACGATACCACTTATATATAAATTAAACAAAATTATCTTTTGTTTTTAAAAAAAATTAAGTTGCTGAAAAGCGACGTCTGCTTTATTGAAATTCCGTATAAAAACTGAACTTGTTACATTCTAAGACTAATCCTATTTATACCAACGAATCACAGATTATGCTGACGGGTCAGCTCAACCATATGCTTGTAATGTGATTCGTTGTGTGAATGTTTACATTATATTAAAATAAAAATTGGGACAACTCAAAATAATATAAACAAAATTATAGTTTAAGTGGTTTCTTGCATTGATCTTTCTAATGTTATTTGGTGGTGTCAGATTTTACTGAGCACTTGAAAAATAATGTTCTGTAACATAAGCATTTTTCATGAAATGCTTTTGTAATAAAAAGGGTAATTTATGAAAATTAGAATTAGAGGCGATACGATATTTGTGGCATTAACTCCTCCCTCGTTAAACTTCAAACGTCCCCGTTTGAACGTCTTAAAATTTCTTCAGCGCTGGAGATGCTTAATGGTTCTTGAATTACTACATTAGAGTTATTCGGAGGGCAGAATTTTTTCGATAGGTATTAACATAAACATAACCAAGCCACTACCACGATAATCAATACGGTTGCTATAGTGGCTGTAGTAAGTATATTTTGTTTTTTTATTAAATCGATTCTTTTTGTATTATTAGTGTTTAATTCATTTATCATCTCCAGAGATAAAACTTCGTTAATTCCATCTTTATTGGAAGGTTTATGAAGAATTGAGGGCAGCGGATAACTGTTTGACATATGAACGGAATTAAAAAATTTCTCATCTATTTTAATTGAAATATTATGATGCCTTATTAAATATGTTCCATCAAGATCAATGCAATCATTATTGACATAAATTTTTCCTTTATAATTGTTTACAAATATTACATCATCATATATTTTCTTGACATCAGATATATGTTGTGTATTGGTGTTTTCACAAAAATGTGTTTTACTACTTAATAAAGGCGGTATACACGTTGTATTACTTATGTCTATTATATTTTTTTCATTACATATAGTGAAATTATTATATTTATCGCATTCTTTTAAAATTCCATATGTTTTATCCTTATTTTTTAGTACATTTTCATACTCAATTTTTAAAATACTAATTTTTTAATGTTATATATTTTTAGCTAATGTTTTTATATCTTTGATTTCATTAGTCTGGTAAGACCTTTTTACGATGAAATCATTTATGTTCATTGTTTGATCAATCTGAAAAGATTTTGTGCTCAAACACTAATTACTTTAAAAAGTTACATTTCTTTATTATTTTTATTATACTTGTATTATTTGTTTCTTTTAGTTTGAAATTGTTAATTTTTTCATTATTCTCTTCCTTTTTTGAAAGGGTTTTTCTAATATTTTAAAATTATTTTAGTTGTTATTACAATCTGCCTATCTGAAAAGATATATTTTGGCAGTGTATCATATTTCTTCTATTTATTTATTTATGATTTTTTATAATTCTTAAACTAATAATATATTTGTTTATTAATTTCTTTTTACTTGTATGTATGTATGATGGATAGGGAATAGGAATGGGATAGGATATTATTTCCTGATGAGTCCTTTGTAAATTATTCTTCCTGATTCTGTAGTCACTCTACTGTTTTTATTTTCTTTAACTATTTCTGGTTTATATCTGGGTGATAATTTGTTGCCTATTCTTTTGTTTGTTTTTACGTAAATAGTTTCACCTACTTTATAATCTCTAAATTGTTCTCTATTTTTATTGTGACATTTAAGATCAGCGTTCTGTTTTTCCTGTAATCTACCCTTATTTTCTTCTCTTTCTAAATTAATTTCATAAGGGTTTGTTGCTACTCTACGGCCAAAAAATAATTCAACTGGTTTACGGTTTGTTGTGGAATGCACGCTATAGTTATATCTGATTACCGTTTTGTCTAAAAGGTCTTCAAATGAGGTATGTATCTTTTCCGCCTTAACACAACGCATAATTTCTGACAGGGTAGAGTGAAATCTTTCTATCTGTCCATTTACTGTACTCGTATAAGGTGGTGCTTTAAATATTTCGATTTCCAATTGATCTTCTAATAGGTGTAATATTGGTGGGGAATTTAAAGATTTTTCATTATCAATTAAAATTTTTTTAGGTATGCCAAAAGCCATTAAAATGTCCATGAGTGGTTTCTTTATATCCTGTGTAGCTCTAGATTTTAACATTTTTACTTGTACGTACTTTGAAAATTTGTCAATTGCTGTCAATAGAACATGATTATCTGTATAGTACAAATCAATATGAACTATGTGTCCTGGATATTGTGGAATTGGTGTTTCCTGAATTTTTGGTTTCACCGGATGCCTTTCATATTTTTGCTCCTTACAAATTTTACATTGTTTCACAATTTTATTAACTTTTTCCTGCATTTTTGGGAAATAGACTCTTTCCAATAATTGTTTTTTGTTTTCTTTACTATTTCTATGTGCTCGTCTATGTTCTGTTATAATTTCGTTCTCTTGTTCTGTTTCGTCAGTAATGTCCCTAACTATGTTTCTGGTAAATCGGACTTTATAGTTTGCAAAATGCGATCCATAAAACTCCTGTATCATTCCTAAAATACTTTCTTCAGTGTTCAAGCCATTGGTTATAGATGGATTCAAATATCTTTTTAGTAGATCAGTTAACTTTTGTTGATCATAAGAAGGTTCTACTATTGTATGTCTATGATATGTGGGAAATATTATTTCAAATTGATATGAGGATACGTCTCCTATTTTGAGGAAAATCTGATTTTTAAACACATTAATTGGTTCGTCAGCTATTTGTATTAACAATGGCAAAGTGCTTTCATCACTATGTACGGTTGAGGTAAGTGTATTTATGTGATTTCCCAATGGTATTCTAGACAATGCATCAGCTACAACATTTGACTTTCCTGGTTTGTAAATTAATTCATAATTGTATTCTTCTAAGATGGCTTTCCATCTTTTTAATTTCATGTTATTATTTTTATTACTGAGTGCATATGTAAGTGGTTGATGATCAGTGAATATTTTTACTTTTGCTGTTCCATATAGATAATTTCTAAGCTTGTTTAATGACCAAATTATCGCTAACATTTCTTTTTCATTTGTAGCAAAATGCTCTTCATTTTTTCTTAAAATTCTAGAAATGAAGGTTATTGGTCTATCGTCTTGTGCTAGAACTGCACCTATTGCATGGTTTGATGCATCTGTGGTAAGTTGAAATTCTTTATTGTAATCTGGATAGGCTAAGATTACATCTTCTGTAGCTAACGTATTTTTTAGTTTATTAAAGGATTCTACTGCATGTTCATTTAGTGTTATTGCTATTTTAGACGACGCGTTCTTTGACATTTTGCCTTTATCTCCTCTCAAAATGGTAGTCAAAGGTTTGGCTAATTTTGAATAGTCTTTTATAAATCTTCTATAATAACACGTTAATCCAAGGAATGAGCGCAATTCTTTTAGGGTTTTTGGTATTGGAAAATTGGCTATTGTCTCTACTTTCTTGGGGTTGGATTTTATACCATTTCCGGATATTATGAATCCGAGATATTCAACTTCGGACTTGAAAAATTCGCATTTATCTATTTGTAATTTCATATTTGTTTCTTCCAAAGTAGAAAATATTTTTTTCAAATCATTATAATGATTTGTTTCTTCTTTGCTAAATACAATTATGTCGTCAATGTAAACGAAACATCTTATGCCAATATGATCTCTTAGCATATCGTCCAATGCTCTTTGAAATATAGAGGGTGCATTTTTAAGACCAAAGGGTAAACGTGTGAATTCATATTTTCCATTATCATTAGCTGTTTTTTCTATGTCAGACTCTTTGAGTGGGATTTGATGAAATCCACTTTTCAAATCAAGGACAGAGAAGAATTTATTTTTGCCTAATTGAGACAAGACTTCATCTATGTCAGGAATAGGATAACGGTCAGGTATCGTTACTGAATTTAATTTTCTGTAGTCAATAACGAGTCTGTGCTTCTTTTCTCCAGAGTTATCTAATTTTTTTGGCACAATCCACACTGGTGAATTGTATGGTGATCTTGAAGGTCGTATTATACCATCTCTTAAAAGTGTTTCAATTTGCTTTTCTATTTCGTTTTTCAAGGACATCGGGTATGGGTAAGATCTAGAATGTATTGGAGAATCCGTATTTGTACGTATGTCACCCACTACTTTTGTGGTATATGACAATCTTTCGTCTGGTTCTGCGAATAAATTTCTAAATGAATTTATTAAATCAGACATAAATTGCCTTTGTTTGGGAGACAAATAGTTAAATTGTGTTTTAATTGTATTGACGTCTTCGGACCGTAATTATTTAATCCTAACCTTCATTTTATCTTTTACCGTCATACAACCTTCTCTAAGATAAATAACATCAGATAACTCCCTTAAACTGTCGTTACCTAATATGGCATCGAAAGATTTTAGTGTTGGCAGAACAAAAAACTTCAATTCAACATCCTTTAAGCCAAAAAGATTAAGCAACGTATGGTGGGTAATTTTTACTTCGCCGCCAATAGAATTAGCGCAGAACGGTATTTCATTAGGAATTGATTCTTTTGCTAAACGTGGTTGAATATAATTTTTATTTGAGCCTGTATCTACTAGTATTATAATTATCTCCCCATTACTTAGTTTTGATTCCAAATATGGCAATGAGGAGTCTCTTACCCTAAAAAATGAACGTCAATAAACTCGTCCATCCTTTCTTGGTTATTTCCATAAGATTCTATGTATTCGGACAGTGGCTGTTCATGTTCATTGTCACTTATTTCCATCCGCCGTTGATAATCCTCTTCGGTGATAGGTTGTATGTGAAAGTTCCTTTGTCTTTTGTCTGGTTGAACCACCAAAGAAGCTGGCGGTGGTCTACGTCCGTTAAATCTGTCGCTGTTTGCTGGTCTATTCATGTAATTTATTCTTTGGGTTCGTATAGATTGGTCAATATCCATTGGCTCTGGTTTTGGTTGTGGTTTGGGTTGAAAGGGTCTTGGTGGTGGCATATTTGGCTTATTATTGTAAAAGGAAAAATTCGGTTTAAACTGTTGCAAGGATTGTTGATGTAAGGGTGCTCTATGGTGTTGTTCGTTCCTAGTTGGAAGTGAAAAGTTTTGGTTACGAATTAATGGTTGAGAATATCTTTGCGTAATCTGTGGTGTTCTGGAATACGCGTTTGATATCTTTTGCGTTATTGCAGGGTTCGTTTTGGCTCTACTATATTCTTGAGCATGGTTTGTCCTATATACCTGATTCTCTAATTTGTTACATAATTGTAATGCTTGTGGTAGATCGACTGGTTCCTTCATTCCCAGCAATCTTGGAAGATCCCCTCGCAAACCTCGGACAAAAGTGTCTAAAGCTTTGTCCCTGTATGTTTTGGTCAAAGCTATTAAAGCTTCTTTGGGTATGTTCATATTAGATAACCTATTTAATATTAATGATAGGTGTGAATACACCTTTTTATAAAAATCGTGGATTGTTAATCCACCTTGTACCAAACTCATCATTTGGTACTCTAAGGTACTTATATCTGTTTTATCTGCAAAATGATTTGTTAGTACCTCTACTATGGCATTCCAGTTAATTGGTGTATTATAGGATTCGAGAATTATGTCGGCGTTCCCTACTATTTTGTTTCTAATAGTGCTAAGTATCCCAAAATACTTTGATGAACCAATGATTGATTCATATACTTTCAAAACTCTATCTACACTCTTCTTCCATGAGGAAAACTCTTCGTTAGTTCCTGAGAATTCCCTGATGCTCTTTATTATGTCTGGTATTCTTTCCAAGTCATTTATTTCTCCTGAGGTAATTTGTTGGTCAAGATAATTTTGATTTTGTTGAATTTTTAATAAATTTAGTTGTGTCAGCTGTTGTCGTAATGTTGTTTCTACTATTTGTGTAATAAATGTCGTTAACTCCGATCTAGAAGTATTCGGATTCGAATTTTGGTTGTCTTGAGTATTTAAAACGGTTGGTCTGAGGAGAGGTGTGGGATTTGGATTTGCCATTATGATTTTATAAATTTAACAACCAATACGTTAATATATTAATATAATAAATCAAAATCAATATAATTTGTATTCGGATTCAATATTTGTAATCGCAATTTGTGTAGTATTTCATATAAAATTTAATGTCTAATGTGGTACAAAAAAAAAGTATTTCTGGTAACAGGTAAATATTGACATACAGCAATACAAAGCTCATGTTTGAACCCTATTGTTGCTGATGTCGTTCTTGATGATGTTGTTTTTGATGATGTTGTTCTTGATGATGTTGTTTTTGATGATGTCGTTCTTGATGATGTTGTTTTTGATGATGTTGTTCTTGATGATGTTGTTTTTGATGATGTCGTTCTTGATGATGTTGTTTCTGATGATGTTGTTCTTGATGATGTTGTTTTTGATGATGTCGTTCTTGATGATGTTGCAGTTAATATTGTTAATCTTTACCCTTAGGCCGGGTGGTGAGGTCATCTGTATGTTGTTGTTAGATATATGTATATATTTTTTTTTTTTTTTTTATTATAATTTTTTTGTTAAACGTTTTATGACAGTTTTTTTCTTATCTTACGGATTTAATTAACATGATTTTATTTACTTATATTTTTTTTTAAAACACGCAAAACTCGCGCCGGAGGCCAAAACCGAGGATCTGGTCGGACACGTGTTTAAATCGCGAGTTTGGACATCTCCCTTATACCAAAAATTTTAAAAATTCATAAAAAATCTTTGCGAAATTTTCATCTCCTGAGTTTTTTATATATGTTTCCTAATACATCTAAGAATATTTTAAAATTATTTCCAAGTCCCTAAGTAGGGGCCTTCATATGTCAATCAGCCCTGGAAAGACATCTCCCATATACCGGAAATTTGAAAAATTCATAAAAAATCTTTGCGAAATTTTCACCTCCTGAGTTTTTCATATGTGTTTCCCAATACATCTGAGAATATTTTAAAATTATTCCTATGCCCCTAAGTAGGGGCCTTCATATGACAATCAGCCTTGGAAGGACATCTCCCATATACCGGATATTTTAAAAATTGATAAATAAAATCTTTGCGAAATTTTCACCTCCTGAATTTTTTATATATGTTTCCTAATACATCTGAGAATATTTTAAAATTATTCCCATGCCCCTAAAAATCGTTGCGAAATTTTCACCTTCTTAATTTTTAATATATGTTTCTTAATACATCTAAGAATATTTTAAAATTATTCAAATGCCCCTAAGTAGGGGCCTTCATATGGCAATCAGCCTTGGAAGGACATCTCCCTTATACCAGAAATTTTAAAAATTCATAAAAAATCTTTGCAAAATTTTCACCTCCTGAGTTTTTTATATATGTTTTCTAATACATCTAAGAATATTTTAAAATTATTTCCAAGTCCCTAAGTAGGGGCCTTCATATGTCAATCAGCCTTGGAAGGACATCTCCCATATACCGGAAATTTGAAAAATTCATAAAAAATCTTTGCGAAATTTTCACCTCCTGAGTTTTTCATATGTGTTTCCCAATACATCTGAGAATATTTTAAAATTATTCCTATGCCCCTAAGTAGGGGCCTTCATATGACAATCAGCCTTGGAAGGACATCTCCCATATACCGGAAATTTTAAAAATTCATAAAAAATCTTTGCGAAATTTACACCTCCTGAATTTTTCATATATGTTTCCTAATACATCTAAGAATATTTAAAATTATTCCCATGCCCCTATGGAGGGACCTTCATATGACAATCAGCCTTGGAAGGACATCTCCCATATACCGGATATTTTAAAAATTGATAAATAAAATCTTTGCGAAATTTTCACCTCCTGAATTTTTTATATATGTTTCCTAATACATCTGAGAATATTTTAAAATTATTCCCATGCCCCTAAAAATCGTTGCGAAATTTTCACCTTCTTAATTTTTAATATATGTTTCTTAATACATCTAAGAATATTTTAAAATTATTCAAATGCCCCTAAGTAGGGGCCTTCATATGGCAATCAGCCTTGGAAGGACATCTCCCTTATACCAGAAATTTTAAAAATTCATAAAAAATCTTTGCAAAATTTTCACCTCCTGAGTTTTTTATATATGTTTTCTAATACATCTAAGAATATTTTAAAATTATTTCCAAGTCCCTAAGTAGGGGCCTTCATATGTCAATCAGCCCTGGAAGGACATCTCCCATATACCGAAAATTTTAAAAATTCATAAAAAATCTTTGGGAAATTTACCCTCCTGAATTTTTTATATGTGTTTCCTAATATATCTAAGAATATTTTAAAATTATTCCCATGCCCCTGAGTAGGGGCCTTCATATGATAATCAGCCTTGGAAGGACATCCCCCATATACCGGAAATTTTAAAAATTCATAAAAAATCTTTGCGAAATTTTCACCTCCTGAGTTTTTTTTATACGTTTCCTAATACATCTGAGAATATTTTAAAATTATTCCCATGCCCCTAAAAATCGTTGCGAAATTTTCACCTTCTGAAATTTTTATATATGTTTCCTAATACATCTGAGAATATTTTAAAATTATTCCCATGCCCCTAAACATCGTTGCGAAATTTTCACCTCCTGAATTTTTCATATATGTTTCCTAATACATCTAAGAATATTTTAAAATTATTGCCATGCCCCTATGTAGGGGCCTTCAGCCTTGGAAAGACATCTCCCATATACCGAAAATTTTAAAAATTCATAAAAAATCTTTGGGAAATTTACCCTCCTGAATTTTTTATATATGTTTCCTAATATATCTAAGAATATTTTAAAATTATTGCCATGCCCCTAAGTAGGGGCCTTCATATGACAATCAGCCTGGGAAGAACATTCCTTATAGTGTATATTAAAAAATTCTTAAAAAAAACTTTGGAAAATTTTCACCTCCTGAATTTTTTATATATGTTTTCTAATACATCTGAGAATATTATAAAATTATTCTTATGCCCCTAAGTAGGGGCATTCATATGACAATCAGCCTTGGAAGGACATCTCCCATATACCGCAAATTTCAAAAATTCATAAAAAAACTTTGGAAAATTTTCACCTCCTGAATTTTTTATATATGTTTCCTAATTCATCTGAGAATATTTTAAAATTATTCCCATGCCCCTAAAAATCGTTGCGAAATTTTCACCTTATGAAATTTTTATATATGTTTCCTAATACATCTGAGAATATTTTAAAATTATTCCCATGCCCCTAAACATCGTTGCGAAATTTTCACCTCCTGAATTTTTCATATATGTTTCCTAATACATCTAAGAATATTTTAAAATTATTGCCATGCCCCTATGTTGGGGCCTTCATATGACAATCAGACTTGGAAAGACATCTCCCATATACCAAAAATTTTAAAAATTCATAAAAAATCTTTGGGAAATTTACCCTCCTGAATTTTTTATATATGTTTCCTAATATATCTGAGAATATTTTAAAATTATTCCCATGCCCCTAAAAATCGTTGCGAAATTTTCACCTTCTTAATTTTTAATATATGTTTCTTAATACATCTAAGAATATTTTAAAATTATTCAAATGCCCCTAAGTAGGGGCCTTCATATGGCAATCAGCCTTGGAAGGACATCTCCCTTATACCAGAAATTTTAAAAATTCATAAAAAATCTTTGCAAAATTTTCACCTCCTGAGTTTTTTATATATGTTTTCTAATACATCTAAGAATATTTTAAAATTATTTCCAAGTCCCTAAGTAGGGGCCTTCATATGTCAATCAGCCCTGGAAGGACATCTCCCATATACCGAAAATTTTAAAAATTCATAAAAAATCTTTGGGAAATTTACCCTCCTGAATTTTTTATATGTGTTTCCTAATATATCTAAGAATATTTTAAAATTATTCCCATGCCCCTGAGTAGGGGCCTTCATATGATAATCAGCCTTGGAAGGACATCCCCCATATACCGGAAATTTTAAAAATTCATAAAAAATCTTTGCGAAATTTTCACCTCCTGAGTTTTTTATATACGTTTCCTAATACATCTGAGAATATTTTAAAATTATTCCCATGCCCCTAAAAATCGTTGCGAAATTTTCACCTTCTGAAATTTTTATATATGTTTCCTAATACATCTGAGAATATTTTAAAATTATTCCCATGCCCCTAAACATCGTTGCGAAATTTTCACCTCCTGAATTTTTCATATATGTTTCCTAATACATCTAAGAATATTTTAAAATTATTGCCATGCCCCTATGTAGGGGTCTTCAGCCTTGGAAAGACATCTCCCATATACCGAAAATTTTAAAAATTCATAAAAAATCTTTGGGAAATTTACCCTCCTGAATTTTTTATATATGTTTCCTAATATATCTAAGAATATTTTAAAATTATTGCCATGCCCCTAAGTAGGGGCCTTCATATGACAATCAGCCTGGGAAGAACATTCCTTATAGTGTATATTAAAAAATTCTTAAAAAAAACTTTGGAAAATTTTCACCTCCTGAATTTTTTATATATGTTTTCTAATACATCTGAGAATATTATAAAATTATTCTTATGCCCCTAAGTAGGGGCATTCATATGACAATCAGCCTTGGAAGGACATCTCCCATATACCGCAAATTTCAAAAATTCATAAAAAAACTTTGGAAAATTTTCACCTCCTGAATTTTTTATATATGTTTCCTAATTCATCTGAGAATATTTTAAAATTATTCCCATGCCCCTAAAAATCGTTGCGAAATTTTCACCTTCTGAAATATTTATATATGTTTCCTAATACATCTGAGAATATTTTAAAATTATTCCCATGCCCCTAAACATCGTTGCGAAATTTTCACCTCCTGAATTTTTCATATATGTTTCCTAATACATCTAAGAATATTTTAAAATTATTGCCATGCCCCTATGTAGGGGCCTTCATATGACAATCAGCCTTGGAAAGACATCTCCCATATACCAAAAATTTTAAAAATTCATAAAAAATCTTTGGGAAGTTTACCCTCCTGAATTTTTTATATATGTTTCCTAATATATCTAAGAATATTTTAAAATTATTGCCATGCCCCTAAGTAGGGGCCTTCATATGACAATCAGCCTTGGAAGGACATCTCCCATATACCGGAAATTTGAAAAATTCATAAAAAATCTTTGCGAAATTTTCACCTCCTGAGTTTTTCATATGTGTTTCCCAATACATCTGAGAATATTTTAAAATTATTCCTATGCCCCTAAGTAGGGGTCTTCATATTACAATCAGCCTTGGAAGGACATCTCCCATATACCGGAAATTTTAAAAATTCATAAAAAATCTTTGCGAAACTTACACCTCCTGAATTTTTCATATATGTTTCCTAATACATCTAAGAATATTTAAAATTATTCCCATGCCCCTATGGAGGGGCCTTCATATGACAATAAGCTTTGGAAGGACATCTCCCATATACCGGATATTTTAAAAATTGATAAATAAAATCTTTGCGAAATTTCCACCTCCTGAATTTTTTATATATGTTTCCTAATACATCTGAGAATATTTTAAAATTATTCCCATGCCCCTAAGTAGGGGCATTCATAAGGCAATCAGCCTTGGAAGGACATCTCCCTTATACCAAAAATTTTAAAAGTTCATAAAAAATCTTTGCGAAATTTTCACCTCCTGAGTTTTTTATATATGTTTCCTAATACATCTAAGAATATTTTAAAATTATTTCCAAGTCCCTAAGTAGGGGCCTTCATATGTCAATCAGCCCTGGAAAGACATCTCCCATATACCGAAAATTTTAAAAATTCATAAAAAATCTTTGGGAAATTTTCACCTCCTGAGTTTTTTATATACGTTTCCTAATACATCTGAGAATATTTTAAAATTATTCCCATGCCCCTGAGTAGGGGCCTTCATATGACAATCAGCCTTGGAAGGACATCTCCCATATAAGGGATATTTTAAAATTGATAAAAAAAATCTTTGCGAGATTTTCACCTCCTGAGTGTTTTATATGTGTTTCCTAATACATCTGAGAATATTTTAAAATTATTTCCAAGTCCCTAAGTAGGGGCCTTCATATGTCAATCAGCCCTGGAAGGACATCTCCCATATACCGAAAATTTTAAAAATTCATAAAAAATCTTTGGGAAATTTACCCTCCTGAATTTTTTATATATGTTTCCTAATATATCTGATAATATTTTAAAATTATTCCCATGATCCTAAGTAGGGGCCTTCATATGTCAATCAGCCTTGGATAGACATATCCCATATACCGGAAATTTTAAAAATTCATAAAAAAACTTTGGAAAATTTTCACCTCCTGAATTTTTCATATATGTTTGCTAATACATCTAAGAATATTTTAAAGTTATTTCCAAGTCCCTAAGTAGGGGCCTCCATATGTCAATCAGCATCACCGCCTATGCTGGGCAATATTAACTTATTGTTCTCTATTGCGTCTTCCATTATCTTCCCTCCTAATCCTTTGTGTTGAGGCATTTTTCCGACGTTCAAGCACTCGATAACTTTCATTGCCGCGACGGTTTATGTGTTGTACAGTATTCCTTTGTTGTTCCATAATGCGATACCTTGAACTTCTTCTTCTAACAATATGTGCGCTTTGGTCTCTTCGCCTTTCCTCTTCGCGATATTCAGGATCACTTCTTCTTGCTAATATACGCTGAGAATTTTCAATTCTGTCTCTCTCCAAACTTTGCTCGCGAAACCTCCTCACAGATTGTATATTTCTCAGACGTCTTTGTCGAGATAATGTAATACGTAATAAGGGCATATTGAAATAATGTTTGTAAATATAATATTTTTTTGCACTTCAATGTGAACTCAACAGTTCAATTATTGTTGTACTTCTGAGGTCTATATTTCGTGTTGAAGACTTATATATTGTACTATTTTACCTGCTTTCGCATGGGCTACTTTACCTAATAGTCATTTATGTACCTGATTTCTAACAAGGCTGTAGCCTGTACTTGCAAACTATAAGTATATGTACCTGATCGTGCATCATGTTACTTTA
Organism: Crataerina pallida; assembly: GCA_949710015.1. Lineage (NCBI taxonomy): Eukaryota > Metazoa > Arthropoda > Insecta > Diptera > Hippoboscidae > Crataerina > Crataerina pallida. The sequence goes on from OX453289.1 coordinate 19,296,322, forward strand.
TTTTAAGTATTTTTCATTAAAAATTTTATTTGATATTCTAAATTTTAAAACTGAGATATACGAGTATAAAGCGGTAAACGCGATGCCTTGTCTATAAAATTTTTATTGTTTATACATATGTATGTATTTTTATTTGGTTATGTACAATTGCTCTTACATGTAACGCCTAAATATTTATGGATCTTTTTAAATTTTTTGAATTGATGATGATGAAATTGAAATGTTGAAATGTTTTATAAATTTTAAAAATTATAACACGCTCATTTTTTCACATCTATGAAGCTAATATTTATAGATGTACATACTAACTTTCAAGTTTATAGCTTAATTTTTGTGGCAGATAGATAGATTTTTCTTGATTGTAGGCGTGGCTCTTTACCGAATTTGCCTATTTTAAATAGCGATCTGCGTGAATAAACTACAAGTGACTGTACAAAATTTCAGCTCAATATCTCAAAATTTACGCTCGTGAGAGTGCCAACAACAGACGGACACACGGACACACGGACATACATGTCAAAATCGACTCAGTTTTTGACGCTGATCAAGAATATATATACTTTGTAGTGTCTCTGACGCCTCCTTCTGGGTGTTGCAAACGGAAGAACAAAATTAGTATACCCTCATCACTGAGGTGGAGGGTATAAAAAGATTATCATAAAACAATGCTCGTTTCATTTTAGTAAAGAGTTTTAAGATAATTTACATTATAATCGCCGATATTATTTTAATTTTGTAATTTTACAATAAAATCACCAATATTATTTTAATTTTGTAATTTACAATACAATTACCACCGATCACCTAATAATATAAAAAAAGGTATCGTACAATATTTTGGCCTACTGAAAAATAAAGCTTAAGCAAATAATATCGTACAATATTTGACCTACTTGAAATAATGCTTAAGCAAGAAATATCGTACAATATTTGACCTAATGAAATAATGCTTAAAAATATCATTAAATTATAACAATAAAAAATAAGGTTACCACGATGTCCAACCATCATCGGTGGGCTTATTTAGGCTGTGCCTAACTCTCTCCCCTCTTAAGTCCGCGACGACCCGTTGCGGTTTATAATGTATGCTTGTGCTGCTTTCAGGTCTGCCGGTATCCACTGCGGGTGCGATGTGCTCTTTTTCTTCTTTTTCTTAATGCAAAAACAAGCCAATGCAACCGCCACTATGATAATTCCGGCCATAATACTCATTGAGGATTTTGTTTCTAGCTTTTTTAGCGATTTTAAGTTTTGCGACGACATACCGTGCATGAGGGAGAGTGAAAGTTCAACTTAATGCTCCCCTTGCTTGAAATGTAAGATTTTCGGTAGGTGTGGGATGAGAGGTAGTGCATTTTCACTTCTCTTATAAATAGTAGAGTTAATTTTGATTGTATGAGTATATGTTATTAGGTAAGTTCGGGAAAGCTTTACTGTTTCGGCTTCTGTGACTGCTCTATCATGTACGTTGTTCAAAATTAATGTGCCATTCCCCACTTCTTCCACCATTGCAATGTGATCGGCCGTTTTAGTTGGGCAAAATGCCTTTTTTTTCAATAGCTGATTTAAGCACTCTTTACAAATGTGGACTTAATTAAAGTCTGCAAAGTTCGCTAGAGGGATGAACTGGCTTGAACAATGAGCCGCCTTGTTGATTGAGAGGTTGATTACGGTGTTATTCTATACTACAGGGAAAACTTTTACGAAACTACATAACTAAATTAGTAATGGTGATTTTAATACGAAAAAAATTAGATCATTCTCTTGATATACTCTTATGCTAGATAACTTAAAAATATGGGTTTAACTAGCATTGACTGGTTCCGTGGTCAGAAGGTTTTCTATTTTCTCTAAATTGAATATTGAGGGATTAAATAGTTCTACTTTTGCCAACATGATAAATAACACAACATTGTTTAAATGAGTTATAACTTCTTGGTTCCTATTCATGAGTAACTGAAATAATAAAAGTCTTTTTTCATCTTTTTTTATGTTCCTTCTAGTTTATTCATTCATTTATTCTGTAGGTGATTTCGTTAATTTTTTCTTGGGTTATGCTTTTTAGATTCTTTTGTAGATTATTATTTTCGATTACCCTATTCAAATTGTTTTTTAAGGCATCGAAGTCTCCATGGTCTGGAATTCCTGTTATGAATTTCAGAGCTGAACCCAAAAAAGGCTAGGGATCTAGCCACCCGTCAGTGGACTCTTAAGACGTCCAAAGAGCGTTGTATTTCATTAATCCGAAATTCGAGTTTGGTTATCAAATGTTGTTCGGTAACGTTTTTTAATATTTCTTTAGTCTATTGGATTGTACTCTAAAAATCAGTAAGATTTGTCGTATGTAATACGTAGGAATAATTATCATAAGTAAAAACATCACTGGTTGTTACTGCTGTGAACGTTGACTGAGAGTAGTTGACTATGATTCCAAATGAACCAGTTATTAAGAGCAAAGTCAGTCTGGAAAAGCAAAAGCAATAAAAAACAATATAAAAAAGTTCGCTTAAGACCGAAGCTTAAATACCCTCCACCTTTAATAATCCTCTAAAGAATAAATTCTTATTGCCATATTTATGTATATGACTGTTTCATGTACTTACGCAAATAGTGTTTTTTTTTAAATTAAGGCATTTGTGTTATTCCATCACGCCCATTTTTGGCACAGTATTGAATAACGATACCACTTATATATAAATTAAACAAAATTATCTTTTGTTTTTAAAAAAAATTAAGTTGCTGAAAAGCGACGTCTGCTTTATTGAAATTCCGTATAAAAACTGAACTTGTTACATTCTAAGACTAATCCTATTTATACCAACGAATCACAGATTATGCTGACGGGTCAGCTCAACCATATGCTTGTAATGTGATTCGTTGTGTGAATGTTTACATTATATTAAAATAAAAATTGGGACAACTCAAAATAATATAAACAAAATTATAGTTTAAGTGGTTTCTTGCATTGATCTTTCTAATGTTATTTGGTGGTGTCAGATTTTACTGAGCACTTGAAAAATAATGTTCTGTAACATAAGCATTTTTCATGAAATGCTTTTGTAATAAAAAGGGTAATTTATGAAAATTAGAATTAGAGGCGATACGATATTTGTGGCATTAACTCCTCCCTCGTTAAACTTCAAACGTCCCCGTTTGAACGTCTTAAAATTTCTTCAGCGCTGGAGATGCTTAATGGTTCTTGAATTACTACATTAGAGTTATTCGGAGGGCAGAATTTTTTCGATAGGTATTAACATAAACATAACCAAGCCACTACCACGATAATCAATACGGTTGCTATAGTGGCTGTAGTAAGTATATTTTGTTTTTTTATTAAATCGATTCTTTTTGTATTATTAGTGTTTAATTCATTTATCATCTCCAGAGATAAAACTTCGTTAATTCCATCTTTATTGGAAGGTTTATGAAGAATTGAGGGCAGCGGATAACTGTTTGACATATGAACGGAATTAAAAAATTTCTCATCTATTTTAATTGAAATATTATGATGCCTTATTAAATATGTTCCATCAAGATCAATGCAATCATTATTGACATAAATTTTTCCTTTATAATTGTTTACAAATATTACATCATCATATATTTTCTTGACATCAGATATATGTTGTGTATTGGTGTTTTCACAAAAATGTGTTTTACTACTTAATAAAGGCGGTATACACGTTGTATTACTTATGTCTATTATATTTTTTTCATTACATATAGTGAAATTATTATATTTATCGCATTCTTTTAAAATTCCATATGTTTTATCCTTATTTTTTAGTACATTTTCATACTCAATTTTTAAAATACTAATTTTTTAATGTTATATATTTTTAGCTAATGTTTTTATATCTTTGATTTCATTAGTCTGGTAAGACCTTTTTACGATGAAATCATTTATGTTCATTGTTTGATCAATCTGAAAAGATTTTGTGCTCAAACACTAATTACTTTAAAAAGTTACATTTCTTTATTATTTTTATTATACTTGTATTATTTGTTTCTTTTAGTTTGAAATTGTTAATTTTTTCATTATTCTCTTCCTTTTTTGAAAGGGTTTTTCTAATATTTTAAAATTATTTTAGTTGTTATTACAATCTGCCTATCTGAAAAGATATATTTTGGCAGTGTATCATATTTCTTCTATTTATTTATTTATGATTTTTTATAATTCTTAAACTAATAATATATTTGTTTATTAATTTCTTTTTACTTGTATGTATGTATGATGGATAGGGAATAGGAATGGGATAGGATATTATTTCCTGATGAGTCCTTTGTAAATTATTCTTCCTGATTCTGTAGTCACTCTACTGTTTTTATTTTCTTTAACTATTTCTGGTTTATATCTGGGTGATAATTTGTTGCCTATTCTTTTGTTTGTTTTTACGTAAATAGTTTCACCTACTTTATAATCTCTAAATTGTTCTCTATTTTTATTGTGACATTTAAGATCAGCGTTCTGTTTTTCCTGTAATCTACCCTTATTTTCTTCTCTTTCTAAATTAATTTCATAAGGGTTTGTTGCTACTCTACGGCCAAAAAATAATTCAACTGGTTTACGGTTTGTTGTGGAATGCACGCTATAGTTATATCTGATTACCGTTTTGTCTAAAAGGTCTTCAAATGAGGTATGTATCTTTTCCGCCTTAACACAACGCATAATTTCTGACAGGGTAGAGTGAAATCTTTCTATCTGTCCATTTACTGTACTCGTATAAGGTGGTGCTTTAAATATTTCGATTTCCAATTGATCTTCTAATAGGTGTAATATTGGTGGGGAATTTAAAGATTTTTCATTATCAATTAAAATTTTTTTAGGTATGCCAAAAGCCATTAAAATGTCCATGAGTGGTTTCTTTATATCCTGTGTAGCTCTAGATTTTAACATTTTTACTTGTACGTACTTTGAAAATTTGTCAATTGCTGTCAATAGAACATGATTATCTGTATAGTACAAATCAATATGAACTATGTGTCCTGGATATTGTGGAATTGGTGTTTCCTGAATTTTTGGTTTCACCGGATGCCTTTCATATTTTTGCTCCTTACAAATTTTACATTGTTTCACAATTTTATTAACTTTTTCCTGCATTTTTGGGAAATAGACTCTTTCCAATAATTGTTTTTTGTTTTCTTTACTATTTCTATGTGCTCGTCTATGTTCTGTTATAATTTCGTTCTCTTGTTCTGTTTCGTCAGTAATGTCCCTAACTATGTTTCTGGTAAATCGGACTTTATAGTTTGCAAAATGCGATCCATAAAACTCCTGTATCATTCCTAAAATACTTTCTTCAGTGTTCAAGCCATTGGTTATAGATGGATTCAAATATCTTTTTAGTAGATCAGTTAACTTTTGTTGATCATAAGAAGGTTCTACTATTGTATGTCTATGATATGTGGGAAATATTATTTCAAATTGATATGAGGATACGTCTCCTATTTTGAGGAAAATCTGATTTTTAAACACATTAATTGGTTCGTCAGCTATTTGTATTAACAATGGCAAAGTGCTTTCATCACTATGTACGGTTGAGGTAAGTGTATTTATGTGATTTCCCAATGGTATTCTAGACAATGCATCAGCTACAACATTTGACTTTCCTGGTTTGTAAATTAATTCATAATTGTATTCTTCTAAGATGGCTTTCCATCTTTTTAATTTCATGTTATTATTTTTATTACTGAGTGCATATGTAAGTGGTTGATGATCAGTGAATATTTTTACTTTTGCTGTTCCATATAGATAATTTCTAAGCTTGTTTAATGACCAAATTATCGCTAACATTTCTTTTTCATTTGTAGCAAAATGCTCTTCATTTTTTCTTAAAATTCTAGAAATGAAGGTTATTGGTCTATCGTCTTGTGCTAGAACTGCACCTATTGCATGGTTTGATGCATCTGTGGTAAGTTGAAATTCTTTATTGTAATCTGGATAGGCTAAGATTACATCTTCTGTAGCTAACGTATTTTTTAGTTTATTAAAGGATTCTACTGCATGTTCATTTAGTGTTATTGCTATTTTAGACGACGCGTTCTTTGACATTTTGCCTTTATCTCCTCTCAAAATGGTAGTCAAAGGTTTGGCTAATTTTGAATAGTCTTTTATAAATCTTCTATAATAACACGTTAATCCAAGGAATGAGCGCAATTCTTTTAGGGTTTTTGGTATTGGAAAATTGGCTATTGTCTCTACTTTCTTGGGGTTGGATTTTATACCATTTCCGGATATTATGAATCCGAGATATTCAACTTCGGACTTGAAAAATTCGCATTTATCTATTTGTAATTTCATATTTGTTTCTTCCAAAGTAGAAAATATTTTTTTCAAATCATTATAATGATTTGTTTCTTCTTTGCTAAATACAATTATGTCGTCAATGTAAACGAAACATCTTATGCCAATATGATCTCTTAGCATATCGTCCAATGCTCTTTGAAATATAGAGGGTGCATTTTTAAGACCAAAGGGTAAACGTGTGAATTCATATTTTCCATTATCATTAGCTGTTTTTTCTATGTCAGACTCTTTGAGTGGGATTTGATGAAATCCACTTTTCAAATCAAGGACAGAGAAGAATTTATTTTTGCCTAATTGAGACAAGACTTCATCTATGTCAGGAATAGGATAACGGTCAGGTATCGTTACTGAATTTAATTTTCTGTAGTCAATAACGAGTCTGTGCTTCTTTTCTCCAGAGTTATCTAATTTTTTTGGCACAATCCACACTGGTGAATTGTATGGTGATCTTGAAGGTCGTATTATACCATCTCTTAAAAGTGTTTCAATTTGCTTTTCTATTTCGTTTTTCAAGGACATCGGGTATGGGTAAGATCTAGAATGTATTGGAGAATCCGTATTTGTACGTATGTCACCCACTACTTTTGTGGTATATGACAATCTTTCGTCTGGTTCTGCGAATAAATTTCTAAATGAATTTATTAAATCAGACATAAATTGCCTTTGTTTGGGAGACAAATAGTTAAATTGTGTTTTAATTGTATTGACGTCTTCGGACCGTAATTATTTAATCCTAACCTTCATTTTATCTTTTACCGTCATACAACCTTCTCTAAGATAAATAACAGCAGATAACTCCCTTAAACTGTCGTTACCTAATATGGCATCGAAAGATTTTAGTGTTGGCAGAACAAAAAACTTCAATTCAACATCCTTTAAGCCAAAAAGATTAAGCAACGTATGGTGGGTAATTTTTACTTCGCCGCCAATAGAATTAGCGCAGAATGGTATTTCATTAGGAATTGATTCTTTTGCTAAACGTGGTTGAATATAATTTTTATTTGAGCCTGTATCTACTAGTATTATAATTATCTCCCCATTACTTAGTTTTGATTCCAAATATGGCAATGAGGAGTCTCTTACCCTAAAAAATGAACGTCAATAAACTCGTCCATCCTTTCTTGGTTATTTCCATAAGATTCTATGTATTCGGACAGTGGCTGTTCATGTTCATTGTCACTTATTTCCATCCGCCGTTGATAATCCTCTTCGGTGATAGGTTGTATGTGAAAGTTCCTTTGTCTTTTGTCTGGTTGAACCACCAAAGAAGCTGGCGGTGGTCTACGTCCGTTAAATCTGTCGCTGTTTGCTGGTCTATTCATGTAATTTATTCTTTGGGTTCGTATAGATTGGTCAATATCCATTGGCTCTGGTTTTGGTTGTGGTTTGGGTTGAAAGGGTCTTGGTGGTGGCATATTTGGCTTATTATTGTAAAAGGAAAAATTCGGTTTAAACTGTTGCAAGGATTGTTGATGTAAGGGTGCTCTATGGTGTTGTTCGTTCCTAGTTGGAAGTGAAAAGTTTTGGTTACGAATTAATGGTTGAGAATATCTTTGCGTAATCTGTGGTGTTCTGGAATACGCGTTTGATATCTTTTGCGTTATTGCAGGGTTCGTTTTGGCTCTACTATATTCTTGAGCATGGTTTGTCCTATATACCTGATTCTCTAATTTGTTACATAATTGTAATGCTTGTGGTAGATCGACTGGTTCCTTCATTCCCAGCAATCTTGGAAGATCCCCTCGCAAACCTCGGACAAAAGTGTCTAAAGCTTTGTCCCTGTATGTTTTGGTCAAAGCTATTAAAGCTTCTTTGGGTATGTTCATATTAGATAACCTATTTAATATTAATGATAGGTGTGAATACACCTTTTTATAAAAATCGTGGATTGTTAATCCACCTTGTACCAAACTCATCATTTGGTACTCTAAGGTACTTATATCTGTTTTATCTGCAAAATGATTTGTTAGTACCTCTACTATGGCATTCCAGTTAATTGGTGTATTATAGGATTCGAGAATTATGTCGGCGTTCCCTACTATTTTGTTTCTAATAGTGCTAAGTATCCCAAAATACTTTGATGAACCAATGATTGATTCATATACTTTCAAAACTCTATCTACACTCTTCTTCCATGAGGAAAACTCTTCGTTAGTTCCTGAGAATTCCCTGATGCTCTTTATTATGTCTGGTATTCTTTCCAAGTCATTTATTTCTCCTGAGGTAATTTGTTGGTCAAGATAATTTTGATTTTGTTGAATTTTTAATAAATTTAGTTGTGTCAGCTGTTGTCGTAATGTTGTTTCTACTATTTGTGTAATAAATGTCGTTAACTCCGATCTAGAAGTATTCGGATTCGAATTTTGGTTGTCTTGAGTATTTAAAACGGTTGGTCTGAGGAGAGGTGTGGGATTTGGATTTGCCATTATGATTTTATAAATTTAACAACCAATACGTTAATATATTAATATAATAAATCAAAATCAATATAATTTGTATTCGGATTCAATATTTGTAATCGCAATTTGTGTAGTATTTCATATAAAATTTAATGTCTAATGTGGTACAAAAAAAAAGTATTTCTGGTAACAGGTAAATATTGACATACAGCAATACAAAGCTCATGTTTGAACCCTATTGTTGCTGATGTCGTTCTTGATGATGTTGTTTTTGATGATGTTGTTCTTGATGATGTTGTTTTTGATGATGTCGTTCTTGATGATGTTGTTTTTGATGATGTTGTTCTTGATGATGTTGTTTTTGATGATGTCGTTCTTGATGATGTTGTTTCTGATGATGTTGTTCTTGATGATGTTGTTTTTGATGATGTCGTTCTTGATGATGTTGCAGTTAATATTGTTAATCTTTACCCTTAGGCCGGGTGGTGAGGTCATCTGTATGTTGTTGTTAGATATATGTATATATTTTTTTTTTTTTTTTTTTATTATAATTTTTTTGTTAAACGTTTTATGACAGTTTTTTTCTTATCTTACGGATTTAATTAACATGATTTTATTTACTTATATTTTTTTTTAAAACACGCAAAACTCGCGCCGGAGGCCAAAACCGAGGATCTGGTCGGACACGTGTTTAAATCGCGAGTTTGGACATCTCCCTTATACCAAAAATTTTAAAAATTCATAAAAAATCTTTGCGAAATTTTCATCTCCTGAGTTTTTTATATATGTTTCCTAATACATCTAAGAATATTTTAAAATTATTTCCAAGTCCCTAAGTAGGGGCCTTCATATGTCAATCAGCCCTGGAAAGACATCTCCCATATACCGGAAATTTGAAAAATTCATAAAAAATCTTTGCGAAATTTTCACCTCCTGAGTTTTTCATATGTGTTTCCCAATACATCTGAGAATATTTTAAAATTATTCCTATGCCCCTAAGTAGGGGTCTTCATATGGCAATCAGCCTTGGAAGGACATCTCCCTTATACCAGAAATTTTAAAAATTGATAAATAAAATCTTTGCGAAATTTTCACCTCCTGAATTTTTCATATGTGTTTCCCAATACATCTGAGAATATTTTAAAATTATTCCTATGCCCCTAAGTAGGGGCCTTCATATGACAATCAGCCTTGGAAGGACATCTCCCATATACCGGATATTTTAAAAATTGATAAATAAAATCTTTGCGAAATTTTCACCTCCTGAATTTTTTATATATGTTTCCTAATACATCTGAGAATATTTTAAAATTATTCCCATGCCCCTAAAAATCGTTGCGAAATTTTCACCTTCTTAATTTTTAATATATGTTTCTTAATACATCTAAGAATATTTTAAAATTATTCAAATGCCCCTAAGTAGGGGCCTTCATATGGCAATCAGCCTTGGAAGGACATCTCCCTTATACCAGAAATTTTAAAAATTCATAAAAAATCTTTGCAAAATTTTCACCTCCTGAGTTTTTTATATATGTTTTCTAATACATCTAAGAATATTTTAAAATTATTTCCAAGTCCCTAAGTAGGGGCCTTCATATGTCAATCAGCCCTGGAAGGACATCTCCCATATACCGAAAATTTTAAAAATTCATAAAAAATCTTTGGGAAATTTACCCTCCTGAATTTTTTATATGTGTTTCCCAATACATCTGAGAATATTTTAAAATTATTCCTATGCCCCTAAGTAGGGGCCTTCATATGACAATCAGCCTTGGAAGGACATCTCCCATATACCGGAAATTTTAAAAATTCATAAAAAATCTTTGCGAAATTTACACCTCCTGAATTTTTCATATATGTTTCCTAATACATCTAAGAATATTTAAAATTATTCCCATGCCCCTATGGAGGGACCTTCATATGACAATCAGCCTTGGAAGGACATCTCCCATATACCGGATATTTTAAAAATTGATAAATAAAATCTTTGCGAAATTTTCACCTCCTGAATTTTTTATATATGTTTCCTAATACATCTGAGAATATTTTAAAATTATTCCCATGCCCCTAAAAATCGTTGCGAAATTTTCACCTTCTTAATTTTTAATATATGTTTCTTAATACATCTAAGAATATTTTAAAATTATTCAAATGCCCCTAAGTAGGGGCCTTCATATGGCAATCAGCCTTGGAAGGACATCTCCCTTATACCAGAAATTTTAAAAATTCATAAAAAATCTTTGCAAAATTTTCACCTCCTGAGTTTTTTATATATGTTTTCTAATACATCTAAGAATATTTTAAAATTATTTCCAAGTCCCTAAGTAGGGGCCTTCATATGTCAATCAGCCCTGGAAGGACATCTCCCATATACCGAAAATTTTAAAAATTCATAAAAAATCTTTGGGAAATTTACCCTCCTGAATTTTTTATATGTGTTTCCTAATATATCTAAGAATATTTTAAAATTATTCCCATGCCCCTGAGTAGGGGCCTTCATATGATAATCAGCCTTGGAAGGACATCCCCCATATACCGGAAATTTTAAAAATTCATAAAAAATCTTTGCGAAATTTTCACCTCCTGAGTTTTTTTTATACGTTTCCTAATACATCTGAGAATATTTTAAAATTATTCCCATGCCCCTAAAAATCGTTGCGAAATTTTCACCTTCTGAAATTTTTATATATGTTTCCTAATACATCTGAGAATATTTTAAAATTATTCCCATGCCCCTAAACATCGTTGCGAAATTTTCACCTCCTGAATTTTTCATATATGTTTCCTAATACATCTAAGAATATTTTAAAATTATTGCCATGCCCCTATGTAGGGGCCTTCAGCCTTGGAAAGACATCTCCCATATACCGAAAATTTTAAAAATTCATAAAAAATCTTTGGGAAATTTACCCTACTGAATTTTTTATATATGTTTCCTAATATATCTAAGAATATTTTAAAATTATTGCCATGCCCCTAAGTAGGGGCCTTCATATGACAATCAGCCTGGGAAGAACATTCCTTATAGTGTATATTAAAAAATTCTTAAAAAAAAATTTGGAAAATTTTCACCTCCTGAATTTTTTATATATGTTTTCTAATACATCTGAGAATATTATAAAATTATTCTTATGCCCCTAAGTAGGGGCATTCATATGACAATCAGCCTTGGAAGGACATCTCCCATATACCGCAAATTTCAAAAATTCATAAAAAAACTTTGGAAAATTTTCACCTCCTGAATTTTTTATATATGTTTCCTAATTCATCTGAGAATATTTTAAAATTATTCCCATGCCCCTAAAAATCGTTGCGAAATTTTCACCTTATGAAATTTTTATATATGTTTCCTAATACATCTGAGAATATTTTAAAATTATTCCCATGCCCCTAAACATCGTTGCGAAATTTTCACCTCCTGAATTTTTCATATATGTTTCCTAATACATCTAAGAATATTTTAAAATTATTGCCATGCCCCTATGTAGGGGCCTTCATATGACAATCAGCCTTGGAAAGACATCTCCCATATACCAAAAATTTTAAAAATTCATAAAAAATCTTTGGGAAATTTACCCTCCTGAATTTTTTATATATGTTTCCTAATATATCTAAGAATATTTTAAAATTATTACCATGCCCCTAAGTAGGGGCCTTCATATGACAATCAGCCTTGGAAGGACATCTCCCATATACCGGAAATTTGAAAAATTCATAAAAAATCTTTGCGAAATTTTCACCTCCTGAGTTTTTCATATGTGTTTCCCAATACATCTGAGAATATTTTAAAATTATTCCTATGCCCCTAAGTAGGGGCCTTCATATGACAATCAGCCTTGGAAGGACATCTCCCATATACCGGAAATTTTAAAAATTCATAAAAAATCTTTGCGAAATTTACACCTCCTGAATTTTTCATATATGTTTCCTAATACATCTAAGAATATTTAAAATTATTCCCATGCCCCTATGGAGGGACCTTCATATGACAATCAGCCTTGGAAGGACATCTCCCATATACCGGATATTTTAAAAATTGATAAATAAAATCTTTGCGAAATTTTCACCTCCTGAATTTTTTATATATGTTTCCTAATACATCTGAGAATATTTTAAAATTATTCCCATGCCCCTAAAAATCGTTGCGAAATTTTCACCTTCTTAATTTTTAATATATGTTTCTTAATACATCTAAGAATATTTTAAAATTATTCAAATGCCCCTAAGTAGGGGCCTTCATATGGCAATCAGCCTTGGAAGGACATCTCCCTTATACCAGAAATTTTAAAAATTCATAAAAAATCTTTGCAAAATTTTCACCTCCTGAGTTTTTTATATATGTTTTCTAATACATCTAAGAATATTTTAAAATTATTTCCAAGTCCCTAAGTAGGGGCCTTCATATGTCAATCAGCCCTGGAAGGACATCTCCCATATACCGAAAATTTTAAAAATTCATAAAAAATCTTTGGGAAATTTACCCTCCTGAATTTTTTATATGTGTTTCCTAATATATCTAAGAATATTTTAAAATTATTGCCATGCCCCTAAGTAGGGGCCTTCATATGACAATCAGCCTTGGAAGGACATCTCCCATATACCGGAAATTTGAAAAATTCATAAAAAATCTTTGCGAAATTTTCACCTCATGAGTTTTTCATATGTGTTTCCCAATACATCTGAGAATATTTTAAAATTATTCCTATGCCCCTAAGTAGGGGTCTTCATATTACAGTCAGCCTTGGAAGGACATCTCCCATATACCGGAAATTTTAAAAATTTATAAAAAATCTTTGCGAAATTTACACCTCCTGAATTTTTCATATATGTTTCCTAATACATCTAAGAATATTTAAAATTATTCCCATGCCCCTATGGAGGGACCTTCATATGACAATCAGCCTTGGAAGGACATCTCCCATATACCGGATATTTTAAAAATTGATAAATAAAATCTTTGCGAAATTTTCACCTCCTGAATTTTTTATATATATTTCCTAATACATCTGAGAATATTTTAAAATTATTCCCATGCCCCTAAAAATCGTTGCGAAATTTTCACCTTCTGAATTTTTAATATATGTTTCTTAATACATCTAAGAATATTTTAAAATTATTCAAATGCCCCTAAGTAGGGGCCTTCATATGGCAATCAGCCTTGGAAGGACATCTCCCTTATACCAGAAATTTTAAAAATTCATAAAAAATCTTTGCAAAATTTTCACCTCCTGAGTTTTTTATATATGTTTTCTAATACATCTAAGAATATTTTAAAATTATTTCCAAGTCCCTAAGTAGGGGCCTTCATATGTCAATCAGCCCTGGAAGGACATCTCCCATATACCGAAAATTTTAAAAATTCATAAAAAATCTTTGGGAAATTTACCCTCCTGAATTTTTTATATGTGTTTCCTAATATTTCTAAGAATATTTTAAAATTATTCCCATGCCCCTGAGTAGGGGCCTTCATATGATAATCAGCCTTGGAAGGACATCCCCCATATACCGGAAATTTTAAAAATTCATAAAAAATCTTTGCGAAATTTTCACCTCCTGAGTTTTTTATATACGTTTCCTAATACATCTGAGAATATTTTAAAATTATTCCCATGCCCCTAAAAATCGTTGCGAAATTTTCACCTTCTGAAATTTTTATATATGTTTCCTAATACATCTGAGAATATTTTAAAATTATTCCCATGCCCCTAAACATCGTTGCGAAATTTTCACCTCCTGAATTTTTCATATATGTTTCCTAATACATCTAAGAATATTTTAAAATTATTGCCATGCCCCTATGTAGGGGCCTTCAGCCTTGGAAAGACATCTCCCATATACCGAAAATTTTAAAAATTCATAAAAAATCTTTGGGAAATTTACCCTCCTGAATTTTTTATATATGTTTCCTAATATATCTAAGAATATTTTAAAATTATTGCCATGCCCCTAAGTAGGGGCCTTCATATGACAATCAGCCTGGGAAGAACATTCCTTATAGTGTATATTAAAAAATTCTTAAAAAAAACTTTGGAAAATTTTCACCTCCTGAATTTTTTATATATGTTTTCTAATACATCTGAGAATATTATAAAATTATTCTTATGCCCCTAAGTAGGGGCATTCATATGACAATCAGCCTTGGAAGGACATCTCCCATATACCGCAAATTTCAAAAATTCATAAAAAAACTTTGGAAAATTTTCACCTCCTGAATTTTTTATATATGTTTCCTAATTCATCTGAGAATATTTTAAAATTATTCCCATGCCCCTAAAAATCGTTGCGAAATTTTCACCTTCTGAAATATTTATATATGTTTCCTAATACATCTGAGAATATTTTAAAATTATTCCCATGCCCCTAAACATCGTTGCGAAATTTTCACCTCCTGAATTTTTCATATATGTTTCCTAATACATCTAAGAATATTTTAAAATTATTGCCATGCCCCTATGTAGGGGCCTTCATATGACAATCAGCCTTGGAAAGACATCTCCCATATACCAAAAATTTTAAAAATTCATAAAAAATCTTTGGAAAATTTACCCTCCTGAATTTTTTATATATGTTTCCTAATATATCTAAGAATATTTTAAAATTATTGCCATGCCCCTAAGTAGGGGCCTTCATATGACAATCAGCCTTGGAAGGACATCTCCCATATACCGGAAATTTGAAAAATTCATAAAAAATCTTTGCGAAATTTTCACCTCCTGAGTTTTTCATATGTGTTTCCCAATACATCTGAGAATATTTTAAAATTATTCCTATGCCCCTAAGTAGGGGTCTTCATATTACAATCAGCCTTGGAAGGACATCTCCCATATACCGGAAATTTTAAAAATTCATAAAAAATCTTTGCGAAACTTACACCTCCTGAATTTTTCATATATGTTTCCTAATACATCTAAGAATATTTAAAATTATTCCCATGCCCCTATGGAGGGGCCTTCATATGACAATCAGCTTTGGAAGGACATCTCCCATATACCGGATATTTTAAAAATTGATAAATAAAATCTTTGCGAAATTTTCACCTCCTGAATTTTTTATATATGTTTCCTAATACATCTGAGAATATTTTAAAATTATTCCCATGCCCCTAAGTAGGGGCATTCATATGGCAATCAGCCTTGGAAGGACATCTCCCTTATACCAAAAATTTTAAAAATTCATAAAAAATCTTTGCGAAATTTTCACCTCCTGAGTTTTTTATATATGTTTCCTAATACATCTAAGAATATTTTAAAATTATTTCCAAGTCCCTAAGTAGGGGCCTTCATATGTCAATCAGCCCTGGAAAGACATCTCCCATATACCGAAAATTTTAAAAATTCATAAAAAATCTTTGGGAAATTTACCCTCCTGAATTTTTTATATATGTTTTCTAATATATCTAAGAATATTTTAAAATTATTCCCATGCCCCTGAGTAGGGGCCTTCATATGATAATCAGCCTTGGAAGGACATCCCCCATATACCGGAAATTTTAAAAATTCATAAAAAATCTTTGCGAAATTTTCACCTCCTGAGTTTTTTATATACGTTTCCTAATACATCTGAGAATATTTTAAAATTATTCCCATGCCCCTGAGTAGGGGCCTTCATATGACAATCAGCCTTGGAAGGACATCTCCCATATAAGGGATATTTTAAAATTGATAAAAAAAATCTTTGCGAGATTTTCACCTCCTGAGTGTTTTATATGTGTTTCCTAATACATCTGAGAATATTTTAAAATTATTTCCAAGTCCCTAAGTAGGGGCCTTCATATGTCAATCAGCCCTGGAAGGACATCTCCCATATACCGAAAATTTTAAAAATTCATAAAAAATCTTTGGGAAATTTACCCTCCTGAATTTTTTATATATGTTTCCTAATATATCTGATAATATTTTAAAATTATTCCTATGATCCTAAGTAGGGGCCTTCATATGTCAATCAGCCTTGGATAGACATATCCCATATACCGGAAATTTTAAAAATTCATAAAAAAACTTTGGAAAATTTTCACCTCCTGAATTTTTCATATATGTTTGCTAATACATCTAAGAATATTTTAAAGTTATTTCCAAGTCCCTAAGTAGGGGCCTCCATATGTCAATCAGCATCACCGCCTATGCTGGGCAATATTAACTAATTGTTCTCTATTGCGTCTTCCATTATCTTCCCTCCTAATCCTTTGTGTTGAGGCATTTTTCCGACGTTCAAGCACTCGATAACTTTCATTGCCGCGACGGTTTATGTGTTGTACAGTATTCCTTTGTTGTTCCATAATGCGATACCTTGAACTTCTTCTTCTAACAATATGTGCGCTTTGGTCTCTTCGCCTTTCCTCTTCGCGATATTCAGGATCACTTCTTCTTGCTAATATACGCTGAGAATTTTCAATTCTGTCTCTCTCCAAACTTTGCTCGCGAAACCTCCTCACAGATTGTATATTTCTCAGACGTCTTTGTCGAGATAATGTAATACGTAATAAGGGCATATTGAAATAATGTTTGTAAATATAATATTTTTTTGCACTTCAATGTGAACTCAACAGTTCAATTATTGTTGTACTTCTGAGGTCTATATTTCGTGTTGAAGACTTATATATTGTACTATTTTACCTGCTTTCGCATGGGCTACTTTACCTAATAGTCATTTATGTACCTGATTTCTAACAAGGCTGTAGCCTGTACTTGCAAACTATAAGTATATGTACCTGATCGTGCATCATGTTACTTTATTTTAAGTATTTTTCATTAAAAATTTTATTTGATATTCTAAATTTTAAAACTGAGATATATAAAGCGGTAAACACGATGCCTTGTCTATAAAATTTTTATTGTTTATACATATGTATGTATTTTTATTTGGTTATGTACAATTGCTCTTACATGTAACGCCTAAATATTTATGGATCTTTTTAAATTTTTTGAATTGATGATGATGAAATTGAAATGTTGAAATGTTTTATAAATTTTAAAAATTATAACACGCTCATTTTTTCACATCTATGAAGCTAATATTTATAGATGTACATACTAACTTTCAAGTTTATAGCTTAATTTTTGTGGCAGATAGATAGATTTTTCTTGATTGTAGGCGTGGCTCTTTACCGAATTTGCCTATTTTAAATAGCGATCTGCGTGAATAAACTACAAGTGACTGTACAAAATTTCAGCTCAATATCTCAAAATTTACGCTCGTGAGAGTGCCAACAACAGACGGACACACGGACACACGGACATACATGTCAAAATCGACTCAGTTTTTGACGCTGATCAAGAATATATATACTTTGTAGGGTCTCTGACGCCTCCTTCTGGGTGTTGCAAACGGAAGAACAAAATTAGTATACCCTCATCACTGAGGTGGAGGGTATAAAAAGATTATCATAAAACAATGCTCGTTTCATTTTAGTAAAGAGTTTTAAGATAATTTACATTATAATCGCCGATATTATTTTAATTTTGTAATTTTACAATAAAATCACCAATATTATTTTAATTTTGTAATTTACAATACAATTACCACCGATCACCTAATAATATAAAAAAAGGTATCGTACAATATTTTGGCCTACTGAAAAATAAAGCTTAAGCAAATAATATCGTACAATATTTGACCTACTTGAAATAATGCTTAAGCAAGAAATATCGTACAATATTTGACCTAATGAAATAATGCTTAAAAATATCATTAAATTATAACAATAAAAAATAAGGTTACCACGATGTCCAACCATCATCGGTGGGCTTATTTAGGCTGTGCCTAACTCTCTCCCCTCTTAAGTCCGCGACGACCCGTTGCGGTTTATAATGTATGCTTGTGCTGCTTTCAGGTCTGCCGGTATCCACTGCGGGTGCGATGTGCTCTTTTTCTTCTTTTTCTTAATGCAAAAACAAGCCAATGCAACCGCCACTATGATAATTCCGGCCATAATACTCATTGAGGATTTTGTTTCTAGCTTTTTTAGCGATTTTAAGTTTTGCGACGACATACCGTGCATGAGGGAGAGTGAAAGTTCAACTTAATGCTCCCCTTGCTTGAAATGTAAGATTTTCGGTAGGTGTGGGATGAGAGGTAGTGCATTTTCACTTCTCTTATAAATAGTAGAGTTAATTTTGATTGTATGAGTATATGTTATTAGGTAAGTTCGGGAAAGCTTTACTGTTTCGGCTTCTGTGACTGCTCTATCATGTACGTTGTTCAAAATTAATGTGCCATTCCCCACTTCTTCCACCATTGCAATGTGATCGGCCGTTTTAGTTGGGCAAAATGCCTTTTTTTTCAATAGCTGATTTAAGCACTCTTTACAAATGTGGACTTAATTAAAGTCTGCAAAGTTCGCTAGAGGGATGAACTGGCTTGAACAATGAGCCGCCTTGTTGATTAAGAGGTTGATTACGGTGTTATTCTATACTACAGGGAAAACTTTTACGAAACTACATAACTAAATTAGTAATGGTGATTTTAATACGAAAAAAATTAGATCATTCTCTTGATATACTCTTATGCTAGATAACTTAAAAATATGGGTTTAACTAGCATTGACTGGTTCCGTGGTCAGAAGGTTTTCTATTTTCTCTAAATTGAATATTGAGGGATTAAATAGTTCTACTTTTGCCAACATGATAAATAACACAACATTGTTTAAATGAGTTATAACTTCTTGGTTCCTATTCATGAGTAACTGAAATAATAAAAGTCTTTTTTCATCTTTTTTTATGTTCCTTCTAGTTTATTCATTCATTTATTCTGTAGGTGATTTCGTTAATTTTTTCTTGGGTTATGCTTTTTAGATTCTTTTGTAGATTATTATTTTCGATTACCCTATTCAAATTGTTTTTTAAGGCATCGAAGTCTCCATGGTCTGGAATTCCTGTTATGAATTTCAGAGCTGAACCCAAAAAAGGCTAGGGATCTAGCCACCCGTCAGTGGACTCTTAAGACGTCCAAAGAGCGTTGTATTTCATTAATCCGAAATTCGAGTTTGGTTATCAAATGTTGTTCGGTAACGTTTTTTAATATTTCTTTAGTCTATTGGATTGTACTCTAAAAATCAGTAAGATTTGTCGTATGTAATACGTAGGAATAATTATCATAAGTAAAAACATCACTGGTTGTTACTGCTGTGAACGTTGACTGAGAGTAGTTGACTATGATTCCAAATGAACCAGTTATTAAGAGCAAAGTCAGTCTGGAAAAGCAAAAGCAATAAAAAACAATATAAAAAAGTTCGCTTAAGACCGAAGCTTAAATACCCTCCACCTTTAATAATCCTCTAAAGAATAAATTCTTATTGCCATATTTATGTATATGACTGTTATATGTTTCCTAATATATCTGATAATATTTTAAAATTATTCCTATGCCCCTAAGTAGGGGTCTTCATATTACAATCAGCCTTGGAAGGACATCTCCCATATACCGGAAATTTTAAAAATTCATAAAAAATCTTTGCGAAACTTACACCTCCTGAATTTTTCATATATGTTTCCTAATACATCTAAGAATATTTAAAATTATTCCCATGCCCCTATGGAGGGGCCTTCATATGACAATCAGCTTTGGAAGGACATCTCCCATATACCGGATATTTTAAAAATTGATAAATAAAATCTTTGCGAAATTTTCACCTCCTGAATTTTTTATATATGTTTCCTAATACATCTGAGAATATTTTAAAATTATTCCCATGCCCCTAAGTAGGGGCATTCATATGGCAATCAGCCTTGGAAGGACATCTCCCTTATACCAAAAATTTTAAAAATTCATAAAAAATCTTTGCGAAATTTTCACCTCCTGAGTTTTTTATATATGTTTCCTAATACATCTAAGAATATTTTAAAATTATTTCCAAGTCCCTAAGTAGGGGCCTTCATATGTCAATCAGCCCTGGAAAGACATCTCCCATATACCGAAAATTTTAAAAATTCATAAAAAATCTTTGGGAAATTTACCCTCCTGAATTTTTTATATATGTTTTCTAATATATCTAAGAATATTTTAAAATTATTCCCATGCCCCTGAGTAGGGGCCTTCATATGATAATCAGCCTTGGAAGGACATCCCCCATATACCGGAAATTTTAAAAATTCATAAAAAATCTTTGCGAAATTTTCACCTCCTGAGTTTTTTATATACGTTTCCTAATACATCTGAGAATATTTTAAAATTATTCCCATGCCCCTGAGTAGGGGCCTTCATATGACAATCAGCCTTGGAAGGACATCTCCCATATAAGGGATATTTTAAAATTGATAAAAAAAATCTTTGCGAGATTTTCACCTCCTGAGTGTTTTATATGTGTTTCCTAATACATCTGAGAATATTTTAAAATTATTTCCAAGTCCCTAAGTAGGGGCCTTCATATGTCAATCAGCCCTGGAAGGACATCTCCCATATACCGAAAATTTTAAAAATTCATAAAAAATCTTTGGGAAATTTACCCTCCTGAATTTTTTATATATGTTTCCTAATATATCTGATAATATTTTAAAATTATTCCTATGATCCTAAGTAGGGGCCTTCATATGTCAATCAGCCTTGGATAGACATATCCCATATACCGGAAATTTTAAAAATTCATAAAAAAACTTTGGAAAATTTTCACCTCCTGAATTTTTCATATATGTTTGCTAATACATCTAAGAATATTTTAAAGTTATTTCCAAGTCCCTAAGTAGGGGCCTCCATATGTCAATCAGCATCACCGCCTATGCTGGGCAATATTAACTAATTGTTCTCTATTGCGTCTTCCATTATCTTCCCTCCTAATCCTTTGTGTTGAGGCATTTTTCCGACGTTCAAGCACTCGATAACTTTCATTGCCGCGACGGTTTATGTGTTGTACAGTATTCCTTTGTTGTTCCATAATGCGATACCTTGAACTTCTTCTTCTAACAATATGTGCGCTTTGGTCTCTTCGCCTTTCCTCTTCGCGATATTCAGGATCACTTCTTCTTGCTAATATACGCTGAGAATTTTCAATTCTGTCTCTCTCCAAACTTTGCTCGCGAAACCTCCTCACAGATTGTATATTTCTCAGACGTCTTTGTCGAGATAATGTAATACGTAATAAGGGCATATTGAAATAATGTTTGTAAATATAATATTTTTTTGCACTTCAATGTGAACTCAACAGTTCAATTATTGTTGTACTTCTGAGGTCTATATTTCGTGTTGAAGACTTATATATTGTACTATTTTACCTGCTTTCGCATGGGCTACTTTACCTAATAGTCATTTATGTACCTGATTTCTAACAAGGCTGTAGCCTGTACTTGCAAACTATAAGTATATGTACCTGATCGTGCATCATGTTACTTTATTTTAAGTATTTTTCATTAAAAATTTTATTTGATATTCTAAATTTTAAAACTGAGATATACGAGTATAAAGCGGTAAACGCGATGCCTTGTCTATAAAATTTTTATTGTTTATACATATGTATGTATTTTTATTTGGTTATGTACAATTGCTCTTACATGTAACGCCTAAATATTTATGGATCTTTTTAAATTTTTTGAATTGATGATGATGAAATTGAAATGTTGAAATGTTTTATAAATTTTAAAAATTATAACACGCTCATTTTTTCACATCTATGAAGCTAATATTTATAGATGTACATACTAACTTTCAAGTTTATAGCTTAATTTTTGTGGCAGATAGATAGATTTTTCTTGATTGTAGGCGTGGCTCTTTACCGAATTTGCCTATTTTAAATAGCGATCTGCGTGAATAAACTACAAGTGACTGTACAAAATTTCAGCTCAATATCTCAAAATTTACGCTCGTGAGAGTGCCAACAACAGACGGACACACGGACACACGGACATACATGTCAAAATCGACTCAGTTTTTGACGCTGATCAAGAATATATATACTTTGTAGGGTCTCTGACGCCTCCTTCTGGGTGTTGCAAACGGAAGAACAAAATTAGTATACCCTCATCACTGAGGTGGAGGGTATAAAAAGATTATCATAAAACAATGCTCGTTTCATTTTAGTAAAGAGTTTTAAGATAATTTACATTATAATCGCCGATATTATTTTAATTTTGTAATTTTACAATAAAATCACCAATATTATTTTAATTTTGTAATTTACAATACAATTACCACCGATCACCTAATAATATAAAAAAAGGTATCGTACAATATTTTGGCCTACTGAAAAATAAAGCTTAAGCAAATAATATCGTACAATATTTGACCTACTTGAAATAATGCTTAAGCAAGAAATATCGTACAATATTTGACCTAATGAAATAATGCTTAAAAATATCATTAAATTATAACAATAAAAAATAAGGTTACCACGATGTCCAACCATCATCGGTGGGCTTATTTAGGCTGTGCCTAACTCTCTCCCCTCTTAAGTCCGCGACGACCCGTTGCGGTTTATAATGTATGCTTGTGCTGCTTTCAGGTCTGCCGGTATCCACTGCGGGTGCGATGTGCTCTTTTTCTTCTTTTTCTTAATGCAAAAACAAGCCAATGCAACCGCCACTATGATAATTCCGGCCATAATACTCATTGAGGATTTTGTTTCTAGCTTTTTTAGCGATTTTAAGTTTTGCGACGACATACCGTGCATGAGGGAGAGTGAAAGTTCAACTTAATGCTCCCCTTGCTTGAAATGTAAGATTTTCGGTAGGTGTGGGATGAGAGGTAGTGCATTTTCACTTCTCTTATAAATAGTAGAGTTAATTTTGATTGTATGAGTATATGTTATTAGGTAAGTTCGGGAAAGCTTTACTGTTTCGGCTTCTGTGACTGCTCTATCATGTACGTTGTTCAAAATTAATGTGCCATTCCCCACTTCTTCCACCATTGCAATGTGATCGGCCGTTTTAGTTGGGCAAAATGCCTTTTTTTTCAATAGCTGATTTAAGCACTCTTTACAAATGTGGACTTAATTAAAGTCTGCAAAGTTCGCTAGAGGGATGAACTGGCTTGAACAATGAGCCGCCTTGTTGATTGAGAGGTTGATTACGGTGTTATTCTATACTACAGGGAAAACTTTTACGAAACTACATAACTAAATTAGTAATGGTGATTTTAATACGAAAAAAATTAGATCATTCTCTTGATATACTCTTATGCTAGATAACTTAAAAATATGGGTTTAACTAGCATTGACTGGTTCCGTGGTCAGAAGGTTTTCTATTTTCTCTAAATTGAATATTGAGGGATTAAATAGTTCTACTTTTGCCAACATGATAAATAACACAACATTGTTTAAATGAGTTATAACTTCTTGGTTCCTATTCATGAGTAACTGAAATAATAAAAGTCTTTTTTCATCTTTTTTTATGTTCCTTCTAGTTTATTCATTCATTTATTCTGTAGGTGATTTCGTTAATTTTTTCTTGGGTTATGCTTTTTAGATTCTTTTGTAGATTATTATTTTCGATTACCCTATTCAAATTGTTTTTTAAGGCATCGAAGTCTCCATGGTCTGGAATTCCTGTTATGAATTTCAGAGCTGAACCCAAAAAAGGCTAGGGATCTAGCCACCCGTCAGTGGACTCTTAAGACGTCCAAAGAGCGTTGTATTTCATTAATCCGAAATTCGAGTTTGGTTATCAAATGTTGTTCGGTAACGTTTTTTAATATTTCTTTAGTCTATTGGATTGTACTCTAAAAATCAGTAAGATTTGTCGTATGTAATACGTAGGAATAATTATCATAAGTAAAAACATCACTGGTTGTTACTGCTGTGAACGTTGACTGAGAGTAGTTGACTATGATTCCAAATGAACCAGTTATTAAGAGCAAAGTCAGTCTGGAAAAGCAAAAGCAATAAAAAACAATATAAAAAAGTTCGCTTAAGACCGAAGCTTAAATACCCTCCACCTTTAATAATCCTCTAAAGAATAAATTCTTATTGCCATATTTATGTATATGACTGTTTCATGTACTTACGCAAATAGTGTTTTTTTTTAAATTAAGGCATTTGTGTTATTCCATCACGCCCATTTTTGGCACAGTATTGAATAACGATACCACTTATATATAAATTAAACAAAATTATCTTTTGTTTTTAAAAAAAATTAAGTTGCTGAAAAGCGACGTCTGCTTTATTGAAATTCCGTATAAAAACTGAACTTGTTACATTCTAAGACTAATCCTATTTATACCAACGAATCACAGATTATGCTGACGGGTCAGCTCAACCATATGCTTGTAATGTGATTCGTTGTGTGAATGTTTACATTATATTAAAATAAAAATTGGGACAACTCAAAATAATATAAACAAAATTATAGTTTAAGTGGTTTCTTGCATTGATCTTTCTAATGTTATTTGGTGGTGTCAGATTTTACTGAGCACTTGAAAAATAATGTTCTGTAACATAAGCATTTTTCATGAAATGCTTTTGTAATAAAAAGGGTAATTTATGAAAATTAGAATTAGAGGCGATACGATATTTGTGGCATTAACTCCTCCCTCGTTAAACTTCAAACGTCCCCGTTTGAACGTCTTAAAATTTCTTCAGCGCTGGAGATGCTTAATGGTTCTTGAATTACTACATTAGAGTTATTCGGAGGGCAGAATTTTTTCGATAGGTATTAACATAAACATAACCAAGCCACTACCACGATAATCAATACGGTTGCTATAGTGGCTGTAGTAAGTATATTTTGTTTTTTTATTAAATCGATTCTTTTTGTATTATTAGTGTTTAATTCATTTATCATCTCCAGAGATAAAACTTCGTTAATTCCATCTTTATTGGAAGGTTTATGAAGAATTGAGGGCAGCGGATAACTGTTTGACATATGAACGGAATTAAAAAATTTCTCATCTATTTTAATTGAAATATTATGATGCCTTATTAAATATGTTCCATCAAGATCAATGCAATCATTATTGACATAAATTTTTCCTTTATAATTGTTTACAAATATTAC
Organism: Crataerina pallida; assembly: GCA_949710015.1. Lineage (NCBI taxonomy): Eukaryota > Metazoa > Arthropoda > Insecta > Diptera > Hippoboscidae > Crataerina > Crataerina pallida. Next base: position 19,321,941 of record OX453289.1, read on the forward strand.
ATCATCATATATTTTCTTGACATCAGATATATGTTGTGTATTGGTGTTTTCACAAAAATGTGTTTTACTACTTAATAAAGGCGGTATACACGTTGTATTACTTATGTCTATTATATTTTTTTCATTACATATAGTGAAATTATTATATTTATCGCATTCTTTTAAAATTCCATATGTTTTATCCTTATTTTTTAGTACATTTTCATACTCAATTTTTAAAATACTAATTTTTTAATGTTATATATTTTTAGCTAATGTTTTTATATCTTTGATTTCATTAGTCTGGTAAGACCTTTTTACGATGAAATCATTTATGTTCATTGTTTGATCAATCTGAAAAGATTTTGTGCTCAAACACTAATTACTTTAAAAAGTTACATTTCTTTATTATTTTTATTATACTTGTATTATTTGTTTCTTTTAGTTTGAAATTGTTAATTTTTTCATTATTCTCTTCCTTTTTTGAAAGGGTTTTTCTAATATTTTAAAATTATTTTAGTTGTTATTACAATCTGCCTATCTGAAAAGATATATTTTGGCAGTGTATCATATTTCTTCTATTTATTTATTTATGATTTTTTATAATTCTTAAACTAATAATATATTTGTTTATTAATTTCTTTTTACTTGTATGTATGTATGATGGATAGGGAATAGGAATGGGATAGGATATTATTTCCTGATGAGTCCTTTGTAAATTATTCTTCCTGATTCTGTAGTCACTCTACTGTTTTTATTTTCTTTAACTATTTCTGGTTTATATCTGGGTGATAATTTGTTGCCTATTCTTTTGTTTGTTTTTACGTAAATAGTTTCACCTACTTTATAATCTCTAAATTGTTCTCTATTTTTATTGTGACATTTAAGATCAGCGTTCTGTTTTTCCTGTAATCTACCCTTATTTTCTTCTCTTTCTAAATTAATTTCATAAGGGTTTGTTGCTACTCTACGGCCAAAAAATAATTCAACTGGTTTACGGTTTGTTGTGGAATGCACGCTATAGTTATATCTGATTACCGTTTTGTCTAAAAGGTCTTCAAATGAGGTATGTATCTTTTCCGCCTTAACACAACGCATAATTTCTGACAGGGTAGAGTGAAATCTTTCTATCTGTCCATTTACTGTACTCGTATAAGGTGGTGCTTTAAATATTTCGATTTCCAATTGATCTTCTAATAGGTGTAATATTGGTGGGGAATTTAAAGATTTTTCATTATCAATTAAAATTTTTTTAGGTATGCCAAAAGCCATTAAAATGTCCATGAGTGGTTTCTTTATATCCTGTGTAGCTCTAGATTTTAACATTTTTACTTGTACGTACTTTGAAAATTTGTCAATTGCTGTCAATAGAACATGATTATCTGTATAGTACAAATCAATATGAACTATGTGTCCTGGATATTGTGGAATTGGTGTTTCCTGAATTTTTGGTTTCACCGGATGCCTTTCATATTTTTGCTCCTTACAAATTTTACATTGTTTCACAATTTTATTAACTTTTTCCTGCATTTTTGGGAAATAGACTCTTTCCAATAATTGTTTTTTGTTTTCTTTACTATTTCTATGTGCTCGTCTATGTTCTGTTATAATTTCGTTCTCTTGTTCTGTTTCGTCAGTAATGTCCCTAACTATGTTTCTGGTAAATCGGACTTTATAGTTTGCAAAATGCGATCCATAAAACTCCTGTATCATTCCTAAAATACTTTCTTCAGTGTTCAAGCCATTGGTTATAGATGGATTCAAATATCTTTTTAGTAGATCAGTTAACTTTTGTTGATCATAAGAAGGTTCTACTATTGTATGTCTATGATATGTGGGAAATATTATTTCAAATTGATATGAGGATACGTCTCCTATTTTGAGGAAAATCTGATTTTTAAACACATTAATTGGTTCGTCAGCTATTTGTATTAACAATGGCAAAGTGCTTTCATCACTATGTACGGTTGAGGTAAGTGTATTTATGTGATTTCCCAATGGTATTCTAGACAATGCATCAGCTACAACATTTGACTTTCCTGGTTTGTAAATTAATTCATAATTGTATTCTTCTAAGATGGCTTTCCATCTTTTTAATTTCATGTTATTATTTTTATTACTGAGTGCATATGTAAGTGGTTGATGATCAGTGAATATTTTTACTTTTGCTGTTCCATATAGATAATTTCTAAGCTTGTTTAATGACCAAATTATCGCTAACATTTCTTTTTCATTTGTAGCAAAATGCTCTTCATTTTTTCTTAAAATTCTAGAAATGAAGGTTATTGGTCTATCGTCTTGTGCTAGAACTGCACCTATTGCATGGTTTGATGCATCTGTGGTAAGTTGAAATTCTTTATTGTAATCTGGATAGGCTAAGATTACATCTTCTGTAGCTAACGTATTTTTTAGTTTATTAAAGGATTCTACTGCATGTTCATTTAGTGTTATTGCTATTTTAGACGACGCGTTCTTTGATATTTTGCCTTTATCTCCTCTCAAAATGGTAGTCAAAGGTTTGGCTAATTTTGAATAGTCTTTTATAAATCTTCTATAATAACACGTTAATCCAAGGAATGAGCGCAATTCTTTTAGGGTTTTTGGTATTGGAAAATTGGCTATTGTCTCTACTTTCTTGGGGTTGGATTTTATACCATTTCCGGATATTATGAATCCGAGATATTCAACTTCGGACTTGAAAAATTCGCATTTATCTATTTGTAATTTCATATTTGTTTCTTCCAAAGTAGAAAATATTTTTTTCAAATCATTATAATGATTTGTTTCTTCTTTGCTAAATACAATTATGTCGTCAATGTAAACGAAACATCTTATGCCAATATGATCTCTTATAATATCGTCCAATGCTCTTTGAAATATAGAGGGTGCATTTTTAAGACCAAAGGGTAAACGTGTGAATTCATATTTTCCATTATCATTAGCTGTTTTTTCTATGTCAGACTCTTTGAGTGGGATTTGATGAAATCCACTTTTCAAATCAAGGACAGAGAAGAATTTATTTTTGCCTAATTGAGACAAGACTTCATCTATGTCAGGAATAGGATAACGGTCAGGTATCGTTACTGAATTTAATTTTCTGTAGTCAATAACGAGTCTGTGCTTCTTTTCTCCAGAGTTATCTAATTTTTTTGGCACAATCCACACTGGTGAATTGTATGGTGATCTTGAAGGTCGTATTATACCATCTCTTAAAAGTGTTTCAATTTGCTTTTCTATTTCGTTTTTCAAGGACATCGGGTATGGGTAAGATCTAGAATGTATTGGAGAATCCGTATTTGTACGTATGTCACCCACTACTTTTGTGGTATATGACAATCTTTCGTCTGGTTCTGCGAATAAATTTCTAAATGAATTTATTAAATCAGACATAAATTGCCTTTGTTTGGGAGACAAATAGTTAAATTGTGTTTTAATTGTATTGACGTCTTCGGACCGTAATTGTTTAATCCTAACCTTCATTTTATCTTTTACCGTCATACAACCTTCTCTAAGATAAATAACAGCAGATAACTCCCTTAAACTGTCGTTACCTAAGAATCGAAAGATTTTAGTGTTGGCAGAACAAAAAACTTCAATTCAACATCCTTTAAGCCAAAAAGATTAAGCAATGTATGGTGGGTAATTTTTACTTCGCCGCCAATAGAATTAGCGCAGAATGGTATTTCATTAGGAATTGATTCTTTTGCTAAACGTGGTTGAATATAATTTTTATTTGAGCCTGTATCTACTAGTATTATAATTATCTCCCCATTACTTAGTTTTGATTCCAAATATGGCAATGAGGAGTCTCTTACCCTAAAAAATGAACGTCAATAAACTCGTCCATCCTTTCTTGGTTATTTCCATAAGATTCTATGTATTCGGACAGTGGCTGTTCATGTTCATTGTCACTTATTTCCATCCGCCGTTGATAATCCTCTTCGGTGATAGGTTGTATGTGAAAGTTCCTTTGTCTTTTGTCTGGTTGAACCACCAAAGAAGCTGGCGGTGGTCTACGTCCGTTAAATCTGTCGCTGTTTGCTGGTCTATTCATGTAATTTATTCTTTGGGTTCGTATAGATTGGTCAATATCCATTGGCTCTGGTTTTGGTTGTGGTTTGGGTTGAAAGGGTCTTGGTGGTGGCATATTTGGCTTATTATTGTAAAAGGAAAAATTCGGTTTAAACTGTTGCAAGGATTGTTGATGTAAGGGTGCTCTATGGTGTTGTTCGTTCCTAGTTGGAAGTGAAAAGTTTTGGTTACGAATTAATGGTTGAGAATATCTTTGCGTAATCTGTGGTGTTCTGGAATACGCGTTTGATATCTTTTGCGTTATTGCAGGGTTCGTTTTGGCTCTACTATATTCTTGAGCATGGTTTGTCCTATATACCTGATTCTCTAATTTGTTACATAATTGTAATGCTTGTGGTAGATCGACTGGTTCCTTCATTCCCAGCAATCTTGGAAGATCCCCTCGCAAACCTCGGACAAAAGTGTCTAAAGCTTTGTCCCTGTATGTTTTGGTCAAAGCTATTAAAGCTTCTTTGGGTATGTTCATATTAGATAACCTATTTAATATTAATGATAGGTGTGAATACACCTTTTTATAAAAATCGTGGATTGTTAATCCACCTTGTACCAAACTCATCATTTGGTACTCTAAGGTACTTATATCTGTTTTATCTGCAAAATGATTTGTTAGTACCTCTACTATGGCATTCCAGTTAATTGGTGTATTATAGGATTCGAGAATTATGTCGGCGTTCCCTACTATTTTGTTTCTAATAGTGCTAAGTATCCCAAAATACTTTGATGAACCAATGATTGATTCATATACTTTCAAAACTCTATCTACACTCTTCTTCCATGAGGAAAACTCTTCGTTAGTTCCTGAGAATTCCCTGATGCTCTTTATTATGTCTGGTATTCTTTCCAAGTCATTTATTTCTCCTGAGGTAATTTGTTGGTCAAGATAATTTTGATTTTGTTGATTATTTAATAAATTTAGTTGTGTCAGCTGTTGTCGTAATGTTGTTTCTACTATTTGTGTAATAAATGTCGTTAACTCCGATCTAGAAGTATTCGGATTCGAATTTTGGTTGTCTTGAGTATTTAAAACGGTCGGTCTGAGGAGAGGTGTGGGATTTGGATTTGCCATTATGATTTTATAAATTTAACAACCAATACGTTAATATATTAATATAATAAATCAAAATCAATATAATTTGTATTCGGATTCAATATTTGTAATCGCAATTTGTGTAGTATTTCATATAAAATTTAATGTCTAATGTGGTACAAAAAAAAAGTATTTCTGGTAACAGGTAAATATTGACATACAGCAATACAAAACTCATGTTTGAACCCTATTGTTGCTGATGTCGTTCTTGATGATGTTGTTTTTGATGATGTTGTTCTTGATGATGTTGTTTTTGATGATGTCGTTCTTGATGATGTTGTTTCTGATGATGTTGTTCTTGATGATGTTGTTTTTGATGATGTCGTTCTTGATGATGTTGCAGTTAATATTGTTAATCTTTACCCTTAGGCCGGGTGGTGAGGTCATCTGTATGTTGTTGTTAGATATATGTATATATTTTTTTTTTTTTTTATTATTATAATTTTTTTGTTAAACGTTTTATGACAGTTTTTTTCTTATCTTACGGATTTAATTAACATGATTTTATTTACTTATATTTTTTTTTAAAACACGCAAAACTCGCGCCGGAGGCCAAAACCGAGGATCTGGTCGGACACGTGTTTAAATCGCGAGTTTGGACGTGACAGAAATGTGTTGTCCTTTTTTGTGGTCCGAACCCGCACTATTAGCACAAAACGTGTGCGTTTTTTAAACAAAAATGTTTATTTCATTTTACACAAAAACGTGTTTTGCTTAACACCAAAAGGTGTTTTTTTTTTTTTGGTATTACTGAAAAGTAATTTTTATGCGCGGGCCCCACGTTGGGCGCCAATTAAACAAAATTATCTTTTGTTTTTAAAAAAAATTAAGTTGCTGAAAAGCAACGTCTGCCTTATTGAAATTCCGTATAAAAACTGAACTTGTTACATTCTAAGACTAATCCTATTTATACCAACGAATCACAGATTATGCTGACGGGTCAGCTCAACCATATGCTTGTAATGTGATTCGTTGTGTGAATGTTTACATTATATTAAAATAAAAATTGGGGCAACTCAAAATAATATAAACAAAATTATAGTTTAAGTGGTTTCTTGCATTGATCTTTCTAATGTTATTTGGTGGTGTCAGATTTTACTGAGCACTTGAAAAATAATGTTCTGTAACATAAGCATTTCTCATGAAATGCTTTTGTAATAAAAAGGGTAATTTATGAGAATTAGAATTAGAGGCGATACGATATTTGTGGCATTAACTTATATAAATAACAAATTTCAACTTGATAGGCATAGTATTGTGCGATATATAATTTTTTAAAGATACAATTTTTTGGAGGTATGTTGAGATTTTCGTTTATTGTGAGCGTGTCTCTTAACCGATTTTGCCCAATTTCAATACGGAATAGCGAAATTAAACTAAGAATACTTGTGCCAAGTTTCAATTTGATATCTCAAATATTACGACCGTGAGAGTGCCAACAAAAACGGACGGACATGTCTCAAACGATTTCTGTTTTCATGCTGATTAAGAATATATATGGTTTGCAGGGTCTCCGAGACTTCCTACGATGTGTGAATATACCCTCTTTTCTAAGGTGAAGGGTATTAAAAGGAAAAGAAAATTATGGTACGCTGTTTATCTGAAAGTGTCTTCTACCCTCTATTAAGACTGCTCTTTCCACTGTCTTTTCTTCAAAAATTTTTGTATATGTATTTCCCAACCGTTTATTCCTACGGACGTAGACTTTATTTCCAGGTTGAAAGGTTCTAGTGGTTGTGTTTCTATTACTTCGATCGAGTAGTCTTTGTTGAGCTTGATCCTTTATTTGAGCTCTCTTTTGGTCGTTTGAGTTGTACAGGGCATCAAAAGGTTTAGTAATGGTAACCGAATGAATACTATGATTACATTTATAGGTAGCTAACAATAAGAGTTCGGTAGGGTCGACTATACTTTGCTGCTTTCGAGCAATTTCTTGTAATGTTGAGTGAAATCTTTCCACTTGACCATTACTTTCGCTATGCAAAGTTGGCACAAAAAATTGCTGTGCTCCAAAGTGGTCACGAATCAATGTGCTTATAGTACCTGATTTAAAATTTTTTTCATTATCTGACACTATTAATTTTACACTGTTAAATTTTGCTAATATTTGCTGCTCATATATCAATTGTTGATCTTGACGCAATTGGTATAATAGTGGTTAATTTAGTGAATTTGTCTATGCATGTTAGAAAATGTTGTTTATTATACCCTCCACCTCAGTGATGAGGGTATACTAATTTTGTTCTTCCGTTTGCAAAACCCAGAAGGAGGCGTCAGAGACCCTACAAAGTATATATATTCTTGATCAGCGTCAAAAACTGAGTCGATTTAGACATGTATGTCCGTGTGTCCGTCTGTTGTTGGCACTCTCACGAGCGTAAATTTTGAGATATTGAGCTGAAATTTTGTACAGTCACTTTCAGTTTATGCACGCAGATCGCTATTTAATATGGGCAAATTCGGTAAAGAGCCACGCCTACAATCAAGAAAAATCTATCTATCTGCCACAAACATTAAGCTATAAACTTGAAATTTAATATGTACATCTATAAATATTAGTTTCATCGATGTGCCGAAAATGGACATGGTCCGATAACATATACGCCCACAATCAATATAAATCTTTATATTTGCCACAAAAGTTGATCTACGAAGTTGAAATTTGGTACGCTAATACATAGTTATCCCATCCATTGATGTGCCTAAAATGGGCGTGGTCGTTTAACAGAGGCGCCCACAATAAACATAAACCTTTATATCTACCACAAAAATTAACCTATGACCCTGAAATTTGGTCCACGTATTTATAGAAATCCCATCAACCAATGTGCTTAAAATGGGCGTGGTCGGTTACTAAGTCCACCCACAATGAACAAAAATCTATTTATCTGCCACAAAAATTAAGCTATAAACTTGAAATTTAGAATGTACATCTATAAATATTAGTTTCACCGATGTGCCGAAAATGGACGTGGTCCGATAACATACACGCCCACAATCAATATAAATCTTTATATTTGCCACAAAAGTTGATCTACGGAGTTGAAATTTGGTGTGCAAATACATAGTTATGCCATCCATTGATGTGCCTAAAATGGACGTGGTCGTTTAACAGAGGTGCCCACAATAAACATAAACCTTTATATCTACCACAAAAATTAACCTATGACCCTGAAATTTGGTACACGTATTTATAGATATCCCATCCATCAATGTGCTTAAAATGGGCGTGGTCGGTTACTAAGTCCACTCACAATAAACAAAAATCTATTTATCTGCCACAAAAGTTAAGCTATAAACTTGAAATATAGTATGTACATCTATAAATATTAGCTTCATAGATGTGAAAAAATGAGCGTGTTATAATTTTTAAAATTTATAAAACATCAATTTCATCATCATCAATTCAAAAAATTTAAAAAGATCCATAAATATTTAGGCGTTACATGTAAGAGCAATTGTACATAACCAAATAAAAATACATACATATGTATAAACAATAAAAATTTTATAGACAAGGCATCGTGTTTACCGCTTTATATATCTCAGTTTTAAAATTTAGAATATCAAATAAAATTTTTAATGAAAAATACTTAAAATAAAGTAACATGATGCACGATCAGGTACATATACTTATAGTTTGCAAGTACAGGCTACAGCCTTGTTAGAAATCAGGTACATAAATGACTATTAGGTAAAGTAGCCCATGCGAAAGCAGGTAAAATAGTACAATATATAAGTCTTCAACACGAAATATAGACCTCAGAAGTACAACAATAATTGAACTGTTGAGTTCACATTGAAGTGCAAAAAAAAAATATTATATTTACAAACATTATTTCAATATGCCCTTATTACGTATTACATCATCTCGACAAAGACGTCTGAGAAATATACAATCTGTGAGGAGGTTTCGCGAGCAAAGTTTGGAGAGAGACAGAATTGAAAATTCTCAGCGTATATTAGCAAGAAGAAATGATCCTGAATATGAAGAGTAAAGGCGAAGAGACCAAAGCGCACATATTGTTAGAAGAAGAAGTTCAAGGTATCGCATTATGGAACAACACATAAACCGTCGCGGAAATGAAAGTTATCGAGTGCTTGAACGTCGGAGAAATGCCTTAACACAAAGGATTAGGAGGGAAGATAATGGAAGACGCAATAGAGAACAACAAGTTATAATTGCCCAGCATAGGCGCCATCGCGAACATGAAGTGTTTAGGACAATTGAAAGGCTGAGAAATGCCTTAACACAAAGGATACGGAGAGAAGATGAGAGTCGACGCGCTAGAGAACAACAAGTCAATACTGAACAGCATAGGCGCCATCGCGAAAACGATGTTTATAGGAGAAGTGAAAGACTGAGAAACGCCTTAACACAAACGATACGGAGAGAAGTTGGGGGAAGACGCGCTAGAGAACAACTAGTTAATACTGAACAGCATAGGCGCCATCGCGAAAATGAAGTTTATAGGAGAAGTGAAAGGGTGAGGAATGTATTAACACAAAGGATTAGGAGAGATGACGATAGAAGGCGTGCTTTAGAGCAACATATTAATACTGAACAGCACAGACAACGTCGAGGAAATGAAATATATAGAAGGAGTGACCGCCAGAGATTTGCCATAGCACAAAGAATTAGAAGAGAAGATGGTGAAATGCATGCTAGAGAGGTTAGCTCTAATAGAACACTTCGGTCTAGAACACACCGTGCTATTGAGGTAAATAGGCTCAGAACTAACAATCGACAAAATTTGTTGAATAGGCAAAGAATGCAGACCATGACACCTGACACTAGAATTGAATATTTATTAAGTGAAACCCAAAGACACACATCTCGACTATTAAGTGAATATGACAATAATGTAAAGAATGGTCCGACTTGTGTTTGTGTTTGTTGTGGTGGACTGTGGTTTACGTCACAAGTAAAGTTTTTATCTAAAGAAATAGTTACAAGCCAACATGTCCACTTAAGTTGTGTATTCTTCCTGACTGATATTTTTCCATCCGAAGATGACCGTTATACGTTTTGCAAAACATGTCATTCTGCAGTTCGATCTGGTAATATACCGACATTATGTTTATCCAATGGTCTTCACTTTCCCACTATACCAAACGAACTAAAGGACTTGACAACTCTTGAAGAGAGATTCGTTGCTCCCAGAATACCGTTTATGAGAATAGTGTCCTTAGGTTATAACAGACAGTGCGCGATACGAGGTGCAGTCGTGAACGTACCGATTTCACTTGATAGAACAATAACCGTCCTTCCGAGATCTGAAGATCAGACAGAAGTAATACAAGTTTATTTGAAGCGTAGGTTGCAATATGACCGCAGTTTTATGACAGAGACTATACGACCGGCAAAGATATTTAGAGCCGCAGAGTATTTAATTAACACAGACTTATATAAGATGCACAACATTTCTATTTCTAATGAATGGCTGAACAGAAGACAGTCGAATGAGATAATGCCGTTTATTGCCAACGAAGAAGACAGAAATATAGTTCAAACTTGTTTAAACAATAACACAACCAATGATGACGTAGATGAATTAAATTCACAGGAGACCCTTTTAGACAATTTATTTAGTATTACTGAAAAGTAATTTTTATGCGCGGGCCCCACGTTGGGCGCCAATTAAACAAAATTATCTTTTGTTTTTAAAAAAAATTAAGTTGCTGAAAAGCAACGTCTGCCTTATTGAAATTCCGTATAAAAACTGAACTTGTTACATTCTAAGACTAATCCTATTTATACCAACGAATCACAGATTATGCTGACGGGTCAGCTCAACCATATGCTTGTAATGTGATTCGTTGTGTGAATGTTTACATTATATTAAAATAAAAATTGGGGCAACTCAAAATAATATAAACAAAATTATAGTTTAAGTGGTTTCTTGCATTGATCTTTCTAATGTTATTTGGTGGTGTCAGATTTTACTGAGCACTTGAAAAATAATGTTCTGTAACATAAGCATTTCTCATGAAATGCTTTTGTAATAAAAAGGGTAATTTATGAGAATTAGAATTAGAGGCGATACGATATTTGTGGCATTAACTTATATAAATAACAAATTTCAACTTGATAGGCATAGTATTGTGCGATATATAATTTTTTAAAGATACAATTTTTTGGAGGTATGTTGAGATTTTCGTTTATTGTGAGCGTGTCTCTTAACCGATTTTGCCCAATTTCAATACGGAATAGCGAAATTAAACTAAGAATACTTGTGCCAAGTTTCAATTTGATATCTCAAATATTACGACCGTGAGAGTGCCAACAAAAACGGACGGACATGTCTCAAACGATTTCTGTTTTCATGCTGATTAAGAATATATATGGTTTGCAGGGTCTCCGAGACTTCCTACGATGTGTGAATATACCCTCTTTTCTAAGGTGAAGGGTATTAAAAGGAAAAGAAAATTATGGTACGCTGTTTATCTGAAAGTGTCTTCTACCCTCTATTAAGACTGCTCTTTCCACTGTCTTTTCTTCAAAAATTTTTGTATATGTATTTCCCAACCGTTTATTCCTACGGACATAGACTATATTTCCAGGTTGAAAGGTTCTAGTGGTTGTGTTTCTATTACTTCGATCGAGTAGTCTTTGTTGAGCTTGATCCTTTATTTGAGCTCTCTTTTGGTCGTTTGAGTTGTACAGGGCATCAAAAGGTTTAGTAATGGTAACCGAATGAATACTATGATTACATTTATAGGTAGCTAACAATAAGAGTTCGGTAGGGTCGACTATACTTTGCTGCTTTCGAGCAATTTCTTGTAATGTTGAGTGAAATCTTTCCACTTGACCATTACTTTCGCTATGCAAAGTTGGCACAAAAAATTGCTGTGCTCCAAAGTGGTCACGAATCAATGTGCTTATAGTACCTGATTTAAAATCTTTTTCATTATCTGACACTATTAATTTTACACTGTTAAATTTTGCTAATATTTGCTGCTCATATATCAATTGTTGATCTTGACGCAATTGGTATAATAGTGGTTAATTTAGTGAATTTGTCTATGCATGTTAGAAAATGTTGTTTATTATACCCTCCACCTCAGTGATGAGGGTATACTAATTTTGTTCTTCCGTTTGCAACACCCAGAAGGAGGCGTCAGAGACCCTACAAAGTATATATATTCTTGATCAGCGTCAAAAACTGAGTCGATTTAGACATGTATGTCCGTGTGTCCGTCTGTTGTTGGCACTCTCACGAGCGTAAATTTTGAGATATTGAGCTGAAATTTTGTACAGTCACTTTCAGTTTATGCACGCAGATCGCTATTTAATATGGGCAAATTCGGTAAAGAGCCACGCCTACAATCAAGAAAAATCTATCTATCTGCCACAAACATTAAGCTATAAACTTGAAATTTAGTATGTACATCTATAAATATTAGTTTCATCGATGTGCCGAAAATGGACATGGTCCGATAACATATACGCCCACAATCAATATAAATCTTTATATTTGCCACAAAAGTTGATCTACGAAGTTGAAATTTGGTACGCAAATACATAGTTATCCCATCCATTGATGTGCCTAAAATGGGCGTGGTCGTTTAACAGAGGCGCCCACAATAAACATAAACCTTTATATCTACCACAAAAATTAACCTATGACCCTGAAATTTGGTACACGTATTTATAGATATCCCATCCAACAATGTGCTTAAAATGGGCGTGGTCGGTTACTAAGTCCACCCACAATAAACAAAAATCTATTTATCTGCCACAAAAATTAAGCTATAAACTTGAAATTTAGTATGTACATCTATAAATATTAGCTTCATAGATGTGAAAAAATGAGCGTGTTATAATTTTTAAAATTTATAAAACATCAATTTCATCATCATCAATTCAAAAAATTTAAAAAGATCCATAAATATTTAGGCGTTACATGTAAGAGCAATTGTACATAACCAAATAAAAATACATACATATGTATAAACAATAAAAATTTTATAGACAAGGCATCGTGTTTACCGCTTTATATATCTCAGTTTTAAAATTTAGAATATCAAATAAAATTTTTAATGAAAAATACTTAAAATAAAGTAACATGATGCACGATCAGGTACATATACTTATAGTTTGCAAGTACAGGCTACAGCCTTGTTAGAAATCAGGTACATAAATGACTATTAGGTAAAGTAGCCCATGCGAAAGCAGGTAAAATAGTACAATATATAAGTCTTCAACACGAAATATAGACCTCAGAAGTACAACAATAATTGAACTGTTGAGTTCACATTGAAGTGCAAAAAAAAATATTATATTTACAAACATTATTTCAATATGCCCTTATTACGTATTACATCATCTCGACAAAGACGTCTGAGAAATATACAATCTGTGAGGAGGTTTCGCGAGCAAAGTTTGGAGAGAGACAGAATTGAAAATTCTCAGCGTATATTAGCAAGAAGAAATGATCCTGAATATGAAGAGTAAAGGCGAAGAGACCAAAGCGCACATATTGTTAGAAGAAGAAGTTCAAGGTATCGCATTATGGAACAACAAAGGAATACTGTACAACACATAAACCGTCGCGGAAATGAAAGTTATCGAGTGCTTGAACGTCGGAGAAATGCCTTAACACAAAGGATTAGGAGGGAAGATAATGGAAGACGCAATAGAGAACAACAAGTTATAATTGCCCAGCATAGGCGCCATCGCGAACATGAAGTGTTTAGGACAATTGAAAGGCTGAGAAATGCCTTAACACAAAGGATACGGAGAGAAGATGAGAGTCGACGCGCTAGAGAACAACAAGTCAATACTGAACAGCATAGGCGCCATCGCGAAAACGATGTTTATAGGAGAAGTGAAAGACTGAGAAACGCCTTAACACAAACGATACGGAGAGAAGTTGGGGGAAGACGCGCTAGAGAACAACTAGTTAATACTGAACAGCATAGGCGCCATCGCGAAAATGAAGTTTATAGGAGAAGTGAAAGGGTGAGGAATGTATTAACACAAAGGATTAGGAGAGATGACGATAGAAGGCGTGCTTTAGAGCAACATATTAATACTGAACAGCACAGACAACGTCGAGGAAATGAAATATATAGAAGGAGTGACCGCCAGAGATTTGCCATAGCACAAAGAATTAGAAGAGAAGATGGTGAAATGCATGCTAGAGAGGTTAGCTCTAATAGAACACTTCGGTCTAGAACACACCGTGCTAATGAGGTAAATAGGCTCAGAACTAACAATCGACAAAATTTGTTGAATAGGCAAAGAATGCAGACCATGACACCTGACACTAGAATTGAATATTTATTAAGTGAAACCCAAAGACACACATCTCGACTATTAAGTGAATATGACAATAATGTAAAGAATGGTCCGACTTGTGTTTGTGTTTGTTGTGGTGGACTGTGGTTTACGTCACAAGTAAAGTTTTTATCTAAAGAAATAGTTACAAGCCAACATGTCCACTTAAGTTGTGTATTCTTCCTGACTGATATTTTTCCATCCGAAGATGACCGTTATACGTTTTGCAAAACATGTCATTCTGCAGTTCGATCTGGTAATATACCGACATTATGTTTATCCAATGGTCTTCACTTTCCCACTATACCAAACGAACAAAAGGACTTGACAACTCTTGAAGAGAGATTCGTTGCTCCCAGAATACCGTTTATGAGAATAGTGTCCTTAGGTTATAACAGACAGTGCGCGATACGAGGTGCAGTCGTGAACGTACCGATTTCACTTGATAGAACAATAACCGTCCTTCCGAGATCTGAAGATCAGACAGAAGTAATACAAGTTTATTTGAAGCGTAGGTTGCAATATGACCGCAGTTTTATGACAGAGACTATACGACCGGCAAAGATATTTAGAGCCGCAGAGTATTTAATTAACACAGACTTATATAAGATGCACAACATTTCTATTTCTAATGAATGGCTGAACAGAAGACAGTCGAATGAGATAATGCCGTTTATTGCCAACGAAGAAGACAGAAATATAGTTCAAACTTGTTTAAACAATAACACAACCAATGATGACGTAGATGAATTAAATCCACAGGAGACCCTTTTAGACAATTTATTTAGTATTACTGAAAAGTAATTTTTATGCGCGGGCCCCACGTTGGGCGCCAATTAAACAAAATTATCTTTTGTTTTTAAAAAAAATTAAGTTGCTGAAAAGCAACGTCTGCCTTATTGAAATTCCGTATAAAAACTGAACTTGTTACATTCTAAGACTAATCCTATTTATACCAACGAATCACAGATTATGCTGACGGGTCAGCTCAACCATATGCTTGTAATGTGATTCGTTGTGTGAATGTTTACATTATATTAAAATAAAAATTGGGGCAACTCAAAATAATATAAACAAAATTATAGTTTAAGTGGTTTCTTGCATTGATCTTTCTAATGTTATTTGGTGGTGTCAGATTTTACTGAGCACTTGAAAAATAATGTTCTGTAACATAAGCATTTCTCATGAAATGCTTTTGTAATAAAAAGGGTAATTTATGAGAATTAGAATTAGAGGCGATACGATATTTGTGGCATTAACTTATATAAATAACAAATTTCAACTTGATAGGCATAGTATTGTGCGATATATAATTTTTTAAAGATACAATTTTTTGGAGGTATGTTGAGATTTTCGTTTATTGTGAGCGTGTCTCTTAACCGATTTTGCCCAATTTCAATACGGAATAGCGAAATTAAACTAAGAATACTTGTGCCAAGTTTCAATTTGATATCTCAAATATTACGACCGTGAGAGTGCCAACAAAAACGGACGGACATGTCTCAAACGATTTCTGTTTTCATGCTGATTAAGAATATATATGGTTTGCAGGGTCTCCGAGACTTCCTACGATGTGTGAATATACCCTCTTTTCTAAGGTGAAGGGTATTAAAAGGAAAAGAAAATTATGGTACGCTGTTTATCTGAAAGTGTCTTCTACCCTCTATTAAGACTGCTCTTTCCACTGTCTTTTCTTCAAAAATTTTTGTATATGTATTTCCCAACCGTTTATTCCTACGGACGTAGACTTTATTTCCAGGTTGAAAGGTTCTAGTGGTTGTGTTTCTATTACTTCGATCGAGTAGTCTTTGTTGAGCTTGATCCTTTATTTGAGCTCTCTTTTGGTCGTTTGAGTTGTACAGGGCATCAAAAGGTTTAGTAATGGTAACCGAATGAATACTATGATTACATTTATAGGTAGCTAACAATAAGAGTTCGGTAGGGTCGACTATACTTTGCTGCTTTCGAGCAATTTCTTGTAATGTTGAGTGAAATCTTTCCACTTGACCATTACTTTCGCTATGCAAAGTTGGCACAAAAAATTGCTGTGCTCCAAAGTGGTCACGAATCAATGTGCTTATAGTACCTGATTTAAAATTTTTTTCATTATCTGACACTATTAATTTTACACTGTTAAATTTTGCTAATATTTGCTGCTCATATATCAATTGTTGATCTTGACGCAATTGGTATAATAGTGGTTAATTTAGTGAATTTGTCTATGCATGTTAGAAAATGTTGTTTATTATACCCTCCACCTCAGTGATGAGGGTATACTAATTTTGTTCTTCCGTTTGCAAAACCCAGAAGGAGGCGTCAGAGACCCTACAAAGTATATATATTCTTGATCAGCGTCAAAAACTGAGTCGATTTAGACATGTATGTCCGTGTGTCCGTCTGTTGTTGGCACTCTCACGAGCGTAAATTTTGAGATATTGAGCTGAAATTTTGTACAGTCACTTTCAGTTTATGCACGCAGATCGCTATTTAATATGGGCAAATTCGGTAAAGAGCCACGCCTACAATCAAGAAAAATCTATCTATCTGCCACAAACATTAAGCTATAAACTTGAAATTTAGTATGTACATCTATAAATATTAGTTTCATCGATGTGCCGAAAATGGACATGGTCCGATAACATATACGCCCACAATCAATATAAATCTTTATATTTGCCACAAAAGTTGATCTACGAAGTTGAAATTTGGTACGCTAATACATAGTTATCCCATCCATTGATGTGCCTAAAATGGGCGTGGTCGTTTAACAGAGGCGCCCACAATAAACATAAACCTTTATATCTACCACAAAAATTAACCTATGACCCTGAAATTTGGTACACGTATTTATAGAAATCCCATCAACCAATGTGCTTAAAATGGGCGTGGTCGGTTACTAAGTCCACCCACAATGAACAAAAATCTATTTATCTGCCACAAAAATTAAGCTATAAACTTGAAATTTAGAATGTACATCTATAAATATTAGTTTCATCGATGTGCCGAAAATGGACGTGGCCCGATAACATACACGCCCACAATCAATATAAATCTTTATATTTGCCACAAAAGTTGATCTACGGAGTTGAAATTTGGTGTGCAAATACATAGTTATGCCATCCATTGATGTGCCTAAAATGGACGTGGTCGTTTAACAGAGGCGCCCACAATAAACATAAACCTTTATATCTACCACAAAAATTAACCTATGACCCTGAAATTTGGTACACGTATTTATAGATATCCCATCCATCAATGTGCTTAAAATGGGCGTGGTCGGTTACTAAGTCCACCCACCATAAACAAAAATCTATTTATCTGCCACAAAAATTAAGCTATAAACTTGAAATATAGTATGTACATCTATAAATATTAGCTTCATAGATGTGAAAAAATGAGCGTGTTATAATTTTTAAAATTTATAAAACATCAATTTCATCATCATCAATTCAAAAAATTTAAAAAGATCCATAAATATTTAGGCGTTACATGTAAGAGCAATTGTACATAACCAAATAAAAATACATACATATGTATAAACAATAAAAATTTTATAGACAAGGCATCGTGTTTACCGCTTTATATATCTCAGTTTTAAAATTTAGAATATCAAATAAAATTTTTAATGAAAAATACTTAAAATAAAGTAACATGATGCACGATCAGGTACATATACTTATAGTTTGCAAGTACAGGCTACAGCCTTGTTAGAAATCAGGTACATAAATGACTATTAGGTAAAGTAGCCCATGCGAAAGCAGGTAAAATAGTACAATATATAAGTCTTCAACACGAAATATAGACCTCAGAAGTACAACAATAATTGAACTGTTGAGTTCACATTGAAGTGCAAAAAAAAATATTATATTTACAAACATTATTTCAATATGCCCTTATTACGTATTACATCATCTCGACAAAGACGTCTGAGAAATATACAATCTGTGAGGAGGTTTCGCGAGCAAAGTTTGGAGAGAGACAGAATTGAAAATTCTCAGCGTATATTAGCAAGAAGAAATGATCCTGAATATGAAGAGTAAAGGCGAAGAGACCAAAGCGCACATATTGTTAGAAGAAGAAGTTCAAGGTATCGCATTATGGAACAACAAAGGAATACTGTACAACACATAAACCGTCGCGGTAATGAAAGTTATCGAGTGCTTGAACGTCGGAGAAATGCCTTAACACAAAGGATTAGGAGGGAAGGTAATGGAAGACGCAATAGAGAACAACAAGTTAATACTGCCCAGCATAGGCGCCACCGAGAAAACGAAGTCTTTAGAAGGAGTGAAAGGCTGAGAAATGCATTAACACAAAGAAATAGGAGGGAGGATGATGGAACCCGCGCTAGAGAACAACAAATTAATACTGAACAGCATAGGCGCCATCGCGAAAGCCAAGTTTATAGGAGAAGTGAAAGACTGAGAAACGCCTTAACACAAACAATACGGAGAGAAGATGAGGGAAGACGCGCTAGAGAACAACTAGTTAATATTGAACAGCATAGGCGCCATTGCGAAAACGAAGTTTATAGGAGAAGTGAAAGACTGAGAAACGCCTTAACACAAACAATACGGAGAGAAGATGAGGGAAGACGCACTAGAGAACAACTAGTTAATACTGAACAGCATAGGCGCCATCGCGAAAACGAAGTTTATAGGAGAAGTGAAAGACTGAGAAACGCCTTAACACAAACGATACGGAGACAAGATGAGGGAAGACGCGCTAGAGAACAACTAGTTAATACTGAACAGCATAGGCGCCATCGCGAAAATGAAGTTTATAGGAGAAGTGAAAGGGTGAGGAATGTATTAACACAAAGGATTAGGAGAGATGACGATAGAAGGCGTGCTTTAGAGCAACATATTAATACTGAACAGCACAGACAACGTCGAGGAAATGAAATATATAGAAGGAGTGAATGCCAGAGATTTGCCATAGCACAAAGAATTAGAAGAGAAGATGGTGGAATGCATGCTAGAGAGGTTAGCTCTAATAGAACACTTCGGTCTAGAACACACCGTGCTAATGAGGTAAATAGGCTCAGAACTAACAATCGACAAAATTTGTTGAAAAGACACACATCTCGACTATTGAGTGAATATGACAATAGTGTAAAGAATGGTCCGACTTGTGTTTGTGTTTGTTGTGGTGGACTGTGGTTTACGTCACAAGTAAAGTTTTTATCTAAAGAAATAGTTACAAGCCAACATGTCCACTTAAGTTGTGTATTCTTCCTGACTGATATTTTTCCATCCGAAGATGACCGTTATACGTTTTGCAAAACATGTCATTCTGCAGTTCGATCTGGTAATATACCGACATTATGTTTATCCAATGGTCTTCACTTTCCCACTATACCAAACGAACTAAAGGACTTGACAACTCTTGAAGAGAGATTCGTTGCTCCCAGAATACCGTTTATGAGAATAGTGTCCTTAGGTTATAACAGACAGTGCGCGATACGAGGTGCAGTCGTGAACGTACCGATTTCACTTGATAGAACAATAACCGTCCTTCCGAGATCTGAAGATCAGACAGAAGTAATACAAGTTTATTTGAAGCGTAGGTTGCAATATGACCGCAGTTTATGACAGAGACTATACGACCGGCAAAGATATTTAGAGCCGCAGAGTATTTAATTAACACAGACTTATATAGGACGCACAACATTTCTATTTCTAATGAATGGCTGAACAGAAGACAGTCGAATGAGATAATGCCGTTTATTGCCAACGAAGAAGACAGAAATATAGTTCAAACTTGTTTAAACAATAACACAACCAATGATGACGTAGATAAATTAAATCCACAGGAGACCCTTTTAGACAATTTACAAATAGAAAATGTACCATTAGGTAGGATTTCTATAGCGCCTGCAGAGGGCAACAGACCATTAGACTTACTTATGGATGAAGACGCCGAGGGGTTGTCCTTTTCCACAATTTATTGTGGAATTAAACGAAGTTCAGTTACAATTTTAGGGAAAGTTATAAGATCAGAAGTTAGAAGATATGACAGACGATGCGCCAGAGTAGACAAAGTTTTATATTCGTACAAAAAATTAGAACTATCGCGCATAAAGGATAGTATATCGATCTGCTTAAGGAAAAGAATACGTCAAAATTCTGTTACTGCGCGAAATATGTTAGACGATCATTTTGTTCAAAACTTAGTGCAGCATGACGACGGGTATCATATTCTCAAAGGACTTAGGTCTTCACCCGCTCATTGGGAATCTGAAAAAAAGAAAGTTCTGGCAATGATTCGACAATTTGGATTGCCAACTTTTTTTATCACATTGTCCGCAGCCGAATCACAGTGGTCTGAATTAATTGTTATTTTGGTGAAAGTTTTAGAAAAACGGGATATATCAGAAAACGATGTTCATAATTTAACAACGCAAGAAAAATATAATTTAATAAGGTCCGATCCGATTACATGTTCACGCTACTTCGATCAACGTGTCCGTCATTTATACAAACTTTTTAAGTGTGATGGTGGTGTATTTGACTCTCATAAAGTTATAAAATATTATTGGAGAATAGAATTTCAGCAAAGAGGCTCTCCTCATGTACATGAAGTATATTGGTTAAAAGACGCACCACATATAACATTGACAGATGAACGTATATTCCCTGCGGTAACAGAATTTATTGACAAATATATCAGTACAAACTCGTCTGAGTCCGGAATAGAAAATTTCATAAATTATCAAATGCATAGGCATAGTAATACATGCCAAAGAGAAATATCGGGACAAAGGATTTGTAGATTCAAAATGCCTCATCCGCCAATGCCAAGAAGAGAAATACTATTTCCGCTGTCCGAAGAATCCGAAAATATTCAAAGACATCGTGTTAATTATGAAAAAGTATTTAATTTTTTAAATACTAGGGAACCTGAGTCAGATATTTATAGTATTGACCAATTTGAACAATTTTTGTCTGACGAACGCATTAATATGAGCTACGAGGACTACATTTTTGCCCTAAGGTTTTTTATTAAAAAACCACAGATATTTTTAAAAAGCCGACCGAAGGACATATTTATAAACGCCTTCAATCCAACTATTTTGAAGTTACATCGCGCTAACATGGACATACAGTACATTTTGGACGCTTACGGTTGTGTATCATATATAGTGAACTATATAAATAAGTCAAATAGGGGAGTTTCGCGACTATTGCAGGAGACAATGAGGGAAATTCGTACAGAGAATTATACTGTCCGTCAACGTTTACAGCACATTGGCAATAAATTTATAAACGCGTCCGAAGTGTCCGCTCAAGAAGCATCCTACAATATTTTAGGTATGCATACGAGTATGTCCGAATGTAGTAACACAGATGTTTTCATAAATACATTCCATCCAGATAGGAGAGTCCGAATGGTAAAATCTAGGCAAGAATTAGAAAGACTACCAACAGAATCGACTGATATTTTTAAAAGTAATTTATTAGACTATTACCAACATCGTCCTCACAGTCTTGAAGACATCTGTGTAGCCAATTTTGCTGCCAATTATGTGTTTTCAAAAACACGCAGATCTTCGATACGCCAAAGACGAGAAGATGAAGATATAGATGACAACGAAGACGTAACAGAGTATAGTGGAGTTGGTCTCCAACTTTTAAATAACTTTGGATATATTTATAAACGAAGGAATACAGCTATTCTTCGATTTGCAAAATCAAATATGGATACATCCAGAGCAGACTATTTCAGACAAATGGTTATGTTATATTTTCCGTGGCGTAATGAAGTAACAGACATTTTAGAAAACGACAACGAACAAACATGTTCTTCACATAGAGACTTGATAATGACAAACCAACAACAATTCGAAAAATTTTCGGTAAACGAATTGGAAAACGCTTTAGAGGAAATTCAGAACGATAACGATGGCAATTTTGAAAATGAACCAACCCGACAAGACAACATTGCTGCATCGCAGTTATTAGATGAAGAATTCAGAGCTCTGGCTATGCCAGAGATTAATAGAGATATAAATATACTTAATATAGACGAGGAAGAAAATGACGATCAGAGTGAAGGTGTCCGTTTAATAAAACTCCCTCCATTAGTAAATGTAGAGGATTTGTTAATATCCGTAAGGTCTCTGAATAAAAAGCAACGGATATATTTCCAACATGTACTGTACAAGATAAATAGAAAAGAAGTGCTGTATGAATTTGTGGGAGGTGGCGCGGGTGTAGGTAAAAGTCGCTTGATACAAACAATATATCAGGCAATAACACAACGCTTTAATTCTCTTCCTGGATCCAATCCAGATCTCCCAAAGGTTTTGCTAAGTGCACCAACGGGTAAAGCAGCATTTGGAATTGGAGGATATACTCTTCACTCCCTTTTCTCTTTGCCTGTAAATCAGTCGTCCGGAGAAATTCGTCCCTTAAGTAACGATACAGTTAATTCACTTATTGCTAAACTGATTGAAGTAAAACTTATTATTATAGATGAAGTGTCGATGGTTGGTTCTAAAATGTTAGGTTTCCTGGACTCAAGACTAAAAAAAATATTTAAAACCACAGAGGCTTTTGGTGGTATTCCAATTATTGTCTTCGGTGATTTAAAACAACTTCCACCTGTAGGTGACCGTTGGATTTTCAATCCAAATCCAAATAATCCCTATGGAGATATAATAGGACGTGGGCTTTGGGATATGTTCGACTTTTATGAATTAGACGAAATAATGCGGCAAAGAGACGACAGGACTTTTGCAATTGCATTAAATAACATGGCAGTTGGACAAATGAATCCTGAAGACATAGATTTAATTATATCAAGGACAGTGAATTTACATACAGAAGTCCCTTTTGATACTATTCATTTATTTTGGTCTAATAAGGAAGCTGACACATATAATATACAGCGTTTAGTACAGATATCGACGGAAGCGCATATTTCTAGAAGTTATGACATTATTAAGGCTGACTCTCTAAGTGAACAACAAAAACAGACAATTTTAAATACAATTAAGAATTTTAAAACGTCGGAGACTCAAGGAATTCCCACCGAACTTACGTTAAAGACATCGGCTAAATATATGCTGACAGTAAATATTGACACTGCCGATGGACTCGTTAACGGTGCAACAGGACTTTTAATGGCAGTAGACATAAGTCAGGAAGCATACGGCTACGACACTTTGGATTCTATTTTCTAATAGGGACGTTGGCTCTCAGGCAAGAAGAAAAAAGCATCATAATTCTGAACCTCTATGGACTCCTATTGAAAAACATAAGAGATTATTTCAATACAGACGTAACGTACAAATTAATATTGAGAGGAGACAATTTCCGGTAGTTCCAGTAGAGGGTATTACGATTCATAAGAGTCAGGGAGCTACTTACAACAAAGTTGTAGTCCATCTTGCAGATAGAATAAATAGAGCTGCAATGTATGTAGCTTGCAGTCGAGCTACTAGTGCATCAGGATTGTTCATAATTGGAAGTTTTCACTCCTCCAAAACAATTTTCTGACACTGACGTTGTCAAAGTCGAACTTGACCGGCTCCGAACAGAAAGATTTTTATGTCCGTCACCTAATGTATGCGCAAACACAAAAATATATTACCAAAATATACAAAGCCTTAACGCTCACCACCAAGACTTATTCAATGATAGATATATAAGAGATATAGACGTTTTATATCTTGTAGAGACATGGACTTTTCTGTTGGACGACTGTTCTGTTGAAGGATTTTGTACTTTAGCAAGAATTAATGGATCCGATAGCCTTCCTCGATAAAAGCGTGGAATAATAGTTTACATAAAGTCCGACCTGAGTAGTCAAGCGAAAGTTTTGTTCAAGCGAGATTATAGTTCTGGGTTCGCTACTTTACAAATAATAGCTTTCCGTTTTAAAACAATGTGCGTTATCACTTTATATAGAAATTCCACATTTACCAAAACAACATTTAGTAATTTACTCATGGAGGCAGTAGGTACTGTATATACTATGGGTGAAACATTCGAAAAACTTCTTGTTATTGGTGATTTTAATATATGTAGGGCGACAAATAGCAGTTTAATGGAAAGGAACTTAATTAATGAGGGCTTTTGCTCTATGTTAGAAAAGACGGAAACGACTACAGTTGGATGTACGCAAATAGACTGCCAATATAAATCTTTATATTTGCCACAAAAGTTGATCTACGAAGTTGAAATTTGGTATGCAAATACATAGTTATCCCATTCATTGATGTGCCTAAAATGGGCGTGGTCGTTTAAGAGACGTGCCCACAATAAACATAAACCTTTATATCTACCACAAAAATTAACCTATGACCCTGAAATTTGGTACACGTATTTATAGATATCCCATCCATCAATGTGCTTAAAATGGGCGTGGTCGATTACTAAGTCCACCCACCATAAACAAAAATCTATTTATCTGCCATAAAAATTAAGCTATAAACTTGAAATTTAGTATGTACATCTATAAATATTAGCTTCATAGATGTGAAAAAATGAGCGTGTTATAATTTTTAAAATTTATAAAACATCAATTTCATCATCATCAATTCAAAAAATTTAAAAAGATCCATAAATATTTAGGCGTTACATGTAAGAGCAATTGTACATAACCAAATAAAAATACATACAAATGTATAAACAATAAAAATTTTATAGACAAGGCATCGTGTTTACCGCTTTATATATCTCAGTTTTAAAATTTAGAATATCAAATAAAATTTTTAATGAAAAATACTTAAAATAAAGTAACATGATGCACGATCAGGTACATATACTTATAGTTTGCAAGTACAGGCTACAGCCTTGTTAGAAATCAGGTACATAAATGACTATAAGGTAAAGTAGCCCATGCGAAAGCAGGTAAAATACTACAATATATAAGTCTTCAACACGAAATATAGACCTCAGAAGTACAACAATAATTGAACTGTTGAGTTCACATTGAAGTGCAAAAAAATATTATATTTACAAACATTATTTCAATATGCCCTTATTACGTATTACATCATCTCGACAAAGACGTCTGAGAAATATACAATCTGTGACGAGATTTCGTGAGCAAAGTTTGGAGAGAGACAGAATTGAAAATTCTCAGCGTATATTAGCAAGAAGAAGTGATCCTGAATATCGCGAAGAGGAAAGGCGAAGAGACCAAAGCGCACATATTGTTAGAAGAAGAAGTTCAAGGTATCGCATTATGGAACAACAAAGGAATACTGTACAACACATAAACCGTCGCGGCAATGAAAGTTATCGAGTGCTTGAACGTCGGAGAAATGCCTTAACACAATCAGATCAAGATAATGGAAGACGCAATAGAGAACAACAAGTTAATACTGCCCAGCATAGGCGCCATCGCGAAAACCAAGTTTATAGGAGAAGTGAAAGACTGAGAAACGCCTTAACACAAACAATACGGAGAGAAGATGAGGGAAGACGCACTAGAGAACAACAAATTAATACTGAACAGCATAGGCGCCATCGCGAAAACGAAGTTTATAGGAGAAGTGAAAGACTGAGAAACGCCTTAACACAAACGATACGGAGACAAGATGAGGGAAGATGCGCTAGAGAACAACTAGTTAATACTGAACAGCATAGGCGCCATCGCGAAAATGAAGTTTATAGGAGAAGTGAAAGGGTGAGGAATGTATTAACACAAAGGATTAGGAGAGATGACGATAGAAGGCGTGTTTAAGAGCAACATATTAATACTGAACAGCACAGACAACGTCGAGGAAATGAAATATATAGAAAGAGTGAACGCCAGAGATTTGCCATAGCACAAAGAATTAGAAGAGAAGATGGTGGAATGCATGCTAGAGAGGTTAGCTCTAATAGAACACTTCGGTCTAGAACACACCGTGCTAATGAGGTAAATAGGCTCAGAACTAACAATCGACAAAATTTGTTGAAAAGACACACATCTCGACTATTGAGTGAATATGACAATAGTGTAAAGAATGGTCCGACTTGTGTTTGTGTTTGTTGTGGTGGACTGTGGTTTACGTCACAAGTAAAGTTTTTATCTAAAGAAATAGTTACAAGCCAACATGTCCACTTAAGTTTTGTATTCTTCCTGACTGATATTTTTCCATCCGAAGATGACCGTTATACGTTTTGCAAAACATGTCATTCTGCAGTTCGATCTGGTAATATACCGACATTATGTTTATCCAATGGTCTTCACTTTCCCACTATACCAAACGAACTAAAGTACTTGACAACTCTTGAAGAGAGATTCGTTGCTCCCAGAATACCGTTTATGAGAATAGTGTCCTTAGGTTATAACAGACAGTGCGCGATACGAGGTGCAGTCGTGAACGTACCGATTTCACTTGATAGAACAATAACCGTCCTTCCGAGATCTGAAGATCAGACAGAAGTAATACAAGTTTATTTGAAGCGTAGGTTGCAATATGACCGCAGTTTTATGACAGAGACTATACGACCGGCAAAGATATTTAGAGCCGCAGAGTATTTAATTAACACAGACTTATATAGGACGCACAACATTTCTATTTCTAATGAATGGCTGAACAGAAGACAGTCGAATGAGATAATGCCGTTTATTGCCAACGAAGAAGACAGAAATATAGTTCAAACTTGTTTAAACAATAACACAACCAATGATGACGTAGATAAATTAAATCCACAGGAGACCCTTTTAGACAATTTACAAAAAGAAAATGTACCATTAGGTAGGATTTCTATAGCGCCTGCAGAGGGCAACAGACCATTAGACTTACTTATGGATGAAGACGCCGAGGGGTTGTCCTTTTCCACAATTTATTGTGGAATTAAACGAAGTTCAGTTACAATTTTAGGGAAAGTTATAAGATCAGAAGTTAGAAGATATGACAGACGATGCGCCAGAGTAGACAAAGTTTTATATTCGTACAAAAAATTAGAACTATCGCGCATAAAGGATAGTATATCGATCTGCTTAAGGAAAAGAATACGTCAAAATTCTGTTAGTGCGCGAAATATGTTAGACGATCATTTTGTTCAAAACTTAGTGCAGCATGACGACGGGTATCATATTCTCAAAGGACTTAGGTCTTCACCCGCTCATTGGGAATCTGAAAAAAAGAAAGTTCTGGCAATGATTCGGCAATTTGGATTGCCAACTTTTTTTATCACATTGTCCGCAGCCGAATCACAGTGGTCTGAATTAATTGTTATTTTGGTGAAAGTTTTAGAAAAACGGGATATATCAGAAAACGATGTTCATAATTTAACAACGTAAGAAAAATATAATTTAATAAGGTCCGATCCGATTACATGTTCACGCTACTTCGATCAACGTGTCCGTCATTTATACAAACTTTTTAAGTGTGATGGTGGTGTATTTGACTCTCATAAAGTTATAAAATATTATTGGAGAATAGAATTTCAGCAAAGAGGCTCTCCTCATGTACATGAAGTATATTGGTTAAAAGACGCACCACATATAACATTGACAGATGAACGTATATTCCCTGCGGTAACAGAATTTATTGACAAATATATCAGTACAAACTCGTCTGAGTCCGGAATAGAAAATTTCATAAATTATCAAATGCATAGGCATAGTAATACATGCCAAAGAGAAATATCGGGACAAAGGATTTGTAGATTCAAAATGCCTCATCCGCCAATGCCAAGAACAGAAATACTATTTCCGCTGTCCAAAGAATCCGAAAATATTCAAAGACATCTTGTTAATTATGAAAAAGTATTTAATTTTTTAAATACTAGGGAATCTGAGTCAGATATTTATAGTATTGACCAATTTGAACAATTATTGTCTGACGAACGTATTAATATGAGCTACGAGCACTACATTTTTGCCCTAAGGTTTTCTATTAAAAAACCACAGATATTTTTAAAACGCCGACCGAAGGACATATTTATAAACGCCTTCAATCCAACTATTTTGAAGTTACATCGCGCTAACATGGACATACAGTACATTTTGGACGCTTACGGTTGTGTATCACATATAGTGAACTATATAAATAAGTCAAATACGGGAGTTTCGCGACTATTGCAGGAGACAATGAGGGAAATTCGTACAGAGAATTATACTGTCCTTCAACGTTTACAGCACATTGGTAATAAATTTATAAACGCGTCCGAAGTGTCCGCTCAAGAAGCATCCTACAATATTTTAGGTATGCATATGTCCGAATGTAGTAACACAGATGTTTTCATAAATACATTCCATCCAGATAGGAGAGTCCGAATGGTAAAATCTAGGCAAGAATTAGAAAGACTACCAACAGAATCGACTGATATTTTTAAAAGTAATTTATTAGACTATTACCAACATCGTCCTCATAGTCTTGAAGACATCTGTCTAGCCAATTTTGCTGCCAATTATGTGTTTTCAAAAACACGCAGATCTTCGATACGCCAAAGACGAGAAGATGAAGATATAGATGACAACGAAGACGTAACAGAGTATAGTGGAGTTGGTCTCCAACTTTTAAATAACTTTGGATATATTTATAAACGAAGGAATTCAGCTATTCTTCGATTTGCAAAATCAAATATGGATACATCCAGAGCAGACTATTTCAGACAAATAGTTATGTTATATTTTCCGTGGCGTAATGAAGTAACAGACATTTTAGAAAACGACAACGAACAAACATGTTCTTCACATAGAGACTTGATAATGACAAACCAACAACAATTCGAAAAATTTTCGGTAAACGAATTGGAAAACGCTTTAGAGGAAATTCAGAACGATAACGATGGCAATTTTGAAAATGAACCAACCCGACAAGACAACATTGCTGCATCGCAGTTATTAGATGAAGAATTCAGAGCTCTGGCTATGCCAGAGATTAATAGAGATATAAATATACTTAATATAGACGAGGAAGAAAATGACGATCAGAGTGAAGGTGTCCGTTTAATAAAACTCCCTCCATTAGTAAATGTAGAGGATTTGTTAATATCCGTAAGGTCTCTGAATAAAAAGCAACGGATATATTTCCAACATGTACTGTACAAGATAAATAGAAAAGAAGTGCTGTATGAATTTGTGGGAGGTGGCGCGGGTGTAGGTAAAAGTCGCTTGATACAAACAATATATCAGGCAATAACACAACGCTTTAATTCTCTTCCTGGATCCAATCCAGATCTCCCAAAGGTTTTGCTAAGTGCACCAACGGGTAAAGCAGCATTTGGTATTGGAGGATATACTCTTCACTCCCTTTTCTCTTTGCCTGTAAATCAGTCGTCCAGAGAAATTCGTCCCTTAAGTAACGATACAGTTAATTCACTTATTGCTAAACTGATTGAAGTAAAACTTATTATTATAGATGAAGTATCGATGGTTGGTTCTAAAATGTTAGGTTTCCTGGACTCAAGACTAAAACAAATATTTAAAACTACAGAGGCTTTTGGTGGTATTCCAATTATTGTCTTCGGTGATTTAAAACAACTTCCACCTGTAGGTGACCGTTGGATTTTCAATCTAAATCCAAATCCAAATAATTCCTATGGAGATATAATAGGACGTGGGCTTTGGGATATGTTCGACTTTTATGAATTAGACGAAATAATGCGGCAAAGAGACGACAGGACTTTTGCAATTGCATTAAATAACATGGCAGTTGGACAAATGAATCCTGAAGACATAGATTTAATTATATCAAGGACAGTGAATTTACATACAGAAGTCCCTTTTGATACTATTCATTTATTTTGGTCTAATAAGGAAGCTGACACATATAATATACAGCGTTTAGTACAGATATCGACGGAAGCGCATATTTCTAGAAGTTATGACATTATTAAGGCTGACTCTCTAAGTGAACAACAAAAACAGACAATTTTAAATACAATTAAGAATTTTAAAACGTCGGAGACTCAAGGAATTCCCACCGAACTTACGTTAAAGACATCGGCTAAATATATGCTGACAGTAAATATTGACACTGCCGATGGACTCGTTAACGGTGCAACAGGACTTTTAATGGCAGTAGACATAAGTCAGGAAGCATACGGCTACGACACTTTGGATTCTATTTTCTAATAGGGACGTTGGCTCTCAGGCAAGAAGAAAAAAGCATCATAATTCTGAACCTCTATGGACTCCTATTGAAAAACATAAGAGATTATTTCAATACAGACGTAACGTACAAATTAATATTGAGAGGAGACAATTTCCGGTAGTTCCAGTAGAGGGTATTACGATTCATAAGAGTCAGGGAGCTACTTACAACAAAGTTGTAGTCCATCTTGCAGATAGAATAAATAGAGCTGCAATGTATGTAGCTTGCAGTCGAGCTACTAGTGCATCAGGATTGTTCATAATTGGAAGTTTTCACTCCTCCAAAACAATTTTCTGACACTGACGTTGTCAAAGTCGAACTTGACCGGCTCCGAACAGAAAGATTTTTATGTCCGTCACCTAATGTATGCGCAAACACAAAAATATATTACCAAAATATACAAAGCCTTAACGCTCACCACCAAGACTTATTCAATGATAGATATATAAGAGATATAGACGTTTTATATCTTGTAGAGACATGGACTTTTCTGTTGGACGACTGTTCTGTTGAAGGATTTTGTACTTTAGCAAGAATTAATGGATCCGATAGCCTTCCTCGATAAAAGCGTGGAATAATAGTTTACATAAAGTCCGACCTGAGTAGTCAAGCGAAAGTTTTGTTCAAGCGAGATTATAGTTCTGGGTTCGCTACTTTACAAATAATAGCTTTCCGTTTTAAAACAATGTGCGTTATCACTTTATATAGAAATTCCACATTTACCAAAACAACATTTAGTAATTTACTCATGGAGGCAGTAGGTACTGTATATACTATGGGTGAAACATTCGAAAAACTTCTTGTTATTGGTGATTTTAATATATGTAGGGCGACAAATAGCAGTTTAATGGAAAGGAACTTAATTAATGAGGGCTTTTGCTCTATGTTAGAAAAGACGGAAACGACTACAGTTGGATGTACGCAAATAGACTGCCAATATAAATCTTTATATTTGCCACAAAAGTTGATCTACGAAGTTGAAATTTGGTATGCAAATACATAGTTATCCCATTCATTGATGTGCCTAAAATGGGCGTGGTCGTTTAAGAGACGTGCCCACAATAAACATAAACCTTTATATCTACCACAAAAATTAACCTATGACCCTGAAATTTGGTACACGTATTTATAGATATCCCATCCATCAATGTGCTTAAAATGGGCGTGGTCGATTACTAAGTCCACCCACCATAAACAAAAATCTATTTATCTGCCATAAAAATTAAGCTATAAACTTGAAATTTAGTATGTACATCTATAAATATTAGCTTCATAGATGTGAAAAAATGAGCGTGTTATAATTTTTAAAATTTATAAAACATCAATTTCATCATCATCAATTCAAAAAATTTAAAAAGATCCATAAATATTTAGGCGTTACATGTAAGAGCAATTGTACATAACCAAATAAAAATACATACAAATGTATAAACAATAAAAATTTTATAGACAAGGCATCGTGTTTACCGCTTTATATATCTCAGTTTTAAAATTTAGAATATCAAATAAAATTTTTAATGAAAAATACTTAAAATAAAGTAACATGATGCACGATCAGGTACATATACTTATAGTTTGCAAGTACAGGCTACAGCCTTGTTAGAAATCAGGTACATAAATGACTATAAGGTAAAGTAGCCCATGCGAAAGCAGGTAAAATACTACAATATATAAGTCTTCAACACGAAATATAGACCTCAGAAGTACAACAATAATTGAACTGTTGAGTTCACATTGAAGTGCAAAAAAATATTATATTTACAAACATTATTTCAATATGCCCTTATTACGTATTACATCATCTCGACAAAGACGTCTGAGAAATATACAATCTGTGAGGAGATTTCGTGAGCAAAGTTTGGAGAGAGACAGAATTGAAAATTCTCAGCGTATATTAGCAAGAAGAAGTGATCCTGAATATCGCGAAGAGGAAAGGCGAAGAGACCAAAGCGCACATATTGTTAGAAGAAGAAGTTCAAGGTATCGCATTATGGAACAACAAAGGAATACTGTACAACACATAAACCGTCGCGGCAATGAAAGTTATCGAGTGCTTGAACGTCGGAGAAATGCCTTAACACAATCAGATCAAGATAATGGAAGACGCAATAGAGAACAACAAGTTAATACTGCCCAGCATAGGTGCCACCGAGAAAACGAAGTCTTTAGAAGGAGTGAAAGGCTGAGAAATGCATTAACACAAAGAAATAGGAGGGAGGATGATGGAACCCGCGCTAGAGAACAACAAATTAATACTGAACAGCATAGGCGCCATCGCGAAAACCAAGTTTATAGGAGAAGTGAAAGACTGAGAAACGCCTTAACACAAACAATACGGAGAGAAGATGAGAGTCGACGCGCTAGAGAACAACAAGTCAATACTGAACAGCATAGGCGCCATCGCGAAAACCAAGTTTATAGGAGAAGTGAAAGACTGAGAAACGCCTTAACACAAACAATACGGAGAGAAGATGAGGGAAGACGCACTAGAGAACAACTAGTTAATACTGAACAGCATAGGCGCCATCGCGAAAACGAAGTTTATAGGAGAAGTGAAAGACTGAGAAACGCCTTAACACAAACGATACGGAGACAAGATGAGGGAAGACGCGCTAGAGAACAACTAGTTAATACTGAACAGCATAGGCGCCATCGCGAAAATGAAGTTTATAGGAGAAGTGAAAGGGTGAGGAATGTATTAACACAAAGGATTAGGAGAGATGACGATAGAAGGCGTGCTTTAGAGCAACATATTAATACTGAACAGCACAGACAACGTCGAGGAAATGAAATATATAGAAAGAGTGAACGCCAGAGATTTGCCATAGCACAAAGAATTAGAAGAGAAGATGGTGGAATGCATGCTAGAGAGGTTAGCTCTAATAGAACACTTCGGTCTAGAACACACCGTGCTAATGAGGTAAATAGGCTCAGAACTAACAATCGACAAAATTTGTTGAAAAGACACACATCTCGACTATTGAGTGAATATGACAATAGTGTAAAGAATGGTCCGACTTGTGTTTGTGTTTGTTGTGGTGGACTGTGGTTTACGTCACAAGTAAAGTTTTTATCTAAAGAAATAGTTACAAGCCAACATGTCCACTTAAGTTTTGTATTCTTCCTGACTGATATTTTTCCATCCGAAGATGACCGTTATACGTTTTGCAAAACATGTCATTCTGCAGTTCGATCTGGTAATATACCGACATTATGTTTATCCAATGGTCTTCACTTTCCCACTATACCAAACGAACTAAAGTACTTGACAACTCTTGAAGAGAGATTCGTTGCTCCCAGAATACCGTTTATGAGAATAGTGTCCTTAGGTTATAACAGACAGTGCGCGATACGAGGTGCAGTCGTGAACGTACCGATTTCACTTGATAGAACAATAACCGTCCTTCCGAGATCTGAAGATCAGACAGAAGTAATACAAGTTTATTTGAAGCGTAGGTTGCAATATGACCGCAGTTTTATGACAGAGACTATACGACCGGCAAAGATATTTAGAGCCGCAGAGTATTTAATTAACACAGACTTATATAGGACGCACAACATTTCTATTTCTAATGAATGGCTGAACAGAAGACAGTCGAATGAGATAATGCCGTTTATTGCCAACGAAGAAGACAGAAATATAGTTCAAACTTGTTTAAACAATAACACAACCAATGATGACGTAGATAAATTAAATCCACAGGAGACCCTTTTAGACAATTTACAAATAGAAAATGTACCATTAGGTAGGATTTCTATAGCGCCTGCAGAGGGCAACAGACCATTAGACTTACTTATGGATGAAGACGCCGAGGGGTTGTCCTTTTCCACAATTTATTGTGAAATTAAACGAAGTTCAGTTACAATTTTAGGGAAAGTTATAAGATCAGAAGTTAGAAGATATGACAGACGATGCGCCAGAGTAGACAAAGTTTTATATTCGTACAAAAAATTAGAACTATCGCGCATAAAGGATAGTATATCGATCTGCTTAAGGAAAAGAATACGTCAAAATTCTGTTAGTGCGCGAAATATGTTAGACGATCATTTTGTTCAAAACTTAGTGCAGCATGACGACGGGTATCATATTCTCAAAGGACTTAGGTCTTCACCCGCTCATTGGGAATCTGAAAAAAAGAAAGTTCTGGCAATGATTCGGCAATTTGGATTGCCAACTTTTTTTATCACATTGTCCGCAGCCGAATCACAGTGGTCTGAATTAATTGTTATTTTGGTGAAAGTTTTAGAAAAACGGGATATATCAGAAAACGATGTTCATAATTTAACAACGCAAGAAAAATATAATTTAATAAGGTCCGATCCGATTACATGTTCACGCTACTTCGATCAACGTGTCCGTCATTTATACAAACTTTTTAAGTGTGATGGTGGTGTATTTGACTCTCATAAAGTTATAAAATATTATTGGAGAATAGAATTTCAGCAAAGAGGCTCTCCTCATGTACATGAAGTATATTGGTTAAAAGACGCACCACATATAACATTGACAGATGAACGTATATTCCCTGCGGTAACAGAATTTATTGACAAATATATCAGTACAAACTCGTCTGAGTCCGGAATAGAAAATTTCATAAATTATCAAATGCATAGGCATAGTAATACATGCCAAAGAGAAATATCGGGACAAAGGATTTGTAGATTCAAAATGCCTCATCCGCCAATGCCAAGAACAGAAATACTATTTCCGCTGTCCAAAGAATCCGAAAATATTCAAAGACATCTTGTTAATTATGAAAAAGTATTTAATTTTTTAAATACTAGGGAATCTGAGTCAGATATTTATAGTATTGACCAATTTGAACAATTATTGTCTGACGAACGTATTAATATGAGCTACGAGCACTACATTTTTGCCCTAAGGTTTTCTATTAAAAAACCACAGATATTTTTAAAACGCCGACCGAAGGACATATTTATAAACGCCTTCAATCCAACTATTTTGAAGTTACATCGCGCTAACATGGACATACAGTACATTTTGGACGCTTACGGTTGTGTATCACATATAGTGAACTATATAAATAAGTCAAATACGGGAGTTTCGCGACTATTGCAGGAGACAATGAGGGAAATTCGTACAGAGAATTATACTGTCCTTCAACGTTTACAGCACATTGGTAATAAATTTATAAACGCGTCCGAAGTGTCCGCTCAAGAAGCATCCTACAATATTTTAGGTATGCATATGTCCGAATGTAGTAACACAGATGTTTTCATAAATACATTCCATCCAGATAGGAGAGTCCGAATGGTAAAATCTAGGCAAGAATTAGAAAGACTACCAACAGAATCGACTGATATTTTTAAAAGTAATTTATTAGACTATTACCAACATCGTCCTCATAGTCTTGAAGACATCTGTCTAGCCAATTTTGCTGCCAATTATGTGTTTTCAAAAACACGCAGATCTTCGATACGCCAAAGACGAGAAGATGAAGATATAGATGACAACGAAGACGTAACAGAGTATAGTGGAGTTGGTCTCCAACTTTTAAATAACTTTGGATATATTTATAAACGAAGGAATTCAGCTATTCTTCGATTTGCAAAATCAAATATGGATACATCCAGAGCAGACTATTTCAGACAAATAGTTATGTTATATTTTCCGTGGCGTAATGAAGTAACAGACATTTTAGAAAACGACAACGAACAAACATGTTCTTCACATAGAGACTTGATAATGACAAACCAACAACAATTCGAAAAATTTTCGGTAAACGAATTGGAAAACGCTTTAGAGGAAATTCAGAACGATAACGATGGCAATTTTGAAAATGAACCAACCCGACAAGACAACATTGCTGCATCGCAGTTATTAGATGAAGAATTCAGAGCTCTGGCTATGCCAGAGATTAATAGAGATATAAATATACTTAATATAGACGAGGAAGAAAATGACGATCAGAGTGAAGGTGTCCGTTTAATAAAACTCCCTCCATTAGTAAATGTAGAGGATTTGTTAATATCCGTAAGGTCTCTGAATAAAAAGCAACGGATATATTTCCAACATGTACTGTACAAGATAAATAGAAAAGAAGTGCTGTATGAATTTGTGGGAGGTGGCGCGGGTGTAGGTAAA
Source organism: Crataerina pallida (assembly GCA_949710015.1). NCBI lineage: Eukaryota > Metazoa > Arthropoda > Insecta > Diptera > Hippoboscidae > Crataerina > Crataerina pallida. The sequence continues at coordinate 19,358,536 of OX453289.1, forward strand.
AGTCGCTTGATACAAACAATATATCAGGCAATAACACAACGCTTTAATTCTCTTCCTGGATCCAATCTAGATCTCCCAAATGTTTTCCTAAGTGCACCAACGGGTAAAGCAGCATTTGGAATTGGAGGATATACTCTTCACTCCCTTTTCTTTTTGCCTGTAAATCAGTCATCCCGAGAAATTCGTCCCTTAACTAACGATACAGTTAATTCACTTATTGCTAAACTGATTGAAGTAAAACTTATTATTATAGATGAAGTGTCGATGGTTGGTTCTAAAATGTTAGGTTTCCTGGACTCAAGACTAAAAAAAATATTTAAAACCACAGAGGCTTTTGGTGGTATTCCAATTATTGTCTTCGGTGATTTAAAACAACTTCCACCTGTAGGTGACCGTTGGATTTTCAATCCAAATCCAAATAATCCCTATGGAGATATAATAGGACGTGGGCTTTGGGATATGTTCGACTTTTATGAATTAGACGAAATAATGCGGCAAAGAGACCACAGGACTTATGCAATTGCATTTAATAACATGGCAGTTGGACAAATGAATCCTGAAGACATAGATTTAATTATATCAAGGACAGTGAATTTACATACAAAAGTCCCTTTGGATGCTATTCATTTATTTTGGTCTAATAAGGAAGCTGACACATATATTATATTGCGTTTAGTACAGATATCGACGGAAGCGCATATTTCTAGAAGTTATGACATTATTAAGGCTGACTCTCTAAGTGAACAACAAAAACAGACAATTTTAAATACAATTAAGAATTTTAAAACGTCGGAGACTCAAGGAATTCCCACCGAACTTACGTTAAAGACATCGGCTAAATATATGCTGACAGTAAATATTGACACTGCCGATGGACTCGTTAACGGTGCAACAGGACTTTTAATGGCAGTAGACATAAGTCAGGAAGCATACGGCTACGACACTTTGGATTCTATTTTCTAATAGGGACGTTGGCTCTCAGGCAAGAAGAAAAAAGCATCATAATTCTGAACCTCTATGGACTCCTATTGAAAAACATAAGAGATTATTTCAATACAGACGTAACGTACAAATTAATATTGAGAGGAGACAATTTCCGGTAGTTCCAGTAGAGGGTATTACGATTCATAAGAGTCAGGGAGCTACTTACAACAAAGTTGTAGTCCATCTTGCAGATAGAATAAATAGAGCTGCAATGTATGTAGCTTGCAGTCGAGCTACTAATGCATCAGGATTGTTCATAATTGGACGTTTCACCCCTCCAAAACAATTTTTTGACACTGACGTTGTCAAAGTCGAACTTGACCGGCTCCGAACAGAAAGATTTTTATGTCCGTCACCTAATGTATGCGCAAACACAAAAATATATTACCAAAATATACAAAGCCTTAACGCTCACCACCAAGACTTATTCAATGATAGATATATAAGAGATATAGACGTTTTATATCTTGTAGAGACATGGACTTTTCTGTTGGACGACTGTTCTGTTGAAGGATTTTGTACTTTAGCAAGAATTAATGAATCCGATAGCCTTCCTCGACAAAAGCGTGGAATAATAGTTTACATAAAGTCCGACCTGAGTAGTCAAGCGAAAGTTTTGTTCAAGCGAGATTATAGTTCTGGGTTCGCTACTTTACAAATAATAGCTTTCCGTTTTAAAACAATGTGCGTTATCACTTTATATAGAAATTCCACATTTACCAAAACAACATTTAGTAATTTACTCATGGAGGCAGTAGGTACTGTATATACTATGGGTGAAACATTCGAAAAACTTCTTGTTATTGGTGATTTTAATATATGTAGGGCGACAAATAGCAGTTTAATGGAAAGGAACTTAATTAATGAGGGCTTTTGCTCTATGTTAGAAAAGACGGAAACGACTACAGTTGGATGTACGCAAAGAGACTGCCAATATAAATCTTTATATTTGCCACAAAAGTTGATCTACGAAGTTGAAATTTGGTATGCAAATACATAGTTATCCCATTCATTGATGTGCCTAAAATGGGCGTGGTCGTTTAACAGACGTGCCCACAATAAACATAAACCTTTATATCTACCACAAAAATTAACCTATGACCCTGAAATTTGGTACACGTATTTATAGATATCCCATCCATCAATGTGCTTAAAATGGGCGTGGTCGATTACTAAGTCCACCCACCATAAACAAAAATCTATTTATCTGCCATAAAAATTAAGCTATAAACTTGAAATTTAGTATGTACATCTATAAATATTAGCTTCATAGATGTGAAAAAATGAGCGTGTTATAATTTTTAAAATTTATAAAACATCAATTTCATCATCATCAATTCAAAAAATTTAAAAAGATCCATAAATATTTAGGCGTTACATGTAAGAGCAATTGTACATAACCAAATAAAAATACATACAAATGTATAAACAATAAAAATTTTATAGACAAGGCATTGTGTTTACCGCTTTATATATCTCAGTTTTAAAATTTAGAATATCAAATAAAATTTTTAATGAAAAATACTTAAAATAAAGTAACATGATGCACTATCAGGTACATATACTTATAGTTTGCAAGTACAGGCTACAGCCTTGTTAGAAATCAGGTACATAAATGACTATAAGGTAAAGTAGCCCATGCGAAAGCAGGTAAAATAGTACAATATATAAGTCTTCAACACGAAATATAGACCTCAGAAGTACAACAATAATTGAACTGTTGAGTTCACATTGAAATGCAAAAAAATATTATATTTACAAACATTATTTCAATATGCCCTTATTACGTATTACATCATCTCGACAAAGACGTCTGAGAAATATACAATCTGTGAGGAGGTTTCGCGAGCAAAGTTTGGAGAGAGACAGAATTGAAAATTCTCAGCGTATATTAGCAAGAAGAAGTGATCCTGAATATCGCGAAGAGGAAAGGCGAAGAGACCAAAGCGCACATATTGTTAGAAGAAGAAGTTCAAGGTATCGCATTATGGAACAACAAAGGAATACTGTACAACACATAAACCGTCGCGGCAATGAAAGTTATCGAGTGCTTGAACGTCGGAGAAATGCCTTAACACAATCAGATCAAGATAATGGAAGACGCAATAGAGAACAACAAGTTAATACTGCCCAGCATAGGTGCCACCGAGAAAACGAAGTCTTTAGAAGGAGTGAAAGGCTGAGAAATGCATTAACACAAAGAAATAGGAGGGAGGATGATGGAACCCGCGCTAGAGAACAACAAATTAATACTGAACAGCATAGGCGCCATCGCGAAAACCAAGTTTATAGGAGAAGTGAAAGACTGAGAAACGCCTTAACACAAATAATACGGAGAGAAGATGAGGGAAGACGCGCTAGAGAACAACTAGTTAATATTGAACAGCATAGGCGCCATTGCGAAAACGAAGTTTATAGGAGAAGTGAAAGACTGAGAAACGCCTTAACACAAACAATACGGAGAGAAGATGAGGGAAGACGCACTAGAGAACAACTAGTTAATACTGAACAGCATAGGCGCCATCGCGAAAACGAAGTTTATAGGAGAAGTGAAAGACTGAGAAACGCCTTAACACAAACGATACGGAGACAAGATGAGGGAAGACGCGCTAGAGAACAACTAGTTAATACTGAACAGCATAGGCGCCATCGCGAAAATGAAGTTTATAGGAGAAGTGAAAGGGTGAGGAATGTATTAACACAAAGGATTAGGAGAGATGACGATAGAAGGCGTGCTTTAGAGCAGCATATTAATACTGAACAGCACAGACAACGTCGAGGAAATGAAATATATAGAAGGAGTGAATGCCAGAGATTTGCCATAGCACAAAGAATTAGAAGAGAAGATGGTGGAATGCATGCTAGAGAGGTTAGCTCTAATAGAACACTTCGGTCTAGAACACACCGTGCTAATGAGGTAAATAGGCTCAGAACTAACAATCGACAAAATTTGTTGAAAAGACACACATCTCGACTATTGAGTGAATATGACAATAGTGTAAAGAATGGTCCGACTTGTGTTTGTGTTTGTTGTGGTGGACTGTGGTTTACGTCACAAGTAAAGTTTTTATCTAAAGAAATAGTTACAAGCCAACATGTCCACTTAAGTTGTGTATTCTTCTTGACTGATATTTTTCCATCCGAAGATGACCGTTATACGTTTTGCAAAACATGTCATTCTGCAGTTCGATCTGGTAATATACCGACATTATGTTTATCCAATGGTCTTCACTTTCCCACTATACCAAACGAACTAAAGTACTTGACAACTCTTGAAGAGAGATTCGTTGCTCCCAGAATACCGTTTATGAGAATAGTGTCCTTAGGTTATAACAGACAGTGCGCGATACGAGGTGCAGTCGTGAACGTACCGATTTCACTTGATAGAACAATAACCGTCCTTCCGAGATCTGAAGATCAGACAGAAGTAATACAAGTTTATTTGAAGCGTAGGTTGCAATATGACCGCAGTTTATGACAGAGACTATACGACCGGCAAAGATATTTAGAGCCGCAGAGTATTTAATTAACACAGACTTATATAGGACGCACAATATTTCTATTTCTAATGAATGGCTGAACAGAAGACAGTCGAATGAAATAATGCCGTTTATTGCCAACGAAGAAGACAGAAATATAGTTCAAACTTGTTTAAACAATAACACAACCAATGATGACGTAGATAAATTAAATCCACAGGAGACCCTTTTAGACAATTTACAAATAGAAAATGTACCATTAGGTAGGATTTCTATAGCGCCTGCAGAGGGCAACAGACCATTAGACTTACTTATGGATGAAGACGCCGAGGAGTTGTCCTTTTCCACAATTTATTGTGGAATTAAACGAAGTTCAGTTACAATTTTAGGGAAAGTTATAAGATCAGAAGTTAGAAGATATGACAGACGATGCGCCAGAGTAGACAAAGTTTTATATTCGTACAAAAAATTAGAACTATCGCGCATAAAGGATAGTATATCGATCTGCTTAAGGAAAAGAATACGTCAAAATTCTGTTACTGCGCGAAATATGTTAGACGATCATTTTGTTCAAAACTTATTGCAGCATGACGACGGGTATTATATTCTCAAAGGACTTAGGTCTTCACCCGCTCATTGGGAATCTGAAAAAAAGAAAGTTCTGGCAATGATTCGACAATTTGGATTGCCAACTTTTTTTATCACATTGTCCGCAGCCGAATCACAGTGGTCTGAATTAATTGTTATTTTGGTGAAAGTTTTAGAAAAACGGGATATATCAGAAAACGATGTTCATAATTTAACAACGCAAGAAAAATATAATTTAATAAGGTCCGATCCGATTACATGTTCTTGCTACTTCGATCAATGTGTCCGTCATTTATACAAACTTTTTAAGTGTGATGGTGGTGTATTTGACTCTCATAAAGTTATAAAGTATTATTGGAGAATAGAATTTCAGCAAAGAGGCTCTCCTCATGTACATGGAGTATATTGGTTAAAAGACGCACCACATATAACATTGACAGATGAACATACATTCCCTGCGGTAACAGAATTTATTGACAAACATATCAGTACAAACTCGTCTGAGTCCGGAATAAAAAATTTCATAAATTATCAAATGCATAGGCATAGTAATACATGCCAAAGAGAAATATCGGGACAAAGGATTTGTAGATTCAAAATGCCTCATCCGCCAATGCCAAGAACAGAAATACTATTTCCGCTGTCCGAAGAATCCGAAAATATTCAAAGACATCGTGTTAATTATGAAAAAGTATTTAATTTTTTAAATACCAGGGAATCTGAGTCAGATATTTATAGTTTTGTCTGACGAACGCATTAATATGAGCTACGAGGACTACATTTTTGCCCTAAGGTTTTCTATTAAAAAAACACAGATATTTTTAAAACGCCGACCGAAGGACATATTTATAAACGCCTTCAATCCAACTATTTTGAAGTTACATCGCGCTAACATGGACATACAGTACATTTTGGACGCTTACGGTTGTGTATCATATATAGTGAACTATATAAATAAGTCAAATAGGGGAGTTTTGCGACTATTGCAGGAGACAATAAGGGAAATTCGTACAGAGAATTATACTGTCCGTCAACGTTTATAGCACATTGGCAATAAATTTATAAACGCGTCCGAAGTGTCCGCTCAAGAAGCATCCTACAATATTTTAGGTATGCATATGTTTGAATGTAGTAACACAGATGTCTTCATAAATACATTCCATCCAGATAGGAGAGTCCGAATTGTAAAATCTAGGCAAGAATTAGAAAGACTACCAACAGAATCGACTGATATTTTTAAGAGTAATTTATTAGACTATTCCCAACATCGTCCTCACAGTCTTGAAGACATCTGTCTAGCCAATTTTGCTGCCAATGTGTTTTCAAAAACACGCAGATCTTCGATACGCCAAAGACGAGAAGATGAAGATATAGATGACAACGAAGACGTAACAGAGTATAGTGGAGTTGGTCTCCAACTTTTAAATAACTTTGGATATATTTATAAACGAAGAAATTCAGCTATTCTTCGATTTGCAAAATCAAATATGGATACATCCAGAGCAGACTATTTCAGACAAATAGTTATGTTATATTTTCCGTGGCGTAATGAAGTAATAGCATTTTAGAAAACGACAACGAACAAACATGTTCTTCACATAGAGACTTGATAATGACAAACCAACAACAATTCGAAAAATTTTCGGTAAACGAATTGGAAAACGCTTTAGAGGAAATTCAGAACGATAACGATGGCAATTTTGAAAATGAACCAACCCGACAAGACAACATTGCTGCATCGCAGTTATTAGATGAAGAATTCAGAGATCTGGCTATGCCAGAGATTAATAGAGACATAAATATACTTAATTTAGACGAAGAAAAAATGACGATCAGAGTGAAGGTGTCCGTTTAATAAAACTCCCTCCATTAGTAAATGTAGAGGATTTGTTAATATCCGTAAGGTCTCTGAATAAAAAGCAACGGATATATTTCCAACATGTACTGTACAAGATAAATAGAAAAGAAGTGCTGTATGAATTTGTGGGAGGTGGCGCGGGTGTAGGTAAAAGTCGCTTGATACAAACAATATATCAGGCAATAACACAACGCTTTAATTCTCTTCCTGGATCCAATCCAGATCTCCCAAAGGTTTTGCTAAGTGCACCAACGGGTAAAGCAGCATTTGGAATTGGAGGATATATTCTTCACTCCCTTTTCTCTTTGCCTGTAAATCAGTCGTCCGGAGACGTTGGCTCTCAGGCAAGAAGAAAAAAGCCTCATAATTCTGAACCTCTATGGACTCCTATTAAAAACATAAGAGATTATTTCAATACAGACGTAACGTACAAATTAATATTGAGAGGAGACAATTTCCGGTAGTTCCAGCAGAGGGTATTTCGATTCATAAGAGTCAGGTCAGCTACTTACAACAAAGTTGTAGTCCATCTTGCAGATAGAATAAATAGAGCTGCAATGTATGTAGCTTGCAGTCGAGCTACTAGTGCATCAGGATTGTTCATAATTGGACGTTTCACCCCTCCAAAACAATTTTCTGACACTGACGTTGTCAAAGTCGAACTTGACCGGCTCCGAACAGAAAGATTTTTATGTCCGTCACCTAATGTATGCGCAAACACAAAAATATATTACCAAAATATACAAAGCCTTAACGCTCACCACCAAGACTTATTCAATGATAGATATATAAGAGATATAGACGTTTTATATCTTGTAGAGACATGGATTTTTCTGTTGGACGACTGTTCTGTTGAAGGATTTTGTACTTTAGCAAGAATTAATGGATCCGATAGCCTTCCTCGATAAAAGCGTGGAATAATAGTTTACATAAAGTCCGACCTGAGTAGTCAAGCGAAAGTTTTGTTCAAGCGAGATTATAGTTCTGGGTCCACTACTTTACAAATAATAGCTTTCCGTTTTAAAACAATGTGCGTTATCACTTTATATAGAAATTCCACATTTTGCGAAACAACATTTAGTAATTTACTCACGGAGGCAGTAGGTACTGTATATACTATGAGTGAAACATTCGAAAAACTTCTTGTTATTGGTGATTTTAATATATGTAGGGCGACAAATAGCAGTTTAATGGAAAGGAACTTAATTAATGAGGGCTTTTGCTCTATGTTAGAAAAGACGGAAACGACTACAGTTGGATGTACGCAAATAGACTGCCAATATAAATCTTTATATTTGTCACAAAAGTTGATCTACGAAGTTGAAATTTGGTATGCAAATACATAGTTATCCCATTCATTGATGTGCCTAAAATGGGCGTGGTCGTTTAACAGACGTGCCCACAATAAACATAAACCTTTATATCTACCACAAAAATTAACCTATGACCCTGAAATTTGGTACACGTATTTATAGATATCCCATCCATCAATGTGCTTAAAATGGGCGTGGTCGATTACTAAGTCCACCCACCATAAACAAAAATCTATTTATCTGCCATAAAAATTAAGCTATAAACTTGAAATTTAGTATGTACATCTATAAATATTAGCTTCATAGATGTGAAAAAATGAGCGTGTTATAATTTTTAAAATTTATAAAACATCAATTTCATCATCATCAATTCAAAAAATTTAAAAAGATCCATAAATATTTAGGCGTTACATGTAAGAGCAATTGTACATAACCAAATAAAAATACATACATATGTATAAACAATAAAAGTTTTATAGACAAGGCATCGTGTTTACCGCTTTATATATCTCAGTTTTAAAATTTAGAATATCAAATAAAATTTTTAATGAAAAATACTTAAAATAAAGTAACATGATGCACGATCAGGTACATATACTTATAGTTTGCAAGTACAGGCTACAGCCTTGTTAGAAATCAGGTACATAAATGACTATAAGGTAAAGTAGCCCATGCGAAAGCAGGTAAAATAGTACAATATATAAGTCTTCAACACGAAATATAGACCTCAGAAGTACAACAATAATTGAACTGTTGAGTTCACATTGAAGTGCAAAAAAATATTATATTTACAAACATTATTTCAATATGCCCTTATTACGTATTACATCATCTCGAAAAAGACGTCTGAGAAATATACAATCTGTGAGGAGATTTCACGAGTAAAGTTTGGAGAGAGACAGAATTGAAAATTCTCAGCGTATATTAGCAAGAAGAAGTGATCCTGAATATCGCGAAGAGGAAAGACGAAGAGACCAAAGCGCACATATTGTTAGAAGAAGAAGTTCAAGGTATCGCATTATGGAACAACAAAGGAATACTGTACAACACATAAACCGTCGCGGTAATGAAAGTTATCGAGTGCTTGAACGTCGGAGAAATGCCTTAACACAAAGGATTAGGAGGGAAGGTAATGGAAGACGCAATAGAGAACAACAAGTTAATACTGCCCAGCATAGGCGCCACCGAGAAAACGAAGTCTTTAGAAGGAGTGAAAGGCTGAGAAATGCATTAACACAAAGAAATAGGAGGGAGGATGATGGAACCCGCGCTAGAGAACAACAAATTAATACTGAACAGCATAGGCGCCATCGCGAAAACCAAGTTTATAGGAGAAGTGAAAGACTGAGAAACGCCTTAACACAAATAATACGGAGAGAAGATGAGGGAAGACGCGCTAGAGAACAACTAGTTAATATTGAACAGCATAGGCGCCATTGCGAAAACGAAGTTTATAGGAGAAGTGAAAGACTGAGAAACGCCTTAACACAAACGATACGGAGACAAGATGAGGGAAGACGCGCTAGAGAACAACTAGTTAATACTGAACAGCATAGGCGCCATCGCGAAAATGAAGTTTATAGGAGAAGTGAAAGGGTGAGGAATGTATTAACACAAAGGATTAGGAGAGATGACGATAGAAGGCGTGCTTTAGAGCAACATATTAATACTGAACAGCACAGACAACGTCGAGGAAATGAAATATATAGAAGGAGTGAACGCCAGAGATTTGCCATAGCACAAAGAATTAGAAGAGAAGATGGTGGAATGCATGCTAGAGAGGTTAGCTCTAATAGAACACTTCGGTCTAGAACACACCGTGCTAATGAGGTAAATAGGCTCAGAACTAACAATCGACAAAATTTGTTGAAAAGACACACATCTCGACTATTGAGTGAATATGACAATAGTGTAAAGAATGGTCCGACTTGTGTTTGTGTTTGTTGTGGTGGACTGTGGTTTACGTCACAAGTAAAGTTTTTATCTAAAGAAATAGTTACAAGCAAACATGTCCACTTAAGTTGTGTATTCTTCCTGACTGATATTTTTCCATCCGAAGATTACCGTTATACGTTTTGCAAAACATGTCATTCTGCAGTTCGATTTGGTAATATACCGACATTATGTTTATCCAATGGTCTTCACTTTCCCACTATACCAAACGAACTAAAGGACTTGACAACTCTTGAAGAGAGATTCGTTGCTCCCAGAATACCGTTTATGAGAATAGTGTCCTTAGGTTATAACAGACAGTGCGCGATACGAGGTGCAGTCGTGAACGTACCGATTTCACTTGATAGAACAATAACCGTCCTTCCGAGATCTGAAGATCAGACAAAAGTAATTCAAGTTTATTTGAAGCGTAGGTTGCAATATGACCGCAGTTTTATGACAGAGACTATACGACCGGCAAAGATATTTAGAGCCGCAGAGTATTTAATTAACACAGACTTATATAGGACGCACAACATTTCTATTTCTAATGAATGGCTGAACAGAAGACAGTCGAATGAGATAATGCCGTTTATTGCCAACGAAGAAGACAGAAATATAGTTCAAACTTGTTTAAATAATAACACAACCAATGATGACGTAGATGAATTAAATCCACAGGAGACCCTTTTAGACAATTTACAAATAGAAAATGTACCATTAGGTAGGATTTCTATAGCGCCTGCAGAGGGCAACAGACCATTAGACTCACTTATGGATGCAGACGCCGAGGAGTTGTCCTTTTCCACAATTTATTGTGGAATTAAACGAAGTTCAGTTACAATTTTAGGGAAAGTTATAAGATCAGAAGTTAGAAGATATGACAGACGATGCGCCAGAGTAGACAAAGTTTTATATTCGTACAAAAAATTAGAACTATCGCGCATAAAGGATAGTATATCGATCTGCTTAAGGAAAAGAATACGTCAAAATTCTGTTACTGCGCGAAATATGTTAGACGATCATTTTGTTCAAAACTTAGTGCAGCATGACGACGGGTATCATATTCTCAAAGGACTTAGGTCTTCACCCGCTCATTGGGAATCTGAAAAAAAGAAAGTTCTGGCAATGATTCGGCAATTTGGATTGCCAACTTTTTTTATCACATTGTCCGCAGCCGAATCACAGTGGTCTGAATTAATTGTTATTTTGGTGGAAGTTTTAGAAAAACGGGATATATCAGAAAACGATGTTCATAATTTAACAACGCAAGAAAAATATAATTTAATAAGGTCCGATCCGATTACATGTTCACGCTACTTCGATCAACGTGTCTGTCATTTATACAAACTTTTTAAGTGTGATGGTGGTGTATTTGACTCTCATAAAGTTATAAAGTATTATTGGAGAATAGAATTTCAGCAAAGAGGCTCTCCTCAAGTACATGGAGTATATTGGTTAAAAGACGCACCACATATAACATTGACAGATGAACGTACATTCCCTGCGGTAACAGAATTTATTGACAAATATATCAGTACAAACTCGTCTGAGTCCGAAATAGAAAATTTCATAAATTATCAAATGCATAGGCAAAGAGAAATATCGGGACAAAGGATTTGTAGATTCAAAATGCCTCATCCGCCAATGCCAAGAAGAGAAATACTATTTCCGCTGTCCAAAGAATCCGAAAATATTCAAAGACATCTTGTTAATTATGAAAAAGTATTTAATTTTTTAAATACTAGGGAATCTGAGTCAGATATTTATAGTATTGACCAATTTGAACAATTATTGTCTGACGAACGTATTAATATGAGCTACGAGCACTACATTTTTGCCCTAAGGTTTTCTATTAAAAAACCACAGATATTTTTAAAACGCCGACCGAAGGACATATTTATAAACGCCTTCAATCCAACTATTTTGAAGTTACATCGCGCTAACATGGACATACAGTACATTTTGGACGCTTACGGTTGTGTATCACATATAGTGAACTATATAAATAAGTCAGTTACGGGAGTTTCGCGACTATTGCAGGAGACAATGAGGGAAATTCGTACAGAGAATTATACTGTCCTTCAACGTTTACAGCACATTGGTAATAAATTTATAAACGCGTCCGAAGTGTCCGCTCAAGAAGCATCCTACAATATTTTAGGTATGCATATGTTTGAATGTAGTAACACAGATGTCTTCATAAATACATTCCATCCAGATAGGTGAGTCCGAATGTTAAAATCTAGGCAAGAATTAGAAAGACTACCAACAGAATCGACTGATATTTTTAAAAGTAATTTATTAGACTATTACCAACATCGTCCTCACAGTCTTGAAGACATCTGTCTAGCCAATTTTGCTGCCAATTATGTGTTTTCAAAAACACACAGATCTTCGATACGCCAAAGACGAGAAGATGAAGATATAGATGACAACGAAAACGTAACAGAGTATAGTGGAGTTGGTCTCCAACTTTTAAATAACTGTGGAACTAACTTTTATAAATATAAACGAAGAAATTCAGCTATTCTTCGATTTGCAAAATCAAATATGGATACATCCAGAGCAGACTATTTCAGACAAATAGTTATGTTATATTTTCCGTGGCGTAATGAAGTAACAGACATTTTAGAAAACGACAACGAACAAACATGTTCTTCACATAGAGACTTGATAATGACAAACCAAAAACAATTCGAAAAATTTTCGGTAAACGAATTGGAAAACGCTTTAGAGGAAATTTAGAACGATAACGATGGCAATTCTGAAAATGAACCAACCCGACAAGACAACATTGCTGCATTGCAGTTATTAGATGAAGAATTCAGAGCTCTGGCTATGCTAAATATACTTAATATAGACGAAGAAGAAAATGACGATCAGAGTGAAGGTGTCCGTTTAATAAAACTCCCTCCATTAGTAAATGTAGAGGATTTGTTAATATCCGTAAGGTCTCTGAATAAAAAGCAACGGATATATTTTCAACATGTACTGTACAAGATAAATAGAAAAGAAGTGCTGTATGAATTTGTGGGAGGTGGCGCGGGTGTAGGTAAAAGTCGCTTGATACAAACAATATATCAGGCAATAACACAACGCTTTAATTCTCTTCCTGGATCCAATCTAGATCTCCCAAATGTTTTCCTAAGTGCACCAACGGGTAAAGCAGCATTTGGAATTGGAGGATATACTCTTCACTCCCTTTTCTTTTTGCCTGTAAATCAGTCATCCCGAGAAATTCGTCCCTTAACTAACGATACAGTTAATTCACTTATTGCTAAACTGATTGAAGTAAAACTTATTATTATAGATGAAGTGTCGATGGTTGGTTCTAAAATGTTAGGTTTCCTGGACTCAAGACTAAAAAAAATATTTAAAACCACAGAGGCTTTTGGTGGTATTCCAATTATTGTCTTCGGTGATTTAAAACAACTTCCACCTGTAGGTGACCGTTGGATTTTCAATCCAAATCCAAATAATCCCTATGGAGATATAATAGGACGTGGGCTTTGGGATATGTTCGACTTTTATGAATTAGACGAAATAATGCGGCAAAGAGACCACAGGACTTATGCAATTGCATTTAATAACATGGCAGTTGGACAAATGAATCCTGAAGACATAGATTTAATTATATCAAGGACAGTGAATTTACATACAAAAGTCCCTTTGGATGCTATTCATTTATTTTGGTCTAATAAGGAAGCTGACACATATATTATACAGCGTTTAGCACAGATATCGACGGAAGCGCATATTTCTAGAAGTTATGACATTATTTAGGCTGACTCTCTAAGTGAACAACAAAAACAGACAATTTTAAATACAATTAAGAATTTTAAAACGTCGGAGACTCAAGGAATTCCCACCGAACTTACGTTAAAGACATCGGCTAAATATATGCTGACAGTAAATATTGACACTGCCGATGGACTCGTTAACGGTGCAACAGGACTTTTAATGGCAGTAGACATAAGTCAGGAAGCCGTATCGACACTTTGGATTCTATTTTCTAATAGGGACGTTGGCTCTCAGGCAAGAAGAAAAAAGCCTCATAATTCTGAACCTCTATGGACTCCTATTGAAAAACATAAGAGGTTATTTCAATACAGACGTAACGTACAAATTAATATTGAGAGGAGACAATTTCCGGTAGTTCCAGCAGAGGGTATTACGATTCATAAGAGTCAGGGAGCTACTTACAACAAAGTTGTAGTCCATCTTGCAGATAGAATAAATAGAGCTGCAATGTATGTAGCTTGCAGTCGAGCTACTAGTGCATCAGGATTGTTCATAATTGGACGTTTCACCCCTCCAAAACAATTTTTTGACACTGACGTTGTCAAAGTCGAACTTGACCGGCTCCGAACAGAAAGATTTTTATGTCCGTCACCTAATGTATGCGCAAACACAAAAATATATTACCAAAATATACAAAGCCTTAACGCTCACCACCAAGACTTATTCAGTGATAGATATATAAGAGATATAGACGTTTTATGTCTTGTAGAGACATGGACTTTTCTGTTGGACGACTGTTCTGTTGAAGAATTTTGTACTTTAGCAAGAATTAATGGATCCGATAGCCTTCCTCGACAAAAGCGTGGAATAATAGTTTACATAAAGTCCGACCTGAGTAGTCAAGCGAAAGTTTTGTTCAAGCGAGATTATAGTTCTCGGTTCGCTACTTTGCAAATAATAGCTTTCCGTTTTAAAACAATGTGCGTTATCACTTTATATAGAAATTCCACATTTTCCGAAACAACATTTAGTAATTTACTCATGGAGGCAGTAGGTACTATATATACTATGGGTGAAACATTCGAAAAACTTCTTGTTATTGGTGATTTTAATATATGTAGGGCGACAAATAGCAGTTTAATGGAAAGGAACTTAATTAATGAGGGCTTTTGCTCTATGTTAGAAAAGACGGAAACGACTAAAGTTGGATGTACACAAATAGACTGGGCATTTGGCAAAGTTTTAAGTGGGGCGGTCGAAGCAAAAACGTACAATATGGTGCACAGTTACCACGACGGCATTATTTTAGGAATAAGTTAATTTATATTAGGATAAGAATTTTATAGATTTACCTATTATTGTTCATATGTTGTATTGTATATTTTTTAGTTTAGTAAAAAAGGATTCATAAAAAATTAACTAATCAAAATTTTAAATAAAGTGCATATACAATTTTGTTCTAAACATAATAATTATATTTGTGTGTTTCTTTTAAAACTGAAATAGATGAATATGGAAAATATGAAATTTCATTTGTGAAATTAATAAAAAGCCTTATTAGTTCTTGATTCCTTCGGTGCTTATAATAAGGTGGAGGGTATTTAAAATTCGGCCAAAGCCGAATTTAGTTTTTCTACTTGTTTTATTTCAATTACTTGCGACTAGGAACCAAGAAGTTATAACTCATTTAAACAATGTTGCGATATTTATCATCTTAGCAAAAGTAGAAGTACTTAATCCCTAAATATTCTACTTAGACGAACTAGAAAACCTTCTGACCACGGCACCAGTCAATTTTAGTTTAACCCACATTTTTAAGTTATCTAGAATAAGAGTATATCCAGAGAATGATCTAATTTTTTTCGTATTAAAATCACCATTACCAATTAAGCTATGTAGTTTTGTAAAAGTTTTCCCTGTAGTACAGAATAACACCGTAATCAACCTCTCAACCAACAAGGCGGCTCATTGTTCAAGCCAGTTCATCCCTCTAGCGATCTGTGCAGACTTTAATTCAGTCCACATTTGTAAAGTCGGTGCATTCGAGTGCTTAAATCAGCTATTGAATAAAAAAGAAACATTTTGCCCAACTAAAACGGCCGACCACATTCCAATGGTGGAAGAAGTGGGGAATGGCACATTAATTTTGAACAACGTACATGATAGAGCAGTCACAGAAGCCGAAACAGTAAAGCTTTCCCGAACTTACCTAATAACATATACTCATACAATCAAAATTAACTCTACCTCTCATCCCGTACCTACCGAAAATCTATTTATCTGCCACAAAAATTGAGCTATTAACTTGAAATTTGGTACGTACATCTATAAATCGATTATCGTCTAATCGATGTGATTTAAATGGGCGTGGTCATATTACAGACACGCCCACAATCTATAAAAATCTATAAACGCGTAAACACAGTTATACCATTGTCTGGCGTGCCAAATATGGGCGTAGTCGGATAACAGACACGCCCAAAATCGATAAAAATCTATATATCTGCCACAAAAGTAGACCTGTGAATTTGAAATTTAATGCACTTATTACAGGTTAGCCCATCCATCGATGTCTTAAAAATGGGCAAGGTCAGATAACAGACACGCTGTGTTTAGCAACATTGTTTAGGTTATAAACATCTATTACAATTGTTGCAACTAACGACGCAACGTTTACGCGTGTTGTTCATTATTATTATACCCTCCACCTTAGGGAAGAGGGTATATTCATTTTGATCATCCGTTTACACCACATCGAAGGAAGCCCCGGAGACCCCACAAACCATATATATTCTAATCAGCCAGAGATGTTATCTGGCTACCCCGTTTCTTGCTAGCTTTACAACCTCAGGAGTGAGGATCTCAACCCGTTCGTGGCCACGCACTACAACAAATAACACTCAATCAGCCCTCCCCATCAAATACTCTTTATTCAATCATTACTACACTTTTTATTATAATTGGAAGACATGGTATATAAGTAGTTAAAATTACATTTTTTTTTTTAGTTTTCAATAGGGGCCCCCAAGTAAATTTTTAAACGCTTAAAAATTACAAACTTGATTGACATACACACAAATTTAATATATGTCACACTGACATGCAAAGGAAAATTCACTAATACTAAGTATTGACTTATCTGCAGCTCCATTTGCAACCGTCTGAGAGTGGATCACTTTGCACCGTCTTGTTAACGTTGGCAATTGCAAATACTGATCCCGTGTTCTTATAGCTCTACTTCAAATCGTTGGCCGTTTGAGACGCAGATTTATATTAAATATGCGCTCGATTTTATATATATGTTGTCCTTGGCAAAAATCACTTTGTACATAGATATATATATATATTTTTTTTTTTTTATAAAATACTTTCACTTTTATCAATTAATCTTGCTTGACTTATCTCTTCAAGAGCTGAACGTTCACTTCTCGACTCAAACTAAATTCATTGCTTTCTCAGCTACCTTCATATTTTTCCTTTAACGGCATCCTTCTAAAACTCGGACCGTTGCAACTAGATTTACACTAGATTTTAGATTTTTCTGATTCGTTAATATATATATATAGTTTCAAATGTTTGTCTGGCAACAGTATTTGTCCGTCCGATCCCTTCCATTACTACTCTCTCGCTCTTTAGATTTCTCTCTTTTTCCAAGTTGTGGAATATGTCGGCGTTGCCGTTTTTTATTCACCGCTCAGCTGTTTTTTTTTTCCTTTTCTTTTTTTGATTAGTTTCGCAACAACCGGTTAAGAGACACGCCCACAATAAACAAAACTCTCAACATACTCTCAACGTACTTCGAAAAATTTGTATCTTTAAAAAATTATATATCGTACAATACTTTGCCTATCAAGTTGAAATTTGGTATATATATAAGTGGTACCGTTAGCCAACACTGTGCCAAAAATAGGCGTGATTGAATAACGAAAACGCCTATAATTTAAAAAACACTATTTGCGTAAGTACATGAAATAGTCATATACATACATATGGCAATAGGAACTTATTTTTTAGAGGATTATAAAAGGTGGAGGATACTTAAGCTTCGGCCTTAGCTGATCTTTTCTATCTTGTTTTTTTTTTTAAGGCGTTTGAATAAATAAAAGGAGACACTCCCTTTTTTCTCTACTAATTACTAATTTGCTTTATTTCGCATCTTTGCTTAATATTTAATGTCATTATGTCGACTCCTTTAGAGGCTTTCATTTGTCAAGGCGAAACCATTGACGAATTCGCAACTTTATTTTCGCATTTCCAAATTTAAAAGAGAAAGTTGACATGAATCTACTATTATAAAATCTTCTTTGATTGTTCTACACAAATTAGCAAAATGTTAGAGGAAAGCCAGAGCCTGAAAAGGAGACGCTCTACCCCTTACCAGGGCCCAACATACAACTACCTCCGTGTGATACCGAAATATTTGGAGGCAATTTTAATATGTTATGATGATATGTTTTCCGCTCTATACATCAATAATCCTAGATTAAGCCAAGTTGAAAAATTGTATCATATAATGCAAAAAACATCAGAGGAAGCTCGTGATATTATTAAGTCATGTCGCTTAACCAATGAAAGTTTTGCTATTGCATGGTAGCATTTAGTTGACCGTTACGAGAATAAGCGTATTTTATTAAACGCACAATTTAAGACACTTTTATCATTAACCACTATTTCTAAAGAGTCAGGTACTTCTTTGGCCATTAATCAATATATTATATACTTATCGCTTCTTAATATTAACACCGATAGCTGGGATGTGCTTTTTGTTTATATATGTTCGACACATTTACCCGAAACTACCCTACAATTATGGTAGTAAACACAAAATGAATTGTGTACTTGGAAACAGATATATGATTTTCTTACATCAAGATATCAGACTTTAGAGTCGGTCGCAGACATACGTGGTCTTCCCCAACAATCTAGTTCCAATTTGTCTAAGGGAGCTATTCCAAAGAAAAAAATCTTTTAACGATAGTATGAGGGCCTACTAAACTAATGCGAACCCATCTATTATGTCAAGTTTTGCCGTCTGCAAAAATTTGCATCCCCTTAGACTGTGTCCAAATTTTTTGAGAATGGCCGTTCATAATCATATATCACTCGTTAAATGGCTTTAACGTTGTATAAATTGCCTTGCAATTTCCCATGACGAAAGGAACTGCATGAGCAAATACGTATGTGCTATTTGTAAACAAAGGCACCAGTCATTACTACATAAATATAATAGGCGTCATTTACGCCCACCAAATGGTGGAGGTAATCCCTCTTCCACAGCTACTACTCAGACCACTTCATCAGCAGCCTCATCGTCTTCAGTCTCAAACCCTGCCGCTCAACTGAATACGAATCAGCCTTCAGCAATAGCCCCTGCCAATTCTCGTCAAAATGTTAACTCAAGGTTAGAGGCTAGTAGGAACTGCTTTTAGGAACTGCTCTTGTTGATGTTCTCATTGGTGTTTCCCTATACTCAGCTAGGGCGTTAATTGACTCTGGTTTTGAAGCTTCTTTTATTTCAAGCCGATTACAGCGAAAATTAACATCACCTACGAAATCAATGAACACTCAAATTACCGGTCTAAATGAAACTGTATTTGCTTTTTATCCCGCGCTTGCTCAATTAAAGTCAGTCCGCGACTATCGCTCATAAAAAACAAATCGAAGTTAACGTTCTTGATGTCAAACGGTTAACAAGGCAGCTTCCCTCCGTACCCTTGTCTGTTCTTAAACAACATCCATTGTCTAGATTGCCTTTGGCAGACTTTACGGCAGGCAATAGTTCACAAGTCGATTTACTTTTAGGAGGAGACGTGTATCCTAAAATTATCTTAGAATGTGTCAAAAGAAATTCCATATCTGATCTATTCGCGCAAAGTACTATATTTGGTTGTATTGTAACTGGGAAGTTTGAATCTTCACGACCTCTCCAATCAATATCCTCTTTCTTTGCATTAGTTGATTTAAACAATCAGCTACTCCGATTTTGGAAGTTATAAGATGTCCCTAAAGTCTTCAAAAAATCTCCAGAGGATGAGTATTGTGAAAATCTTTTCACCAATGCTACCCGAAGAAATGTCGATGGCCGCTACATCGTGCTTTTATCTTTTCGCTGGGCGAATCTAGACATATTGCTTTCTCTCAATATGTTCGAAATGAGGCAAGTATGAAATGGAACCCAAAATTGAAACAGTCTTATGATATAAAACTTATGATAAAACTCTTCAAGAATACGAAACCCTAGGCACAGATTAATCCCTGAACTTAATAGCCTGCGCGAGTCAAACTATTATCTGCCACATCATGCCGTATTTAAACCCAGCAATACAACTACTAAGCTAAGTGTTAAAGATATTTATCTGAAATTTTGTACAGGCACTTTCAGTTTTTGCGCGCAAATCGCTATTTAATCGCTCACAATAAGTGATTTAAGAATATAAAAAAAATTTAAAATATTTATATTCTGCTTTGTTTTAACCTCCACATAAAATTGAGGTTTATTGCTTTTGTCATTTTTCATTTTGAAACATACTGTTGTGGAAAAAAGAAATAATAAAGCAATGAAATCATACAAATGTTGATAGGAATCAACATATATACATTCATTTTTTATCTTCAATAATACAATAACAAATATTCAATAAAAAAATGTTCGCCAATGAAGTTAAGTAATAAACATTGATTACTCTTTGCTTCTTTTATTTCATTTAAGGGCTTCTCAGAAACTTTATGTATAGTATTTTGATAATTATAATACAAATAAAAACATTAATTTATTGTAACAGTAATACTTAACGAGCTCAATGTTGATTAAGGGTTAACCGTTGATATTACTTTACACATATTAGATAGAAAAAAACTATATTTTTGTACCCTCCACCGCAGTGATGAGGGTATACTAAGTTTGTTCTTCCGTTTGCAACACCCAGAAGGAGGCGTCAGAGACCCTACAAAGTATATATATTCTTGATCAGCAAAAACTCGGCAAAAATTGAGTCGATATAGCATGTATGGCCGTGTGTCCATGTGTCTGTCTGTTGTTGGCATTCTCGCGGGCGTAAATTTTGAGATATTTATACAAAATTTTGTACATGCACTTTTAGGTTTTGCACGCAGATCGCTATTTAAAATGGACAAAATCAATCAAGAGCCCACAATCGACAAAAATCTATTTATCTGCCACAAAAATTGAGCTATGAACTTGAAATTTGGTACGTACATCTATAAATCGATTATCGTCTAATCGATGTGATTTAAATGGGCGTGGTCATATTACAGACACGCCCACAATCTATAAAAATCTATAAACGCGTAAACACAGTTATACCATTGACTGGCGTGCCAAATATGGGCGTAGTCGGATAACAGACACGCCCAAAATCGATAAAAATCTATATATCTGCCACAAAAGTAGACCTGTGAATTTGAAATTTAATGCACTTATTACAGGTTAGCCCATCCATCGATGTCTTAAAAATGGGCAAGGTCAGATAACAGACACGCTGTGTTTAGCAACTTTGTTTAGGTTATAAACATCTATTACAATTGTTGCAACTAACGACGCAACGTTTACGCGTGTTGTTCATTATTATTATACCCTCCACCTTAGGGAAGAGGGTATATTCATTTTGATCATCCGTTTACAACACATCGAAGGAAGCCCCGGAGACCCCACAAACCATATATATCCTAATCAGCCAGAGTTGTTATCTGGCTACCCCGTTTCTTGCTAGCTTTACAACCTCAGGAGTGAGGATCTCAACCCGTTCGTGGCCACGCACTACAACAAATAACACTCAATCAGCCCTCCCCATCAAATACTCTTTATTCAATCATTACTACACTTTTTATTATAATTGGAAGACATGGTATATAAGTAGTTAAAATTACATTTTTTTTTTTAGTTTTCAATAGGGGCCCCCAAGTAAATTTTTAAACGCTTAAAAATTACAAACTTGATTGACATACACACAAATTTAATATATGTCACACTGACATACAAAGGAAAATTCACTAATACTAAGTATTGACTTATCTGCAGCTCCAATTGCAACCGTCTGAGAATGGATCACTTTGCACCGTCTTGTTAACGTTGGCAATTGCAAATACTGACCGTTGGCCGTTTGAGCCGCAGATTTATATTAAATATGCGCTCGATTTTATATATATGTTGTCCTTGGCAAAAATCACTTTGTACATAGATATATATATATATTTTTTTTTTTTTATAAAATACTTTCACTTTTATCAATTAATCTTGCTTGACTTATCTCTTCAAGAGCTGAACGTTCACTTCTCGACTCAAACTAAATTCATTGCTTTCTCAGCTACCTTCATATTTTTCCTTTAACGGCATCCTTCTAAAACTCGGACCGTTGCAACTAGATTTACACTAGATTTTAGATTTTTCTGATTCGTTAATATATATATATAGTTTCAAATGTTTGTCTGGCAACAGTATTTGTCCGTCCGATCCCTTCCATTACTACTCTCTCGCTCTTTAGATTTCTCTCTTTTTCCAAGTTGTGGTATATGTCGGCGTTGCCGTTTTTTATTCACCGCTCAGCTGTTTTTTTTTTCCTTTTCTTTTTTTGATTAGTTTCGCAACAACCGGTTAAGAGACACGCCCACAATAAACAAAACTCTCAACATACTCTCAACGTACTTCGAAAAATTTGTATCTTTAAAAAATTATATATCGTACAATACTTTGCCTATCAAGTTGAAATTTGGTATATATATAAGTGGTACCGTTAGCCAACACTGTGCCAAAAATAGGCGTGATTGAATAACGAAAACGCCTATAATTTAAAAAACACTATTTGCGTAAGTACATGAAATAGTCATATACATAAATATGGCAATAGGAACTTATTTTTTAGAGGATTATAAAAGGTGGAGGATACTTAAGCTTCGGCCTTAGCTGATCTTTTCTATCTTGTTTTTTTTTTTAAGGCGTTTGAATAAATAAAAGGAGACACTCCCTTTTTTCTCTACTAATTACTAATTTGCTTTATTTCGCATCTTTGCTTAATATTTAATGTCATTATGTCGACTCCTTTAGAGGCTTTCATTTGTCAAGGCGAAACCATTGACGAATTCGCAACTTTATTTTCGCATTTCCAAATTTAAAAGAGAAAGTTGACATGAATCTACTATTATAAAATCTTCTTTGATTGTTCTACACAAATTAGCAAAATGTTAGAGGAAAGCCAGAGCCTGAAAAGGAGACGCTCTACCCCTTACCAGGGCCCAACATACAACTACCTCCGTGTGATACCGAAATATTTGGAGGCAATTTTAATATGTTATGATGATATGTTTTCCGCTCTATACATCAATAATCCTAGATTAAGCCAAGTTGAAAAATTGTATCATATAATGCAAAAAACATCAGAGGAAGCTCGTGATATTATTAAGTCATGTCGCTTAACCAATGAAAGTTTTGCTATTGCATGGTAGCATTTAGTTGACCGTTACGAGAATAAGCGTATTTTATTAAACGCACAATTTAAGACACTTTTATCATTAACCACTATTTCTAAAGAGTCAGGTACTTCTTTGGCCATTAATCAATATATTATATACTTATCGCTTCTTAATATTAACACCGATAGCTGGGATGTGCTTTTTGTTTATATATGTTCGACACATTTACCCGAAACTACCCTACAATTATGGTAGTAAACACAAAATGAATTGTGTACTTGGAAACAGATATATGATTTTCTTACATCAAGATATCAGACTTTAGAGTCGGTCGCAGACATACGTGGTCTTCCCCAACAATCTAGTTCCAATTTGTCTAAGGGAGCTATTCCAAAGAAAAAAATCTTTTAACGATAGTATGAGGGCCTACTAAACTAATGTGAACCCATCTATTATGTCAAGTTTTGCCGTCTGCAAAAATTTGCATCCCCTTAGACTGTGTCCAAATTTTTTGAGAATGGCCGTTCATAATCATATATCACTCGTTAAATGGCTTTAACGTTGTATAAATTGCCTTGCAATTTCCCATGACGAAAGGAACTGCATGAGCAAATACGTATGTGCTATTTGTAAACAAAGGCACCAGTCATTACTACATAAATATAATAGGCGTCATTTACGCCCACCAAATGGTGGAGGTAATCCCTCTTCCACAGCTACTACTCAGACCACTTCATCAGCAGCCTCATCGTCTTTAGTCTCAAACCCTGCCGCTCAACTGAATACGAATCAGCCTTCAGCAATAGCCCCTGCCAATTCTCGTCAAAATGTTAACTCAAGGTTAGAGGCTAGTAGGAACTGCTTTTAGGAACTGCTCTTGTTGATGTTCTCATTGGTGTTTCCCTATACTCAGCTAGGGCGTTAATTGACTCTGGTTCTGAAGCTTCTTTTATTTCAAGCCGATTACAGCGAAAATTAACATCACCTACGAAATCAATGAACACTCAAATTACCGGTCTAAATGGAACTGTATTTGCTTTTTATCCCGCGCTTGCTCAATTAAAGTCAGTCCGCGACTATCGCTCATAAAAAACAAATCGAAGTTAACGTTCTTGATGTCAAACGGTTAACAAGGCAGCTTCCCTCCGTACCCTTGTCTGTTCTTAAACAACATCCATTGTCTAGATTGCCTTTGGCAGACTTTACGGCAGGCAATAGTTCACAAGTCGATTTACTTTTAGGAGGAGACGTGTATCCTAAAATTATCTTAGAATGTGTCAAAAGAAATTCCATATCTGATCTATTCGCGCAAAGTACTATATTTGGTTGTATTGTAACTGGGAAGTTTGAATCTTCACGACCTCTCCAATCAATATCCTCTTTCTTTGCATTAGTTGATTTAAACAATCAGCTACTCCGATTTTGGAAGTTATAAGATGTCCCTAAAGTCTTCAAAAAATCTCCAGAGGATGAGTATTGTGAAAATCTTTTCACCAATGCTACCCGAAGAAATGTCGATGGCCGCTACATCGTGCTTTTATCTTTTCGCTGGGCGAATCTAGACATATTGCTTTCTCTCAATATGTTCGAAATGAGGCAAGTATGAAATGGAACCCAAAATTGAAACAGTCTTATGATATAAAACTTATGATAAAACTCTTCAAGAATACGAAACCCTAGGCACAGATTAATTCCTGAACTTAATAGCCTGCGCGAGTCAAACTATTATCTGCCACATCATGCCGTATTTAAACCCAGCAATACAACTACTAAGCTAAGTGTTAAAGATATTTATCTGAAATTTTGTACAGGCACTTTCAGTTTTTGCGCGCAAATCGCTATTTAATCGCTCACAATAAGTGATTTAAGAATATAAAAAAAATTTAAAATATTTATATTCTGCTTTGTTTTAACCTCCACATAAAATTGAGGTTTATTGCTTTTGTCATTTTTCATTTTGAAACATACTGTTGTGGAAAAAAGAAATAATAAAGCAATGAAATCATACAAATGTTGATAGGAATCAACATATATACATTCATTTTTTATCTTCAATAATACAATAACAAATATTCAATAAAAAAATGTTCGCCACTGAAGTTAAGTAATAAACATTGATTACTCTTTGCTTCTTTTATTTCATTTAAGGGCTTCTCAGAAACTTGATGTATAGTATTTTGATAATTATAATACAAATAAAAACATTAATTTATTGTAACAGTAATACTTAACGAGCTCAATGTTGATTAAGGGTTAACCGTTGATATTACTTTACACATATTAGATAGAACAAAACCATATTTTTGTACCCTCCATCTCAGTGATGAGGGTATACTAAGTTTGTTCTTCCGTTTGCAACACCCAGAAGGAGCCGTCAGAGAGCCTACAAAGTATATATATTCTTGATCAGCGTCGAAAACTGAGTTGATTTAGACATGTATTTACCTTATATGATGGTGTTTTGGCTGCATACACGTTATGCAGCTTTTCGCAAGCCCCCTGTGCATTTGTACAGCCACTTATATGTATTAGCTCGGATGACTTAATACCAAGCGTAATCATTGCTAACGCTTTTTTGTCATTTGCACACCAATGCACCTTCTCGGCTGCAGTTGTAGTTTCAGGGCATGTTATTTAAATGACATCCCAATAAACCAACGTAATTAGCAGACTTCGCATATGTACAAGCCAGCTGGCGTAATTTTCAGGGCTCAATTTTTCAAAAGGTATTCATTGAGCCATTTTATTTATTCTTAAAAAAAAACGATTTTTAAAACGCTGGGCCCATAACCTTTGTTAAACGCAGTTTTATAGTTTAATATAAACAAGTAAGAAAACCTCCACATCCACAACGGTGTGCGTGACAAATATATATATATATTGCGCCCTCTAATAGTGTACGTATTACGTGTGCAAGTCTACTTTTACGTTGAATATGGTTCTTTGTCGATTGTAAGCGTTTCCGCTATTCGGCCACAACTATTTTTGGCACTTCAGTGGATGGGATAACTATGTATACATGGGTCAAATTTCAAGTGCTTAGGTCAACTTCTGTGACAGATATAAAGATTTTTCTAGATTGTAGGTGTGTCTGTATCCGACCACACCCGTTTGTGTGCGTCCTAGGCCACACTATACATGTATTGAGGTATAGCTAGGAACGGTACGGCCACACAATACGGATATTGCAAGATATCTAGGAGCTGTACGATGACAGCTGCGGTGCGCGTCCTAGGCTACACAATACGGATATTGTGGGTTAACTAGGAACGGTACGCTGACAGCGGCGGTGTGCATCCTAGGCCACACAACTCGGATATTGTGGTATAGCTAGGAACGGTACAGTGACAGCGGCGGTGCGCGCCCTAGGTCACACAATACGGGTATTGTTGTATAGCTAGGAGGGAAACGATATTGTGGGATAGCTAGAAGCGGTGCTTGATATTTTAATGTTACAATCACTGTCAATGAGACCACCTCGTTATGAGTTTTTAGTCTAGTTTATTTTATCAAATTTGATTTCTTATATACTGTAATGCTAAATGAATATGAGGACAGATGAGATGATAAAGACTTCTGTAACTTGGCTGTAACTTTGTAGTGTATAGTACTGTATGACGCGCAACGCGCAATGCGCAACGTTTGGATCCAGCAGAAATACTTGGTATCAAGTCCTGTAGACAACGACAATGAAACCAGCTCGATAAGAGTTTTTAATCTGCTTACTGAATCAAATTTGACTTCTTATATACTAATATTACTACAATAAATTTACAACACAATTACGTAAACTTAAACTAGGTTATTCTTATTGCTAAAAGGTTATTCTTGACATAAATTCTATTTTTGCATATTAACTTAAAAATAATAAGTAGAAAAACTAAATTCGGCTTTGGCCGAATTTTAAATACCCTCCACCTTATTATAAGCACCGAAGAAATCAAGAACTAATAAGGCTTTCTATTAATTTCACAAATGAAATTTCATATTTTCCATATTCATCTATTTCAGTTTTAAAAGAAACACACAAATATAATTATTATGTTTAGAAAAAAATTATATATGCACTTTATTTAAAATTTTGATTAGTTAATTTTTTATGAATCCTTTTTTACTAAACTAAAAAATATACAATACAACATATGAACAATAATGGGTAAATCTATAAAATTCTTGTCCTAATATAAATTAACTTATTCCTAAAATAATGCCGTCGTGGTAACTGTGCACCGTATTGTACGTTTTTGCTTCCACCGCCCCACTTAAAACTTTGCCAAATGCCCAGTCTATTTGCGTACATCCAACTGTAGTCGTTTCCGTCTTTTCTAACATAGAGCAAAATCCCTCATTAATTAAGTTCCTTTCCATTAAACTGCTGTTTGTCTCCCTACATATATTAAAATCACCAATAACAAGAAGTTTTTCGAATGTTTCACCCATAGTATATACAGTACCTACTGCCTCCATGAGTAAATTACTAAATGTTGTTTCGGAAAATGTGGAATTTCTATATAAAGTGATAACACACATTGTTTTAAAACGGAAAGCTATTATTTGTAAAGTAGCGGACCCAGAACTATAATCTCGCTTGAACAAAACTTTCGCTTGACTACTCAGGTCGGACTTTATGTAAACTATTATTCCACGCTTTTATCGAGGAAGGCTATCGGATCCATTAATTCTTGCTAAAGTACAAAATCCTTCAACAGAACAGTCGTCCAACAGAAAAGTCCATGTCTCTACAAGACATAAAACGTCTATATCCCTTATATATCTATCACTGAATAAGTCTTGGTGGAGAGCGTTAAGGCTTTGTATATTTTGGTAATATATTTTTGTGTTTGCGCATACATTAGGTGACGGACATAAAAATCTTTCTGTTCGGAGCCGGTCAAGTTCGACTTTGACAACGTCAGTGTCAAAAAATTGTTTTGGAGGGGTGAAACGTCCAATTATGAACAATCCTGATGCACTAGTAGCTCGACTGCAAGCTACATACATTGCAGCTCTATTTATTCTATCTGCAAGATGGACTACAACTTTGTTGTAAGTAGCTCCCTGACTCTTATGAATCGTAATACCCTCTGCTGGAACTACCGGAAATTGTCTCCTCTCAATATTAATTTGTACGTTACGTCTGTATTGAAATAATCTCTTACGTTTTTCAATAGGAGTCCATAGAGGTTCAGACTTATGAGGCTTTTTTCTTCTTGCCTGAGAGCCAACGTCCTTATTAGAAAATAGAATCCAAAGTGTCGATACGGCTTCCTGACTTATGTTTACTGCCATTAAAAGTCCTGTTGCACCGTTAACGAGTCCATCGGCAGTGTCAATATTTACTGTCAGCATATATTTAGCCGATGTCTTTAACGTAAGTTCTGTGGGAAGTCCTTGAATCTCCGACGTTTTAAAATTCTTAATTGTATTTAAAATTGTCTGTTTTTGTTGTTCACTTAGAGAGTCAGCCTTAATAATGTCATAACTTCTAGAAATATACGCTTCCGTCGATATCTGTACTAAACGCTGTATATTATATGTGTCAGCTTCCTTATTAGACCAAAATAAATGAATAGCATCCAAAGGGACTTCTGTATGTAAATTCACTGTCCTTGATATAATTAAATCTATGTCTTCAGGATTCATTTGTCCAACTGCCATGTTATTTAATACAATTGCAAAAGTCCTGTCGTCTTTTTGCCGCATTATTTCGTCTAATTCATAAAAGTCGAACATATCCCAAAGCCCACGTCCTATTATATCTCCGTAGGGATTATTTGGATTTGGATTGAAAATCCAATGGTCACCTACAGGTGGAAGTTGTTTTAAATCACCGAAGACAATAATTGGAATACCACCAAAAGCCTCTGTAGTTTTAAATATTTGTTTTAGTCTTGAGTCCAGGAAACCTAACATTTTAGAACCAACCATCGACACTTCATCTATAATAATAAGTTTTACTTCAATCAGTTTAGCAATAAGTGAATTAACTGTATCGTTACTTAAGGGACGAATTTCTCCGGACGACTGATTTACAGGCAAAGAGAAAAGGGAGTATATCTTCCAATTCCAAATGTTGCTTTACCCGTTGGTGCACTTAGCAAAACCTTTGGGAGATCTGGATTGGATCCAGGAAGAGAATTAAAGCGTTGTGTTATTGCCTGATTTATTGTTTGTATCAAGCGACTTTTATCTACACCCGCGCCACCTCCCACAAATTCATACAGCACTTCTTTTCTATTTATCTTGTACAGTACATGTTGGAAATGTATCCGTTGCTTTTTATTCAGAGACCTTACGGATATTAACAAATCCTCTACATTTACTAATAGAGGGAGTTTTATTAAACGGACACCTTCACTCTGATCGTCATTTTCTTCTTCGTCTATATTAAGTATATTTATGTCTCTATTAATCTCTGGCATAGCCAGAGCTCTGGATTCTTCATCTAATAACTGCGATGCAGCAGTGTTGTCTTGTCGGGTTGGTTCATTTTCAGAATTGCCATCGTTATCGTTCTGAATTTCCTCTAAAGCGTTTTCCAATTCGTTTACCGACAATTTTTCGAATTGTTGTTGGTTTGTCATTATCAAGTCTCTATGTGAAGAACATGTTTGTTCGTTCTCGTTTTCTTAAATGTCTGTTATTTCATTACGCCACGGAAAATATAACATAACCATTTGTCTGAAATAGTCTGCTCTGGATGTATCCATATTTGATTTTGCAAATCGAAGAATAGCTGAATTCCTTCGTTTATAAATATATCCAAATTTATTTAAAAGTTGGAGACCAACACCACTATACTCTGTTACGTCTTCGTTGTCATCTATATCTTCATCTTCTCGTCTTTGGCGTATCGAAGTTCTGCGTATTTTTGAAAACACATAATTGGCAGCAAAATTGACTAGACAGATGTCTTCAAGACTGTGAGGACGATGTTGGTAATAGTCTAATAAATTACTTTTAAAAATATCAGTCGATTCTGTTGGTAGTCTTTCTAATTCTTGCCTAGATTTTACCATTCGGACTCTCCTATCTGGATGGAATGTATTTATGAAAACATCTGTGTTACTACATTCGGACATACTCGTATGCATACCTAAAATATTGTAGGATGCTTCTTGAGCGGACACTTCGGACGCGTTTATAAATTTATTGCCAATGTGCTGTAAACGTTGACGGACAGTATAATTCTCTGTACGAATTTCCCTCATTGTCTCCTGCAATAGTCGCGAAACTCCCCTATTTGACTTATTTATATAGTTCACTATATATGATACACAACCGTAAGCGTCCAAAATGTACTGTATGTCCATGTTAGCGCGATGTAACATCAACATAGTTGGATTGAAGGCGTTTATAAATATGTCCTTCGGTCGGCGTTTTAAAAATATCTGTGGTTTTTTAATAGAAAACCTTAGGGCAAAAATGTAGTCCTCGTAGCTCATATTAATGCGTTCGTCAGACAAAAATTGTTCAAATTGGTCAATACTATAAATATCTGACTCAGATTCCCTAGTATTTAAAAAATTAAATACTTTTTCATAATTAACAAGATGTCTTTGAATATTTTCGGATTCTTCGGAGAGCGGAAATAGTATTTCTGTTCTTGGCATTGGCGGATGAGGCATTTTGAATCTACAAATCCTTTGTCCCGATATTTCTCTTTGGCATGTATTACTATGCCTATGCATTTGATAATTTATGAAATTTTCTATTCCGGACTCAGACGAGTTTGTACTGATATATTTGTCAATAAATTCTGTTACAGCAGGGAATGTACGTTCATCTGTTAATGTTATATGTGGTGCGTCTTTTAACCAATATACTCCATGTACATGAGGAGAGCCTCTTTGCTGAAATTCTATTCTCCAATAATACTTTATAACTTTATGAGAGTCAAATACACCACCATCACACTTAAAAAGTTTGTATAAATGACGGACACGTTGATCGAAGTAGCGTGAACATGTAATCGGATCGGACCTTATTAAATTATATTTTTCTTGCGTTGTTAAATTATGAACATCGTTTTCTAATATATCCCGTTTTTCTAAAACTTTCACCAAAATAACAATTAATTCAGACCACTGTGAATCGGCTGCGGACAATGTGATAAAAAAAGTTGGCAATCCAAATTGCCGAATCATTGCCAGAACTTTCTTTTTTTCGGATTCCCAATGAACTTTGTCTATTCTGGCGCATCGTCTGTCATATCTTCTAACTTCTGATCTTATAACTTTCCCTAAAATTGTAACTGAACTTCGTTTAATTCCACAATAAATTGTGGGAAAGGACAACTCCTTGACGTCTTCATCCATAAGTAAGTCTAATGGTCTGTTGCCCTCTGCAGGCGCTATAGAAATCCTACCTAATGGTACATTTTCTATTTGTAAATTGTCTAAAAGGGTCTCCTGTGGATTTAATTCATCTACGTCATCATTGGTTGTGTTATTATTTAAACAAGTTTGAACTATATTTCTGTCTTCTTCGTTGGCAATACACGGCATTATCTCATTCGACTGTCTTCTGTTCAGCCATTCATTAGAAATAGAAATGTTGTGCGTCCTATATAAGTCTGTGTTAATTAAATACTCTGCGGCTCTAAATATCTTTGCCGGTCTTATAGTCTCTGTCATAAAACTGCGGTCATATTGCAACCTACGCTTCAAATAAACTTGTATTACTTCTGTCTGATCTTCAGATCTCGGAAGGACGGTTATTGTTCTATCAAGTGAAATCGGTACGTTCACGACTGCACCTCGTATCGCGCACTGTCTGTTATAACCTAAGGACACTATTCTCATAAACGGTATTCTGGGAGCAACGAATCTCTCTTCAAGAGTTGTCAAGTCCTTTAGTTCGTTTGGTATAGTGGGAAAGTGAAGACCATTGGATAAACATAATGTCGGTATATTACCAGATCGAACTGCAGAATGACATGTTTTGCAAAACGTATAACGGTCATCTTCGGATGGAAAAATATCAGTCAGGAAGAATACACAACTTAAGTGGACATGTTGGCTTGTAACTATTTCTTTAGATAAAAACTTTACTTGTGACGTAAACCACAGTCCACCACAACAAACACAAACACATGTGGGACCATTCTTTACACTATTGTCATATTCACTCAATAGTCGAGATAGTGTGTCTTTGGGTTTCACTTAATAAATATTCAATTCTAGTGTCAGGTGTCATGGTCTGCATTCTTTGTCTATTCAACAAATTTTGTCGATTGTTAGTTCTGAGCCTATTTACCTCATTAGCACCGTGTGTTCTAGACCGAAGTGTTCTATTAGAGCTAACCTCTCTAGCATGCATTCCACCATCTTCTCTTCTAATTCTTTGTGCTATGGCAAATCTTTGGCGTTCACTCCTTCTATATATTTCATTTCCTCGACGTTGTCTGTGCTGTTCAGTATTAATATGTTGCTCTAAAGCACGCCTTCTATCGTCATCTCTCCTAATCCTTTGTGTTAATACATTCCTCACCCTTTCACTTCTCCTATAAACTTCATTTTCGCGATGGCGCCTATGCTGTTCAGTATTAACTAGTTGTTCTCTAGCGCGTCTTCCCTCATCTTCTCTCCGTATTGTTTGTGTTAAGGCGTTTCTCAGTCTTTCACTTCTCCTATAAACTTTGTTTTCGCGATGGCGCCTATGCTGTTCAGTATTGACTTGTTGTTCTCTAGCGCGTCGACTCTCATCTTCTCTCCGTATCCTTTGTGTTAAGGCATTTCTCAGGCTTTCAATTGTCCTAAGCACTTCATGTTCGCGATGGCGCCTATGCTGGGCAGTATTAATTTGTTGTTCTCTATTGCGTCTTCCATTATCTTCCCTCCTAATCCTTTGTGTTAAGGCATTTCTCACGTTCAAGCACTCGATAACTTTCATTGCCGCGACGGTTTATGTGTTGTACAGTATTCCTTTGTTGTTCCATAATGCGATACCTTGAACTTCTTCTTCTAACAATATGTGCGCTTTGGTCTCTTCGCCTTTCCTCTTCGCGATATTCAGGATCACTTCTTCTTGCTAATATACGCTGAGAATTTTCAATTCTGTCTCTCTCCAAACTTTGCTCGCGAAACCTCCTCACAGATTGTATATTTCTCAGACGTCTTTGTCGAGATGATGTAATACGTAATAAGGGCATATTGAAATAATGTTTGTACATATAATGATTTTGCACTTCAATGTGAACTCAACAGTTCAATTATTATTGTACTTCTGAGGTCTATATTTCGTGTTGAAGACTTATATATTGTACTATTTTACCTGCTTTCGCATGGGCTACTTTACCTAATAGTCATTTATGTACCTGATTTCTAACAAGGCTGTAGCCTGTACTTGCAAACTATAAGTATATGTACCTGATCGTGCATCATGTTACTTTATTTTAAGTATTTTTCATTAAAAATTTTATTTGATATTCTAAATTTTAAAACTGAGATATATAAAGCGGTAAACACGATGCCTTGTCTATAAAATTTTTATTGTTTATACATATGTATGTATTTTTATTTGGTTATGTACAATTGCTCTTACATGTAACGCCTAAATATTTATGGATCTTTTTAAATTTTTTGAATTGATGATGATGAAATTGATGTTTTATAAATTTTAAAAATTATAACACGCTCATTTTTTCACATATATGAAGCTAATATTTATAGATGTACGTACTAAATTTCAAGTTTATAGCATAATTTTTGTGGTAGATACATAGATTTTTGTTTATTGTGGGTGGACTTAGTAATCGACCACGCCCATTTTAAGCACATTGATGGATGGGATATCTATAAATACGTGTACCAAATTTCAGGGTCATAGGTTAATTTTTGTGGTAGATATAAAGGTTTATGTTTATTGTGGGCGCGTCTGTTTAACGACCACGCCCATTTTAGGCACATCAATGGATGAGACAACTATGTATTTGCATACCAAATTTCAACTTCGTAGATCAACTTTTGTGGCAAATATAAAGATTTATATTGATTGTGGGCGTGTATATTATCGGACTACGCCCATTTTCGGCACATTGATGGATGGGATTTCTATAAATAGGTGTACCAAATTTCAGGGTCATAGGCTAATTTTTGTGGTAGATATAATGGTTTATGTTTATTGTGGGCGCGTATGTTAACCGACCACGCCCACGTTAGGCACACAATGGATGGCATAACTATGTATTTGCACACCAAATTTCAACTTCGTAGATCAACTTTTGTGGCAAATATAAAGATTTATATTGATTGTGGGCGTATATGTTATCGGACCATGTCCATTTTCGGCTCATCGATGAAACTAATATTTGTAGATGTACATACTAAATTTCAAGTTTATAGCTTAATTTTTGTGGCAGATAGATAGATTTTTGTTGATTGTAGGCGTGGCTCTTTACCGAATTTTCCCATTTTAAATAGCGATCTGCGTGCATAAACGAAAAGTGACTGTACAAAATTTCAGCTCAATATCTCAAAATTTACGCTCGTGAGAGTGCCAACAACAGACGGGCACACGGATACACGGACATACATGTCTAAATCGACTCAGTTTTTGACGCTGATCAAGAATATATATACTTTGTAGGGTCTCTGACCCCTCCTTCTGGGTGTTGCAAATGGAAGAACAAAATTAGTATACCTTCATCACTGAGGTGGAGGGTATAAAAATGTAATTTTAAGTACTTATATACCATGTCTTCCAATTATAATAAAAAGTGTAGTAATGATTGAATAAAGAATATTTGATGGGGAGGGCTGATTGAGTGTTATTTGTTGTAGTGCGTGGCCACGAACGGGTTGAGATCCTCACCCCTGAGGTTGTAAAGCTAGCAAAAAACGGGGTAGCCAGATAACATCTCTGGCTGACTAGAATATATATGGTTTGTGGGGCCTCCGGGGCTTCCTTCGATGTGTTGTAAACGGATGATCAAAATGAATATACCCTCTTCCCTAAGGTGGAGGGTATAATAATAATGAACAACACCCGTAATCGTTGCGTCGTTAATTGCAACAATTGTAATAGATGCTTATAACCTAAACAAAGTTTCTAAACACAGCGTGTCTGTTATCTGACCTTGCCCTTACGACATCGATGGATGGGCTAACCTGTAATAAGTGCGCTAAATTTCAAATTCACAGGTCAACTTTTGTGGCAGATAAATAAATTTTTGTCGATTGTGGGCTCTTGATTAATTTTGTTCATTTTAAATAGCGATCTGCGTACAAAACCTAAAAGTGCCTGTACAAATTATTGTATAAATATCTCAAAATTTACGCCCGTGAGAATGCCAACAACAGACAGACACATGGACACACGGCCATACATGCTAAATCGACTCAGTTTTTGCCGAGTTTTTGCTGATCAAGAATATATATACTTTGTAGGGTCTCTGACGCCTCCTTCGGGGTGTTGCAAGCGGAAGAACAAACTTAGTATACCCTTATCACTGAAGTGGAGGGTATCAAAAGGTTACCGCGATGTCAAACCATCGTCGGTGGGCTCATTTAGGCTGTGCCTAACTCTCACTAATTCCGCGACGTCGCGTTGCGGTTTATGATTTATGCCACTGCTGCTTCCAGGTTTGCCGGTGTCCACTGCGGGTGCGATGTTCTCTTCTTCTAAATGCAAAAAAAAGGCCAATGCAACCGCCACTATAATAATTCCGGCCATAATACTCATTAAGGATTTCGTTTCTAATTCTTTTAGTGATTTTAAGTTTTAAGTTTTGCGACTACATGGCGTGTATTAAAGAGAGTGAAAGTTCAACTTGATGCTTTTCTTGCTTGAAATGTAAGATTTTCGGTAGGTACGGGATGAGAGGTAGTGCATTTCCACTTCTCTTATAAATAGTAGAGTTAATTTTGATTGTATGAGTATATGTTATTAGGTAAGTTCGGGAAAGCTTTACTGTTTCGGCTTCTGTGACTGCTCTATCATGTACGTTGTTCAAAATTAATGTGCCATTCCCCACTTCTTCCACCATTGGAATGTGATCGGCCGTTTTAGTTGGGCAAAATGTTTCGTTTTTATTCAATAGCTGATTTAAGCACTCGAATGCACCGACTTTACAAATGTGGACTGAATTAAAGTCTGCACAGTTCGCTAGAGGGATAAACTGGTTTGAACAATGAGCCGCCTTGTTGGTTGAGAGGTTGATTACGGTGTTATTCTGTACTACAGGGAAAACTTTTACAAAACTACATAGCTTAATTGGTAATGGTGATTTTAATACGAAAAAAATTAGATCATTCTCTTGATATACTCTTATTCTAGATAACTTAAAAATGTGGGTTAAACTAAAATTGACTGGTACCGTGGTCAGAAGGTTTTCTAGTTCGTCTAAGTAGAATATTGAGGGATTCATTACTTCTACCTTTGCTAACATGATAAATAACGCAACATTGTTTAAATGAGTTATAACTTCTTGGTTCCTAGTCGCAAGTAATGAAATAAAACAAGTAGGAAAACTAAATTCGGCTTTGGCCGAATTTTAAATACCCTCCACCTTATTATAAGCACCGAAGAAATCAAGAACTAATAAGGCTTTCTATTAATTTCACAAATGAAATTTCATATTTTCCATATTCATCTATTTCAGTTTTAAAAGTAACACACAAATATAATTATTATGTTTAGAAAAAAATTATATATGCACTTTATTTAAAATTTTGATTAGTTAATTTTTTATGAATCCTTTTTTACTAAACTAAAAAATATACAATAATGGGTAAATCTATAAAATTCTTATCCTAATATAAATTAACTTATTCCTAAAATAATGCCGTCGTGGTAACTGTGCACCGTATTGTACGTTTTTGCTTCCACCGCCCCACTTAAAACTTTGCCAAATGCCCAGTCTATTTGCGTACATCCAACTGTAGTCGTTTTCGTCTTTTCTAACATAGAGCAAAAGCCCTCATTAATTAAGTTCCTTTCCATTAAACTGCTATTTGTCGCCCTACATATATTAAAATCACCAATAACAAGGAGTTTTTCGAATGTTTCACCCATTGTATATACAGTACCTACTGCCTCCATGAGTAAATTACTAAATGTTGTTTCGGAAAATGTGGAATTTCTATATAAAGTGATAACGCACATTGTTTTAAAACGGAAAGCTATTATTTGCAAAGTAGCGAACCGAGAACTATAATCTCGCTTGAACAAAACTTTCGCTTGACTACTCAGGTCGGACTTTATGTAAACTATTATTCCACGCTTTTATCGAGGAAGGCTATCGGATCCATTAATTCTTGCTAAAGTACAAAATCCTTCAACAGAACAGTCGTCCAACAGAAAAGTCCATGTCTCTACAAGACATAAAACGTCTATATCTCTTATATATCTATCACTGAATAAGTCTTGGTGGTGAGCGTTAAGGCTTTGTATATTTTGGTAATATATTTTTGTGTTTGCGCATACATTAGGTGACGGACATAAAAATCTTTCTGTTCGGAGCCGGTCAAGTTCGACTTTGACAACGTCAGTGTCAGAAAATTGTTCTGGAGGGGTGAAACGTCCAATTATGAACAATCCTGATGCACTAGTAGCTCGACTGCAAGCTACATACATTGCAGCTCTATTTATTCTATCTGCAAGATGGACTACAACTTTGTTGTAAGTAGCTCCCTGACTCTTATGAATCGTAATACCCTCTGCTGGAACTACCGGAAATTGTCTCCTCTCAATATTAATTTGTACGTTACGTCTGTATTGAAATAATCTCTTATGTTTTTCAATAGGAGTCCATAGAGGT
The DNA here is from genome assembly GCA_949710015.1 of Crataerina pallida. Taxonomy (NCBI): domain Eukaryota; kingdom Metazoa; phylum Arthropoda; class Insecta; order Diptera; family Hippoboscidae; genus Crataerina; species Crataerina pallida. The sequence continues at coordinate 19,396,621 of OX453289.1, forward strand.
TCAGAATTATGAGGCTTTTTTCTTCTTGCCTGAGAGCCAACGTCCCTATTAGAAAATAGAATCCAAAGTGTCGATACGGCTTCCTGACTTATGTCTACTGCCATTAAAAGTCCTGTTGCACCGTTAACGAGTCCATCGGCAGTGTCAATATTTACTGTCCGCATATATTTAGCCGATGTCTTTAACGTAAGTTCTGTGGGAAGTCCTTGAGTCTCCGATGTTTTAAAATTCTTAATTGTATTTAAAATTGTCTGTTTTTGTTGTTCACTTAGAGAGTCAGCCTTAATAATGTCATAACTTCTAGAAATATACGCTTCCGTCGATATCTGTACTAAACGCTGTATATTATATGTGTCAGCTTCCTTATTAGACCAAAATAAATGAATAGCATCCAAAGGGACTTCTGTATGTAAATTCACTGTCCTTGATATAATTAAATCTATGTCTTCAGGATTCATTTGTTCAACTGCCATATTATTTAATGCAATTGCAAAAGTCCTGTCGTCTTTTTGCCGCATTATTTCGTCTAATTCATAAAAGTCGAACATATCCCAAAGCCCACGTCCTATTATATCTCCATAGGGATTATTTGGATTTGGATTTGGATTGAAAATCCAACGGTCACCTACAGGTGGAAGTTGTTTTAAATCACCGAAGACAATAATTGGAATACCACCAAAAGCCTCTGTAGTTTTAAATATTTGTTTTAGTCTTGAGTCCAGGAAACCTAAAATTTTAGAACCAACCATCGACACTTCATCTATAATAATAAGTTTTACTTCAATCAGTTTAGCAATAAGTGAATTAACTGTATCGTTACTTAAGGGACGAATTTCTCCGGGCGACTGATTTACAGGCAAAGAGAAAAGGGAGTGAAGAGTATATTCTCCAATTCCAAATGCTGCTTTACCCGTTGGTGCACTTAGCAAAACCTTTGGGAGATCTGGATTGGATCCAGGAAGAGAATTAAAGCGTTGTGTTATTGCCTGATTTATTGTTTGTATCAAGCGACTTTTATCTACACCCGCGCCACCTCCCACAAATTCATACAGCACTTCTTTTCTATTTATCTTGTACAGTACATGTTTGAAATGTATCCGTTGCTTTTTATTCAGAGACCTTACGGATATTAACAAATCCTCTACATTTACTAATGGAGGGAGTTTTATTAAACGGACACCTTCACTCTGATCGTCATTTTCTTCTTCGTCTATATTAAGTATATTTATGTCTCTATTAATCTCTGGCATAGCCAGAGCTCTGGATTCTTCATCTAATAACTGCGATGCAGCAGTGTTGTCTTGTCGGGTTGGTTCATTTTCAGAATTGCCATCGTTATCGTTCTGAATTTCCTCTAAAGCGTTTTCCAATTCGTTTACCGACAATTTTTCGAATTGTTGTTGGTTTGTCATTATCAAGTCTCTATGTGAAGAACATGTTTGTTCGTTCTCGTTTTCTTAAATGTCTGTTATTTCATTACGCCACGGAAAATATAACATAACCATTTGTCTGAAATAGTCTGCTCTGGATGTATCCATATTTGATTTTGCAAATCGAAGAATAGCTGAATTCCTTCGTTTATAAATATATCCAAATTTATTTAAAAGTTGGAGACCAACTCCACTATACTCTGTTACGTTTTCGTTGTCATCTATATCTTCATCTTCTCGTCTTTGGCGTATCGAAGATCTGCGTATTTTTGAAAACACATAATTGGCAGCAAAATTGACTAGACAGATGTCTTCAAGACTGTGAGGACGATGTTCGTAATAGTCTAATAAATTACTTTTAAAAATATCAGTCGATTCTGTTGGTAGTCTTTCTAATTCTTGCCTAGATTTTACCATTCGGACTCTCCTATCTGGATGGAATGTATTTATGAAAACATCTGTGTTACTACATTCGGACATACTCGTATGCATACCTAAAATATTGTAGGATGCTTCTTGAGCGGACACTTCGGACGCGTTTATAAATTTATTGCCAATGTGCTGTAAACGTTGACGGACAGTATAATTCTCTGTACGAATTTCCCTCATTGTCTCCTGCAATAGTCGCAAAACTCCCCTATTTGACTTATTTATATAGTTCACTATATATGATACACAACCGTAAGCGTCCAAAATGTACTGTATGTCTATGTTAGCGCGATGTAACATCAACATAGTTGGATTGAAGGCGTTTATAAATATGTCCTTCGGTCGGCGTTTTAAAAATATCTGTGGTTTTTTAATAGAAAACCTTAGGGCAAAAATGTAGTCCTCGTAGCTCATATTAATGCGTTCGTCAGACAAAAATTGTTCAAATTGGTCAATACTATAAATATCTGACTCAGATTCCCTAGTATTTAAAAAATTAAATACTTTTTCATAATTAACAAGATGTCTTTGAATATTTTCGGATTCTTCGGAGAGCGGAAATAGTATTTCTGTTCTTGGCATTGGCGGATGAGGCATTTTGAATCTACAAATCCTTTGTCCCGATATTTCTCTTTGGCATGTATTACTATGCCTATGCATTTGATAATTTATGAAATTTTCTATTCCGGACTCAGACGAGTTTGTACTGATATATTTGTCAATAAATTCTGTTACAGCAGGGAATGTACGTTCATCTGTTAATGTTATATGTGGTGCGTCTTTTAACCAATATACTCCATGTACATGAGGAGAGCCTCTTTGCTGAAATTCTATTCTCCAATAATACTTTATAACTTTATGAGAGTCAAATACACCACCATCACACTTAAAAAGTTTGTATAAATGACGGACACGTTGATCGAAGTAGCGTGAACATGTAATCGGATCGGACCTTATTAAATTATATTTTTCTTGCGTTGTTAAATTATGAACATCGTTTTCTAATATATCCCATTTTTCTAAAACTTTCACCAAAATAACAATTAATTCAGACCACTGTGAATCGGCTGCGGACAATGTGATAAAAAAAGTTGGCAATCCAAATTGCCGAATCATTGCCAGAACTTTCTTTTTTTCGGATTCCCAATGAACTTTGTCTATTCTGGCGCATCGTCTGTCATATCTTCTAACTTCTGATCTTATAACTTTCCCTAAAATTGTAACTGAACTTCGTTTAATTCCACAATAAATTGTGGGAAAGGACAACTCCTTGACGTCTTCATCCATAAGTAAGTCTAATGGTCTGTTGCCCTCTGCAGGCGCTATAGAAATCCTACCTAATGGTACATTTTCTATTTGTAAATTGTCTAAAAGGGTCTCCTGTGGATTTAATTCATCTACGTCATCATTGGTTGTGTTATTATTTAAACAAGTTTGAACTATATTTCTGTCTTCTTCGTTGGCAATACACGGCATTATCTCATTCGACTGTCTTCTGTTCAGCCATTCATTAGAAATAGAAATGTTGTGCGTCCTATATAAGTCTGTGTTAATTAAATACTCTGCGGCTCTAAATATCTTTGCCGGTCTTATAGTCTCTGTCATAAAACTGCGGTCATATTGCAACCTACGCTTCAAATAAACTTGTATTACTTCTGTCTGATCTTCAGATCTCGGAAGGACGGTTATTGTTCTATCAAGTGAAATCGGTACGTTCACGACTGCACCTCGTATCGCGCACTGTCTGTTATAACCTAAGGACACTATTCTCATAAACGGTATTCTGGGAGCAACGAATCTCTCTTCAAGAGTTGTCAAGTCCTTTAGTTCGTTTGGTATAGTGGGAAAGTGAAGACCATTGGATAAACATAATGTCGGTATATTACCAGATCGAACTGCAGAATGACATGTTTTGCAAAACGTATAACGGTCATCTTCGGATGGAAAAATATCAGTCAGGAAGAATACACAACTTAAGTGGACATGTTGGCTTGTAACTATTTCTTTAGATAAAAACTTTACTTGTGACGTAAACCACAGTCCACCACAACAAACACAAACACATGTGGGACCATTCTTTACACTATTGTCATATTCACTCAATAGTCGAGATAGTGTGTCTTTGGGTTTCACTTAATAAATATTCAATTCTAGTGTCAGGTGTCATGGTCTGCATTCTTTGTCTATTCAACAAATTTTGTCGATTGTTAGTTCTGAGCCTATTTACCTCATTAGCACCGTGTGTTCTAGACCGAAGTGTTCTATTAGAGCTAACCTCTCTAGCATGCATTCCACCATCTTCTCTTCTAATTCTTTGTGCTATGGCAAATCTTTGGCGTTCACTCCTTCTATATATTTCATTTCCTCGACGTTGTCTGTGCTGTTCAGTATTAATATGTTGCTCTAAAGCACGCCTTCTATCGTCATCTCTCCTAATCCTTTGTGTTAATACATTCCTCACCCTTTCACTTCTCCTATAAACTTCATTTTCGCGATGGCGCCTATGCTGTTCAGTATTAACTAGTTGTTCTCTAGCGCGTCTTCCCTCATCTTCTCTCCGTATTGTTTGTGTTAAGGCGTTTCTCAGTCTTTCACTTCTCCTATAAACTTTGTTTTCGCGATGGCGCCTATGCTGTTCAGTATTGACTTGTTGTTCTCTAGCGCGTCGACTCTCATCTTCTCTCCGTATCCTTTGTGTTAAGGCATTTCTCAGGCTTTCAATTGTCCTAAGCACTTCATGTTCGCGATGGCGCCTATGCTGGGCAGTATTAATTTGTTGTTCTCTATTGCGTCTTCCATTATCTTCCCTCCTAATCCTTTGTGTTAAGGCATTTCTCACGTTCAAGCACTCGATAACTTTCATTGCCGCGACGGTTTATGTGTTGTACAGTATTCCTTTGTTGTTCCATAATGCGATACCTTGAACTTCTTCTTCTAACAATATGTGCGCTTTGGTCTCTTCGCCTTTCCTCTTCGCGATATTCAGGATCACTTCTTCTTGCTAATATACGCTGAGAATTTTCAATTCTGTCTCTCTCCAAACTTTGCTCGCGAAACCTCCTCACAGATTGTATATTTCTCAGACGTCTTTGTCGAGATGATGTAATACGTAATAAGGGCATATTGAAATAATGTTTGTACATATAATGATTTTGCACTTCAATGTGAACTCAACAGTTCAATTATTATTGTACTTCTGAGGTCTATATTTCGTGTTGAAGACTTATATATTGTACTATTTTACCTGCTTTCGCATGGGCTACTTTACCTAATAGTCATTTATGTACCTGATTTCTAACAAGGCTGTAGCCTGTACTTGCAAACTATAAGTATATGTACCTGATCGTGCATCATGTTACTTTATTTTAAGTATTTTTCATTAAAAATTTTATTTGATATTCTAAATTTTAAAACTGAGATATATAAAGCGGTAAACACGATGCCTTGTCTATAAAATTTTTATTGTTTATACATATGTATGTATTTTTATTTGGTTATGTACAATTGCTCTTACATGTAACGCCTAAATATTTATGGATCTTTTTAAATTTTTTGAATTGATGATGATGAAATTGATGTTTTATAAATTTTAAAAATTATAACACGCTCATTTTTTCACATATATGAAGCTAATATTTATAGATGTACGTACTAAATTTCAAGTTTATAGCATAATTTTTGTGGTAGATACATAGATTTTTGTTTATTGTGGGTGGACTTAGTAATCGACCACGCCCATTTTAAGCACATTGATGGATGGGATATCTATAAATACGTGTACCAAATTTCAGGGTCATAGGTTAATTTTTGTGGTAGATATAAAGGTTTATGTTTATTGTGGGCGCGTCTGTTTAACGACCACGCCCATTTTAGGCACATCAATGGATGAGACAACTATGTATTTGCATACCAAATTTCAACTTCGTAGATCAACTTTTGTGGCAAATATAAAGATTTATATTGATTGTGGGCGTGTATATTATCGGACTACGCCCATTTTCGGCACATTGATGGATGGGATTTCTATAAATAGGTGTACCAAATTTCAGGGTCATAGGCTAATTTTTGTGGTAGATATAATGGTTTATGTTTATTGTGGGCGCGTATGTTAACCGACCACGCCCACGTTAGGCACACAATGGATGGCATAACTATGTATTTGCACACCAAATTTCAACTTCGTATATCAACTTTTGTGGCAAATATAAAGATTTATATTGATTGTGGGCGTATATGTTATCGGACCATGTCCATTTTCGGCTCATCGATGAAACTAATATTTGTAGATGTACATACTAAATTTCAAGTTTATAGCTTAATTTTTGTGGCAGATAGATAGATTTTTGTTGATTGTAGGCGTGGCTCTTTACCGAATTTTCCCATTTTAAATAGCGATCTGCGTGCATAAACGAAAAGTGACTGTACAAAATTTCAGCTCAATATCTCAAAATTTACGCTCGTGAGAGTGCCAACAACAGACGGGCACACGGATACACGGACATACATGTCTAAATCGACTCAGTTTTTGACGCTGATCAAGAATATATATACTTTGTAGGGTCTCTGACCCCTCCTTCTGGGTGTTGCAAATGGAAGAACAAAATTAGTATACCTTCATCACTGAGGTGGAGGGTATAAAAATGTAATTTTAAGTACTTATATACCATGTCTTCCAATTATAATAAAAAGTGTAGTAATGATTGAATAAAGAATATTTGATGGGGAGGGCTGATTGAGTGTTATTTGTTGTAGTGCGTGGCCACGAACGGGTTGAGATCCTCACCCCTGAGGTTGTAAAGCTAGCAAAAAACGGGGTAGCCAGATAACATCTCTGGCTGACTAGAATATATATGGTTTGTGGGGCCTCCGGGGCTTCCTTCGATGTGTTGTAAACGGATGATCAAAATGAATATACCCTCTTCCCTAAGGTGGAGGGTATAATAATAATGAACAACACCCGTAATCGTTGCGTCGTTAATTGCAACAATTGTAATAGATGCTTATAACCTAAACAAAGTTTCTAAACACAGCGTGTCTGTTATCTGACCTTGCCCTTACGACATCGATGGATGGGCTAACCTGTAATAAGTGCGCTAAATTTCAAATTCACAGGTCAACTTTTGTGGCAGATAAATAAATTTTTGTCGATTGTGGGCACTTGATTAATTTTGTTCATTTTAAATAGCGATCTGCGTACAAAACCTAAAAGTGCCTGTACAAATTATTGTATAAATATCTCAAAATTTACGCCCGTGAGAATGCCAACAACAGACAGACACATGGACACACGGCCATACATGCTAAATCGACTCAGTTTTTGCCGAGTTTTTGCTGATCAAGAATATATATACTTTGTAGGGTCTCTGACGCCTCCTTCGGGGTGTTGCAAGCGGAAGAACAAACTTAGTATACCCTTATCACTGAAGTGGAGGGTATCAAAAGGTTACCGCGATGTCAAACCATCGTCGGTGGGCTCATTTAGGCTGTGCCTAACTCTCACTAATTCCGCGACGTCGCGTTGCGGTTTATGATTTATGCCACTGCTGCTTTCAGGTTTGCCGGTGTCCACTGCGGGTGCGATGTTCTCTTCTTCTAAATGCAAAAAAAAGGCCAATGCAACCGCCACTATAATAATTCCGGCCATAATACTCATTAAGGATTTCGTTTCTAATTCTTTTAGTGATTTTAAGTTTTAAGTTTTGCGACTACATGGCGTGTATTAAAGAGAGTGAAAGTTCAACTTGATGCTTTTCTTGCTTGAAATGTAAGATTTTCGGTAGGTACGGGATGAGAGGTAGTGCATTTCCACTTCTCTTATAAATAGTAGAGTTAATTTTGATTGTATGAGTATATGTTATTAGGTAAGTTCGGGAAAGCTTTACTGTTTCGGCTTCTGTGACTGCTCTATCATGTACGTTGTTCAAAATTAATGTGCCATTCCCCACTTCTTCCACCATTGGAATGTGATCGGCCGTTTTAGTTGGGCAAAATGTTTCGTTTTTATTCAATAGCTGATTTAAGCACTCGAATGCACCGACTTTACAAATGTGGACTGAATTAAAGTCTGCACAGTTCGCTAGAGGGATAAACTGGTTTGAACAATGAGCCGCCTTGTTGGTTGAGAGGTTGATTACGGTGTTATTCTGTACTACAGGGAAAACTTTTACAAAACTACATAGCTTAATTGGTAATGGTGATTTTAATACGAAAAAAATTAGATCATTCTCTTGATATACTCTTATTCTAGATAACTTAAAAATGTGGGTTAAACTAAAATTGACTGGTACCGTGGTCAGAAGGTTTTCTAGTTCGTCTAAGTAGAATATTGAGGGATTCATTACTTCTACCTTTGCTAACATGATAAATAACGCAACATTGTTTAAATGAGTTATAACTTCTTGGTTCCTAGTCGCAAGTAATGAAATAAAACAAGTAGGAAAACTAAATTCGGCTTTGGCCGAATTTTAAATACCCTCCACCTTATTATAAGCACCGAAGAAATCAAGAACTAATAAGGCTTTCTATTAATTTCACAAATGAAATTTCATATTTTCCATATTCATCTATTTCAGTTTTAAAAGTAACACACAAATATAATTATTATGTTTAGAAAAAAATTATATATGCACTTTATTTAAAATTTTGATTAGTTAATTTTTTATGAATCCTTTTTTACTAAACTAAAAAATATACAATAATGGGTAAATCTATAAAATTCTTATCCTAATATAAATTAACTTATTCCTAAAATAATGCCGTCGTGGTAACTGTGCACCGTATTGTACGTTTTTGCTTCCACCGCCCCACTTAAAACTTTGCCAAATGCCCAGTCTATTTGCGTACATCCAACTGTAGTCGTTTTCGTCTTTTCTAACATAGAGCAAAAGCCCTCATTAATTAAGTTCCTTTCCATTAAACTGCTATTTGTCGCCCTACATATATTAAAATCACCAATAACAAGGAGTTTTTCGAATGTTTCACCCATTGTATATACAGTACCTACTGCCTCCATGAGTAAATTACTAAATGTTGTTTCGGAAAATGTGGAATTTCTATATAAAGTGATAACGCACATTGTTTTAAAACGGAAAGCTATTATTTGCAAAGTAGCGAACCGAGAACTATAATCTCGCTTGAACAAAACTTTCGCTTGACTACTCAGGTCGGACTTTATGTAAACTATTATTCCACGCTTTTATCGAGGAAGGCTATCGGATCCATTAATTCTTGCTAAAGTACAAAATCCTTCAACAGAACAGTCGTCCAACAGAAAAGTCCATGTCTCTACAAGACATAAAACGTCTATATCTCTTATATATCTATCACTGAATAAGTCTTGGTGGTGAGCGTTAAGGCTTTGTATATTTTGGTAATATATTTTTGTGTTTGCGCATACATTACGTGACGGACATAAAAATCTTTCTGTTCGGAGCCGGTCAAGTTCGACTTTGACAACGTCAGTGTCAGAAAATTGTTCTGGAGGGGTGAAACGTCCAATTATGAACAATCCTGATGCACTAGTAGCTCGACTGCAAGCTACATACATTGCAGCTCTATTTATTCTATCTGCAAGATGGACTACAACTTTGTTGTAAGTAGCTCCCTGACTCTTATGAATCGTAATACCCTCTGCTGGAACTACCGGAAATTGTCTCCTCTCAATATTAATTTGTACGTTACGTCTGTATTGAAATAATCTCTTATGTTTTTCAATAGGAGTCCATAGAGGTTCAGAATTATGAGGCTTTTTTCTTCTTGCCTGAGAGCCAACGTCCCTATTAGAAAATAGAATCCAAAGTGTCGATACGGCTTCCTGACTTATGTCTACTGCCATTAAAAGTCCTGTTGCACCGTTAACGAGTCCATCGGCAGTGTCAATATTTACTGTCCGCATATATTTAGCCGATGTCTTTAACGTAAGTTCTGTGGGAAGTCCTTGAGTCTCCGATGTTTTAAAATTCTTAATTGTATTTAAAATTGTCTGTTTTTGTTGTTCACTTAGAGAGTCAGCCTTAATAATGTCATAACTTCTAGAAATATACGCTTCCGTCGATATCTGTACTAAACGCTGTATATTATATGTGTCAGCTTCCTTATTAGACCAAAATAAATGAATAGCATCCAAAGGGACTTCTGTATGTAAATTCACTGTCCTTGATATAATTAAATCTATGTCTTCAGGATTCATTTGTCCAACTGCCATATTATTTAATGCAATTGCAAAAGTCCTGTCGTCTTTTTGCCGCATTATTTCGTCTAATTCATAAAAGTCGAACATATCCCAAAGCCCACGTCCTATTATATCTCCATAGGGATTATTTGGATTTGGATTTGGATTGAAAATCCAACGGTCACCTACAGGTGGAAGTTGTTTTAAATCACCGAAGACAATAATTGGAATACCACCAAAAGCCTCTGTAGTTTTAAATATTTGTTTTAGTCTTGAGTCCAGGAAACCTAACATTTTAGAACCAACCATCGACACTTCATCTATAATAATAAGTTTTACTTCAATCAGTTTAGCAATAAGTGAATTAACTGTATCGTTACTTAAGGGACGAATTTCTCCGGGCGACTGATTTACAGGCAAAGAGAAAAGGGAGTGAAGAGTATATTCTCCAATTCCAAATGCTGCTTTACCCGTTGGTGCACTTAGCAAAACCTTTGGGAGATCTGGATTGGATCCAGGAAGAGAATTAAGGCGTTGTGTTATTGCCTGATATATTGTTTGTATCAAGCGACTTTTACCTACACCCGCGCCACCTCCCACAAATTCATACAGCACTTCTTTTCTATTTATCTTGTACAGTACATGTTGGAAATATATCCGTTGCTTTTTATTCAGAGACCTTACGGATATTAACAAATCCTATACATTTACTAATGGAGGGAGTTTTATTAAATGGACACCTTCACTCAGATCGTCATTTTCTTCTTCGTCTATATTAAGTATATTTATGTCTCATAATCTCTGGCATAGGCAGAGCTCTGAATTCTTCATCTAATAACTGCGATGCAGCAATGTTGTCTTGTCGGGTTGGTTCATTTTCAGAATTTCCATCGTTATCGTTCTGAATTTCCTCTAAAGCGTTTTCCAATTCGTTTACCGACAATTTTTCGAATTGTTGTTGGTTTGTCATTATCAAGTCTCTATGTGAAGAACATGTTTGTTCGTTGTCGTTTTCTAAAATGTCTGTTACTTCATTACGCCACGGAAAATATAACATAACTATTTGTCTGAAATAGTCTGCTCTGGATGTATCCATATTTGATTTTGCAAATCGAAGAATAGCTGAATTCCTTCGTTTATAAATATATCCAAATTTATTTAAAAGTTGGAGACCAACTCCACTATACTCTGTTACGTTTTCGTTGTCATCTATATCTTCATCATTTCGTCTTTGGCGTATCGAAGATCTGCGTGTTTTTGAAAACACATAATTGGCAGCAAAATTGGCTAGACAGATGTCTTAAAGACTGTGAGGACTATGTTCGTAATAGTCTAATAAATTACTTTTAAAAATATCAATCGATTCTGTTGGTAGTCTTTCTAATTCTTGCCTAGATATTACCATTCGGACTCTCCTATCTGGATGGAATGTATTTATGAAAACATCTGTGTTACTACATTCGGACATACTCGTATGCATACCTAAAATATTGTAGGATGCTTCTTGAGCGGACACTTCGGACGCGTTTATAAATTTATTGCCAATGTGCTGTAAACGTTGACGGACAGTATAATTCTCTGTACGAATTTCCCTCATTGTCTCCTGCAATAGTCGCAAAACTCTCCTTTTTGACTTATTTATATAGTTCACTATATATGATACACAACCGTAAGCGTCCAAAATGTACTGTATGTCCATGTTAGCGCGATGTAACTTCAAAATAGTTGGATTGAAGGCGTTTATAAATATGTCCTTCGGTCGGCGTTTTAAAAATATCTGTGGTTTTTTAATAGAAAACCTTAGGGCAAAAATGTAGTCCTCGTAGCTCATATTAATACGTTCGTCAGACAATAATTGTTCAAATTGGTCAATACTATAAATATCTGACTCAGATTCCCTATTTAAAAAATTAAATACTTTTTCATAATTAACACGATGTCTTTGAATATTTTCGGATTCTTCGGACAGCGGAGACAAAGAATGCAGACCATGACACCTGACACTAGAATTGAATATTTATTAAGTGAAACCCAAAGACACACATCTCGACTATTGAGTGAATATGACAATAGTGTAAGGAATGGTCCGACTTGTGTTTGTGTTTGGTGTGGTGGACTGTGGTTTACGTCACAGGTAAAGTTTTTATCTAAAGAAATAGTTACAAGCCAACATGTCCACTTAAGTTGTGTATTCTTCCTGACTGATATTTTTCCATCCGAAGATGACCGTTATACGTTTTGCAAAACATGTCATTCTGCAGTTCGATCTGGTAATATACCGACATTATGTTTATCCAATGGTCTTCACTTTCCCACTATACCAAACGAACTAAAGGACTTGACAACTCTTGAAGAGAGATTCGTTGCTCCCAGAATACCGTTTATGAGAATAGTGTCCTTAGGTTATAAAAGAGAGTGCGCGATACGAGGTGCAGTCGTGATCGTACCGATTTCACTTGATAGAACAATAACCGTCCTTCCGAGATCTGAAGATCAGACAGAAGTAATACAAGTTTATTTGAAGCGTAGGTTGCAATATGACCGCAGTTTTATGACAGAGACTATACGACCGGCAAAGATATTTAGAGCCGCAGAGTATTTAATTAACACAGACTTATATAGGACGCACAACATTTCTATTTCTAATGAATGGCTGAACAGAAGACAGTCGAATGAGATAATGCCGTTTATTGCCAACGAAGAAGACAGAAATATAGTTCAAACTTGTTTAAACAATAACACAACCAATGATGACGTAGATAAATTAAATCTACAGGAGACCCTTTTAGACAATTTACAAATAGAAAATGTACCATTAGGTAGGATTTCTATAGCGCCTGCAGAGGGCAACAGATCATTAGACTTACTTATGGATGAAGACGCCAAGGAGTTGTCCTTTCCCACAATTTATTGTGGAATTAAACGAAGTTCAGTTACAATTTTAGGGAAGTTATAATATCAGAAGTTAGAAGATATGACAGACGATGCGCCAGAGTAGACAAAGTTCATTGAGAATCCGAAAAAAAGAAAGTTCTGGCAATGATTCGGCAATTTGGATTGCCAACTTTTTTTATCACATTGTCCGCAGCCGAATCACAGTGGTCTGAATTAATTGTTATTTTGGTGAAAGTTTTAGAAAAACGGGATATATTAGAAAACGATGTTCATAATTTAACAACGCAAGAAAAATATAATTTAATAAGGTCCGATCCGATTACATGTTCACGCTACTTCGATCAACGTGTCCGTCATTTATACAAACTTTTTAAGTGTGATGGTGGTGTATTTGACTCTCATTAAGTTATAAAGAATTATTGGAGAATAGAATTTCAGCAAAGAGGCTCTCCTCATGTACATGGAGTATATTGGTTAAAAGACGCACCACATATAACATTGACAGATGAACGTACATTCCCTGCGGTAACAGAATTTATTGACAAATATATCAGTACAAACTCGTCTGAGTCCGGAATAGAAAATTTCATAAATTATCAAATGCATAGGCATAGTAATACATGCCAAAGAGAAATATCGGGACAAAGGATTTGTAGATTCAAAATGCCTCATCCGCCAATGCCAAGAACAGAAATACTATTTCCGCTGTCCGAAGAATCCGAAAATATTCAAAGACATCGTGTTAATTATGAAAAAGTATTTAATTTTTTAAATACTAGGGAATCTGAGTCAGATATTTATAGTATTGACCAATTTGAACAATTTTTGTCTGACGAACGCATTAATATGAGCTACGAGGACTACATTTTTGCCCTAAGGTTTTCTATTAAAAAACCACAGATATTTTTAAAACGCCGACCGAAGGACATATTTATAAACGCCTTCAATCCAACTATTTTGAAGTTACATCGCGCTAACATGGACATACAGTACATTTTGGACGCTTACGGTTGTGTATCATATATAGTGAACTATATAAATAAGTCAAATAGGGGAGTTTTACGACTATTGCAGGAGACAATGAGGGAAATTCGTACAGAGAATTATACTGTCCGTCAACGTTTACAGCACATTGGCAATAAATTTATAAACGCGTCCGAAGTGTCCGCTCAAGAAGCATCCTACAATATTTTAGGTATGCATACGAGTATGTCCGAATGTAGTAACACAGATGTTTTCATAAATACATTCCATCCAGATAGGAGAGTCCGAATGGTAATATCTAGGCAAGAATTAGAAAGACTACCAACAGAATCGACTGATATTTTTAAAAGTAATTTATTAGACTATTACCAACATCGTCCTCACAGTCTTGAAGACATCTGTCTAGCCAATTTTGCTGCCAATTATGTGTTTTCAAAAACACGCAGATCTTCGATACGCCAAAGACGAAATGATGAAGATATAGATGACAACGAAAACGTAACAGAGTATAGTGGAGTTGGTCTCCAACTTTTAAATAAATTTGGATATATTTATAAACGAAGGAATTCAGCTATTCTTCGATTTGCAAAATCAAATATGGATACATCCAGAGCAGACTATTTCAGACAAATAGTTATGTTATATTTTCCGTGGCGTAATGAAGTAACAGACATTTTAGAAAACGACAACGAACAAACATGTTCTTCACATAGAGACTTGATAATGACAAACCAACAACAATTCGAAAAATTTTCGGTAAACGAATTGGAAAACGCTTTAGAGGAAATTCAGAACGATAACGATGGCAATTTTGAAAATGAACCAACCCGACAAGACAACATTGCTGCATCGCAGTTATCAGATGAAGAATTCAGAGCTCTGGCTATGCCAGAGATTAATAGAGACATAAATATACTTAATATAGACGAAGAAGAAAATGACGATCAGAGTGAAGGTGTCCGTTTAATAAAACTCCCTCCATTAGTAAATGTAGAGGATTTGTTAATATCCGTAAGGTCTCTGAATAAAAAGCAACGGATATATTTCCAACATGTACTGTACAAGATAAATAGAAAAGAAGTACTGTATGAATTTGTGGGAGGTGGCGCGGGTGTAGGTAAAAGTCGCTTGATACAAACAATAAATCAGGCAATAACACAACGATTTAATTCTCTTCCTGGATCCAATCCAGATCTCCCAAAGGTTTTGCTAAGTGCATCAACGGGTAAAGCAGCATTTGGAATTAGAAGATATACTCTTCACTCCCTTTTCTCTTTGCCTGTAAATCAGTCGTCCGGAGAAATTCGTCCCTTAAGTAACGATACAGTTAATTCACTTATTGCTAAACTGATTGAAGTAAAACTTATTATTATAGATGAAGTGTCGATGGTTGGTTCTAAAATGTTAGGTTTCCTGGACTCAAGACTAAAACAAATATTTAAACTACAGAGGCTTCTGGTGGTATTCCAATTATTGTCTTCGGTGATTTAAAACAACTTCCACCTGTAGGTGACCATTGGATTTTCAATCCAAATCCAAATAATCCCTATGGAGATATAATAGGACGTGGGCTTTGGGATATGTTCGACTTTTATGAATTAGACGAAATAATGCGGCAAAAAGACGACAGGACTTTTGCAATTGCATTAAATAACATGGCAGTTGGACAAATGAATCCTGAAGACATAGATTTAATTATATCAAGGACAGTGAATTTACATACAAAAGTCCCTTTGGATGCTATTCATTTATTTTGGTCTAATAAGGAAGCTGACACATATAATATACAGCGTTTAGTACAGATATCGACGGAAACGTATATTTCTAGAAGTTATGACATTATTAAGGCTGACTCTCTAAGTGAACAACAAAAACAGACAATTTTAAATACAATTAAGAATTTTAAAACGTCGGAGATTCAAGGACTTCCCACAGAACTTACGTTAAAGATATCGGCTAAATATATGCTGACAGTAAGTATTGACACTGCCGATGGACTCGTTAACGGTGCAACAGGACTTTTAATGGCAGTAGACATAAGTCAGGAAGCATACGGCTACGACACTTTGGATTCTATTTTCTAATAGGGACGTTGGCTCTCAGGCAAGAAGAAAAAAGCATCATAATTCTGAACCTCTATGGACTCCTATTGAAAAACATAAGAGATTATTTCAATACAGACGTAACGTACAAATTAATATTGAGAGGAGACAATTTCCGGTAGTTCCAGTAGAGGGTATTACGATTCATAAGAGTCAGGGAGCTACTTACAACAAAGTTGTAGTCCATCTTGCAGATAGAATAAATAGAGCTGCAATGTATGTAGCTTGCAGTCGAGCTACTAGTGCATCAGGATTGTTCATAATTGGACGTTTCACCCCTCCAAAACAATTTTCTGACACTGACGTTGTCAAAGTCGAACTTGACCGGCTCCGAACAGAAAGATTTTTATGTCCGTCACGTAATGTATGCACAAACACAAAAATATATTACCAAAATATACAAAGCCTTAACGCTCATCACCAAGACTTATTCAGTGATGGATATATAAGAGATATAAACGTTTTATGTCTTGTAGAGACATGGACTTTTCTGTTGGACGACGGTTCTGTTGAAGGATTTTGTACTTTAGCAAGAATTAATGGATCCGATAGCCTTCCTCGACAAAAGCGTGGAATAATAGTTTACATAAAGTCCGACCTGAGTAGTCGAGCGAAAGTTTTGTTCAAGCGAGATTATAGTTCTGGGTCCGCTACTTTACAAATAATAGCTTTCCGTTTTAAAAAAATGTGCGTTATCACTTTATATAGAAATTCCACATTTTCCGAAACAACATTTAGTAATTTACTCATGGAGGCAGTAGGTACTGTATATACTATGGGTGAAACATTCGAAAAACTTCTTGTTATTGGTGATTTTAATATATGTAGGGAGACAAATAGCAGTTTAATGGAAAGGAACTTAATTAATGAGGGCTTTTGCTCTATGTTAGAAAAGACGGAAACGACTACAGTTGGATGTACGCAAATAGACTGGGCATTTGGCAAAGTTTTAAGTGGGGCGGTGGAAGCAAAAACGTACAATACGGTGCACAGTTACCACGACGGCATTATTTTAGGAATAAGTTAATTTATATTAGGATAAGAATTTTATAGATTTACCCATTATTGTATATTTTTTAGTTTAGTAAAAAAGGATTCATAAAAAATTAACTAATCAAAATTTTAAATAAAGTGCATATATAATTTTTTTCTAAACATAATAATTATATTTGTGTGTTTCTTTTAAAACTGAAATAGATGAATATGGAAAATATGAAATTTCATTTGTGAAATTAATAGAAAGCCTTATTAGTTCTTGATTTCTTCGGTGCTTATAATAAGGTGGAGAATATTTAAAATTCGGCCAAAGCCGAATTTAGTTTTTCTACTTGTTTTTTTCTTGGGTTATGCTGTTTAGATTCCTTTGTAGGTTATTATTTTCGATTACCCTATTCAAATTGTTCTTTAAGACATCGAAGTCTCCGTGGTCTGGAGTTCCTGCTATGAATTTCAGAGCCGAACCTAAAAAATCTAGGGATGTAGGCACCCGTCGATGGACTCTTAAGACATCCAAGTAGCGTTGTATGTCATTAATCTGGAGTTCGAGTTCGGTTATCAAATTTTGCTCTGTAACGTTTTTTAATATTTCTTTAGTGTCTTGAATTGTACTCTCAAAGTAGTAAAATTTGCGGTATGTAATACCTATCATAATTATCATAAGTAGCCACATCACCGGTTGTTACTGCTATGAACGAAACTGAGAGAGAGACTATGATTCCAAATGAACCAGTTATTAAGAGCAAAGTCAGTCTGGAAAAAAAAAGCAAAAAGGAGAGAAAAAAAAAAGGAAGAGAAAATTACGGTAAGCTGTTTATCTTAAATTGTCTTTATTGATTCTTTTACCCTCTATTAAGACTGCAGTTCATAAGTCTCTTTCTACTGTCTTCTCTTCAAAAATTTTTTAATATGATTTTCCCAACCGTTTATTTCTACGGACGTAGACTTTATTTCCAGGTTGAAAGATTCTAGTGGTTGTGTTTTACTTCGATCAAGTAGTCTTTGTTGAGCTTGTCTAACTTTGTCCTTTATTTGAGCTCTCTTTTGGTCGTTTGAGTTGTTCAGGGCATCAAAAGGCTTAGTGTTGGTAACTGAATGAATACTATGATTATATTTATAGGTAGCTAACAATAAGAGTTCGGTAGGGTCGACTGCTGTTCCTTTACGCAGCGAGCGATTTCTAGTAATGTTGAGTGAAATCTTTCCACTTGACCATTATTTTCGCTGTGCATAGTTGGCACAAAAAATTGCTGTGCTCCAAAGTGGTCACGAATCAATGTGCTTATAGTACCTGATTTAAAATCTTTTTCATTATCTGACACTATTAATTTTACACTGTTAAATTTTGCTAATATTTGTATTAAAGCTGCTTATATATCAATTGTTGATCTTGACGCAAGTGGTATAATAGTGACTAATTTAGTGAATTTGTCTATGCATATTAGAAAATGTTGTTTGTTTGTTATAAGAATATCTATATGAAATACCCCTGGGTAATTGGGTAAAGGTGTGGGGTTAATTAGATTTTGAAGTGGTTTCCTCTGATATTTATTCTCTGCACATATTCTGCAGTTTGCTATTATTGATTTTAATTTCTTTTTTATTCCGGGGAAATAACATTCTATTATAATATGTGCAAAATTTTCACTCAAGGATCTATGAGCTTTATTATGTTCATTGGTGACAATTTCTCATAGATCATCTTCCCTACCGACATCTATCATCAGTTTTTGACTATGCAAAAATTTAACGGACGGAAAGACCAATAGAATAGGCTGTGTGATTTTTGCCAAGATAGGCAGGTCGCATTAAATTACATTAACGATGCCTATATTAATAATGGATGTTAATTTATTAATTAAGCCATTCACAAAAGAGTATTCTACGTAGTGCCGGGTAAATTTTTGAAAGTATATTTTAAAGCGCCTACTGTCGTTTTCGCCTTTAGTTGTTATTAGTTGACTTTTGTGCTAGTTTATAGGATAGTCGATGCTTTTAATTGTTTTTGATACAGACACCTAAAAATGATCTCAGAGATTTTCATGATTTTGGCTCTTCATATTCGGTTATAGCTTTAATTTTGGAAGAACATGTTGATATGCCCTTTTCTGACACTTTAAAACCTAAAAATTCTACTTCTTTCCCTAAAAGTTTGAATTTTTCTACTGAAATTCTTATTCCAGAGCTAATTTTTGAACGATATTTTCTATATCTTGTAAATGTTTATTTTTGTCAAGAGAGTAAATTATTATGTCGTCCATATAAACTTGACATGTTTTCCCTATGTAATCTCTCAATATGTCGTGAATTGCCCTTTGGACGATACTAGGTGCTTTTTTAGCCCAAATGACAAGCGGCAAAATTCGTACTTGCCACTAACTTACACTAAAAGCTGTCTTTTTTTTTGTCGGACCCTTTTAGGGTGATTTGATGGAAGCTTGATTTGAAGTCCAATGTGGTGAATAATTCGGATTACCTAGATTCGACAGGAACACAGATATGTCAGGTATTGGATATCTATCTATAAGTCTGTTCATTTACTTTTCTAAGATCTATTACTAATCTATGTTTAGTTTTTGATTGAACCCCTTTTTTTCACTATATAGAGAATTATAAGCAGAATAAGATTCAATTTCAATTTCATTTATTTATAAATAATATCAGTAGTAAACAATATATTATTACAGTGGTTAAGAGTTCAGGCCGTATGAGAGCCTGTGCTACTTAAATATTAATTAACAATTTTTTATAATTGATGAATAAACAATAATTTTATTAATGTTAAGTAAGGGAAAAGTTCAAAACCTTACAATATATACATATAAAGAAAAAAAAATATTTATTTAATTGTTTTTTTTATTATTTTTTATTTTAATCTTTTTTATTCGTTTTTAAATTTTTATTTGTAACAGAGTGGGGAGGGAAACGCGGAAGTGGATTTAATCCTAGGACTGGAGGATAATAGTATCATGCACGGACTGCTCGCAACGTAAATTATAATTTTGTGACAGTTTTATAATCCTGTCTCTGACCAATTCTATATTGTCTATTGAGTACAGACGTAACGTGGAGTAATATCGTGGCTTATTATATATCATTTTCAGTGGCTTGTTCTGTACACTTTGTAATTTTTTTAAATGACATTGTGCTACTTTACTCCATACTGGAGCAGCATAAAATATTATAGCTTGAAATATACTTTATAGCAATAATTTATTAGATATACTTAAACTGGAATTTATATTAATAAAGCCGTATAAAACTTTTACTATATTATTCACTTTGTTAACAACGTATGCAATATAGTGTGAAAAGTTAATTTTAGGGTCCAAGATGACGCCTAAATATTTGGAGGATCATTGAATGTTCATATTATTTATACAGAAACGAGCCGCCCTTCTTTTAGTAAAATATATTACTTGGAATTTTTCTATATTGATAGAAATTTTCTATTTGAAGAAATAGTTTTCTAACTCTGACAATCCTTGTTAAAGTTTTCTAACAATATCATCAGCATAAACATCATGACAAAAAATCGCGGTTTCATCGGCGAATATGGATGAGGTGAGGGTATTCTGGAAAATCTACTGTAAAGATAAAATATAAAACTGGGGACAGATAGGAACCTTGCGGACAACCAGAGGTTATACGTACTGGAGTTGAAGCAGAATTTCCAACAAAAACTTTATATGTTCTGTTAGTTAAGAAGCTTTGCATCATTTCTATCACCGCTATGGGAAAACTATAACAAATCATTTTGTGGATTAATCCGTCGTGTCAAACTGAGTCAAATGAAGACTTAATATCCAACAGCATGCTTCTTATATGAATTTTCTAATGCATGTGGAGTATTATGTTCTTTTCTAAAACCAAATTGTTGAAGAGGTAAAATGTTGTTACTTTCACAAAATTGAACCAATTTTTCTTTTATAATTTTCTCAAAGATCTTACTTATGGAGGACATCAAATTAATTGGTCTATGGGAAAACGGAGAATCTGGAATTTTGTTCGGTTTACAAGTTGCAATAACTTTAGCTTCTTTCCAACAATTTGGAAAGTAGCATTCTTTTAGACAGCTATTGAATAATTAAATAAGAAAAAAATAGCTTTCCTTGGAAGTTGTTTTAAAATCTTATTGCTTATGCCGATTCGATTTCTGGCGATTTTCTATTGTTAAGTTTTCTAATTATACTGTTTATGAGACTTTCAGAAATATAACAACCGTTAGGTAAGATAACATCGTGCCGGTTTAAATCAATAATTGAGTTATTGACAGTATTAATGTCGCTAAAATTTTCAGTAAATGAATGATTAGTTTTAAATATGTTTGCTAGTAGCTCACTTTTCTTGGGAGGAGTAGCAAAACGTTGATTACAATGTTTCAAAATAGGCATGTGCTTAAATTTCTTCCGTACCACTTTCGATAAATTCCAAAAGGGAGAAGAGGCTTTGTCAAAGTTAGACAAAAGACTAATCTAAGACTTATTGCGTTCTAGGGTACTTTGATTTTTAATCCTTTTATTTAATTTATTGACGCTTTGTTTAGTCTATATGTCATCCAATAATATTTACCAAAATTGCGAAAACCTATTAATGCCTTAATATGATGTGCAAGGGGTTTGTGATTATGTGGTTGTGGTGTCATTAATGCAGGATATCATTGGCAGGTGGTCAGAGCTTAGTTCGTTAACAACAAAAGGTTCTGTTAATTTAGTAGGGATGTTAGTTAAAAAGAAATCAAGAGTGTAAGGTTGAGAATTTCCTTTGGTTGGAACAAAGGTCGGACAACTCGGATATTTCAAAACCATACATCGGATAAAATTCTATAATGTAAAATATTACCCCAGCAATTTGCACGAGTACAACCCAAAGCACGATGTCTGCGGTTAAAATCACCCCTCAGTATTAAATCATTGGGACAGTGGTTCAATTTAATTATTCCATCATTTACAAGAGATTCTATATTTTAATTAACGAATTCCAACCGAAGTTGGATACGGATACGACCTAGAATATATAGGATTGTCGTGTTTAGTGCGTACCTCGGCACGGATGTTTGTATTGTAGGGTAGTGCCCTATCAGAATCGACAAAAGCAAACCAGTTTCTTGCCAGCATATCTTCGACTTTATCTTTCACAGTCCCAGAAATATTTGTTTCTATGCTGTTAATTATTTGCGCTTTTTGCTCATAATCAAGGCGATTTATCTCATTCCCGTAACGGAGAATATGCTTTTCCCAACGTCTATGGCTGCCTTGCTTCTTTTAATAGATCGTACCCTATAATTCCATCAAATTTGTGAAGGTTGGGCAATAGAAAAAACGTTGCAGTACGTTCAAACAAAGTTAGTTGACATTTGAAACTAACACTACGTTTACACTGATGAAGTTGTCGCGGTTGAGAGGGTTATATTTTTAACCACATTGATTTTTATAAAATTTAACAATCTCATTAACAGATAACCACGTAGTTAACGACCTTAAATTTCAATGTAACTCTGAAAAAGTACCTAAAAATACAACTCTTTACGACAAAATTTCTCTGATATATCAAATAATAACTGTTGTCACAAATAAATTAAATAAATGTTTTCGTTTAAAATTGAAGAAAATGAAGAAAATGAAGAAAATGGTCACATATGAAATAAATTAAAAGTGCTGATTTTTTTTATGTACTCAAATATTCTTCGTATAACTTTATTATTATTTTTTTTTTTTGCTTTTCAATATTGCTAAAAGTAACGTTTTTATTGGAAATTGTATACAAAATTGTACTTAAAATATTTTCCATATTTATAAGAGAAATAAACGTCATAACATAAAATATCAGAATTGTAATCATATCAGTGGAAACGTACGTAGTTAGGTAACGTGTTGACTCTGAAAATCTCGCCTATGTAAACGTAGTGTAAGAGGTTTTATATCTGGTTAAAGCGTTACAATGTTGTGTCGTCTATCAAGGTGTTTATGTTTCAACGGGACATATTAATGATGTGCCATTTCGCACGTTGTTCTTTTTAAACACTATTTGCGTAAGTACATGAAATAGTCATATACATAAATATGGCAATATGAACTTATTTTTTAGAGGATTATAAAAGGTGGAGGGTATTTAAGTTTCGGTCTTAAACGAACTTCTTTATCTTGTTTTCTTTTTCTTTGCTTTTGCTTTCTTAAGCATATATAAAAATGTATAGCTTTATTATTCGTTTTCGCTACCTGAAACCTAAGATTCTCTTTTTATAAACAATTTATGTGAAATATCAATCAATTCATTTACCTGTTTGTATGAACAATTTATTAGAAATAAAATTAATAAGAATACATTGTGTGCAAATATAAATCAACATTTTGGTTTACGATCCCCAATTTTTCATCATCAACATTTGGCCCAACGAGCGGGACACTCAATTCCCACTAACATCTGTTATCAGTTTATCTACCCATTATCATTTTGATCCGTCAAGCCGATTCAAGCACATATCATAATTTGGACATAAATTTTGGATCCCCACACCACATTACGTTCAGTATTTTTATGGAGAGTGAGTAAGTTTTCAGTTTTCATTTTATACATATATATATAAAGAAAGATTACCAGAATTCTCTTTTATATAACGGTAAATCTTTGGTCTATACCAAATTCTTACATGCGTATTAAGATAAAATTTTGTGTCTTAAATACTAACGGTACATTAAATTCTTACATACGCATTAAGATTTTTCTTTCGTCTCAAGTACCAACGGCATATCTATTGCACTGTGTGCTATATATATAAAAACGTTCATTTACTCAATTATGTTTTATTGTCAAATTGTTGTAAAAGTTAATTTTTTTCATTTTTACTATAATAAATTTATTTGATTCTTTGCCTATCCATCAATAATATCTATCGCTCATATATTCAAGGTCAATTTTTATACCCTCCACCTCAGTGATGAGGGTATACTAATTTTGTTCTTCCGTTTGCAACACCCAGAAGGAGGCGGCATAGACCCTACAAAGTATATATATTCTTGATGAGCGTCAAAAACTGAGTCGATTTAGACATGTATGTCCGTGTGTCCGTCTGTTGTTGGCACTCTCACGAGCGTAAATTTTGAGATATTGAGCTGAAATTTTGTACACTCACTTTTAGTTTATGCACGCAGATCGCTATTTAAAATGGGCAAATTCGGTAAAGAGCCACGCCTACAATCAACAAAAATCTATCTATCTGCCACAAAAATTAAGCTATAAACTTGAAATTTAGTATGTACATCTATAAATATTAGTTTCATCGATGTGCCGAAAATGGGCGTGGTCTGATAACATACACGCCCACAATCAATATAAATCTTTATATTTGCCACAAAAGTTGATCTACGAAGTTGAAATTTGGTATGCAAATACATAGTTATCCCATCCATTGATGTGCGTAAAATGGGCGTGGTCGTTTAACAGATGCGCCCACAATAAACATAAACCTTTATATCTACCACAAAAATTAACCTATGACCCTGAAATTTGGTACACGTATTTATAGATATCCCATCCATCAATGTGCTTAAAATGGGTGTGGTCGGTTACTAAGTCCACCCACAATAAACAAAAATCTATGTATCTACCACAAAAATTAAGCTATAAACTTGAAATTTAGTATGTACATCTATAAATATTAGCTTCATAGATGTGAAAAAATGAGCGTGTTATAATTTTTAAAATTTATAAAACATCAATTTCATCATCATCAATTCAAAAAATTTGAAAAGATCCATAAATATTTAGGCGTTACATGTAAGAGCAATTGTACATAACCAAATAAAAATACATACATATGTATAAACAACAAAAATTTTATAGACAAGGCATCGTGTTTACCGCTTTATATATCTCAGTTTTAAAATTTAGAATATCAAATAAAATTTTTAATGAAAAATACTTAAAATAAAGTAACATGATGCACGATCAGGTACATATACTTATAGTTTGCACGTACAGGCTACAGCCTTGTTAGAAATCAGGTACATAAATGACTATTAGGTAAAGTAGCCCATGCGAAAGCAGGTAAAATAGTACAATATATAAGTCTTCAACACGAAATATAGACCTCAGAAGTACAACAATAATTGAACTGTTGAGTTCACATTGAAGTGCAAAAAAATATTATATGTACAAACATTATTTCAATATGCCCTTATTACGTATTACATCATCTCGATAAAGACGTCTGAGAAATATACAATCTGTGAGGAGGTTTCGCGAGCAAAGTTTGGAGAGAGACAGAATTGAAAATTCTCAGCGTATATTAGCAAGAAGAAGTGATCTTGAATATCGCGAAGAGGAAAGGCGAAGAGACCAAAGCGCACATATTGTTAGAAGAAGAAGTTCAAGGTATCGCATTATGGAACAACAAAGGAATACTGTACAACACATAAACCGTCGCGGCAATGAAAGTTATCGAGTGCTTGAACGTCGGAGAAATGCCTTAACACAAAGGATTAGGAGGGAAGATAATGGAAGACGCAATAGAGAACAACAAGTTAATACTGCCCAGCATAGGCGCCATCGAGAAATCGAAGTCTTTAGAAGGAGTGAAAGGCTGAGAAATACATTAACACAAAGAAATAGGAGGGAGGATGATGGAACCCGCGCTAGAGAACAACAAATTAATACTGCCCAGCATAGGCGCCACCGCGAAAACGAAGTCTTTAGAAAGAGTGAAAGGCTGAGAAATACAATAACACAAAGAAATAGGAGGGAGGATGATGGAATCCGCGCTAGAGAACAACAAATTAATACTGAACAGCATAGGCGCCATCGCGAACATGAAGTGCTTAGGACAATTGAAAGTCTGAGAAATGCCTTAACACAAAGGATACGGAGAGAAGATGAGAGTCGACATGCTAGAGAACAACAAGTCAATACTGAACAGCATAGGCGCCATCGCGAAAACCAAGTTTATAGGAGAAGTGAAAGACTGAGAAACGCCTTAACACAAACAATACGGAGAGAAGATGAGAGAAGACGCGCTAGAGAACAACTAGTTAATACTGAACAGCATAGGCGCCATCGCGAAAACGAAGTTTATAGAAGAAGTGAAAGACTGAGAAACGCCTTAACACAAACGATACGGAGACAAGATGAGGGAAGACGCGCTAGAGAACAACTAGTTAATATTGAACAGCATAGGCGCCATCGCGAAAATGAAGTTTATAGGAGAAGTGAAAGGGTGAGGAATGTATTAACACAAAGGATTAGGAGAGATGACGATAAAAGACGTGCTTTAGAGCAACATATTAATACTGAACAGCACAGGTAAAAGTCGCTTGATACAAACAATATATCAGACAATAACACAACGCTTTAATTCTCTTCCTGGATCCAATCCAGATCTCCCAAAGGTTTTGCTAAGTGCACCAACGGGTAAAGCAGCATTTGGAATTGGAGGATATACTCTTCACTCCCTTTTCTCTTTGCCTGTAAATCAATCGTCCGGAGAAATTCGTCCCTTAAGTAACGATACAGTTAATTCACTTATTGCTAAACTGATTGAAGTAAAACTTATTATTATAGATGAAGTGTCGATGGTTGGTTCTAAAATGTTAGGTTTCCTGGACTCAAGACTGAAACAAATATTTAAACTACAGAGGCTTTTGGTGGTATTCCAATTATTGTCTCCGGTGATTTAAAACAACTTCCACCTGTAGGTAACCGTTGGATTTTCAATCCAAATCCAAATCCAAATAATCCCTATGGAGATATAATAGGACGTGGGCTTTGGGATATGTTCGACTTTTATGAATTAGACATAGATTTAATTATATCAAGGACAGTGATTTACATACAGAAGTCCCTTTGGATGCTATTCATTTATTTTGGTCTAATAAGGAAGCTGACACATATAATATACAGCGTTTAGTACAGATATCGACGGAAGCGCATATTTCTAGAAGTTATAACATTATTAAGGCTGACTCTCTAAGTGAACAACAAAAACAGACAATTTTAAGTACAATTAAGAATTTAAAACGTCGCAGACTCAAGGACTTCCCACAGAACTTACATTAAAGACATCGGCTAAATATATGCTGACAGTAAATATTGATACTGCCGATGGATTCGTTAACGGTGCAACAGGACTTTTAATGGCAGTAGACATAAGTCAGGAAGCCGTATCGACACTTTGGATTCTATTTTCTAATAGGGACGTTGGCTCTCAGGCAAGAAGGAAAAAGCCTCATAATTCTGAACCTCTATGGACTCCTATTGAAAAACATAACAGATTATTTCAATACAGACGTAACGTACAAATTAATATTGAGAGGAGACAATTTCCGGTAGTTCCAGCACAGGGTATTACGATTCATAAGAGTCAGGGAGCTACTTACAACAAAGTTGTAGTCCATCTTGCAGATAGAATAAATAGAGCTGCAATATATGTAGCTTGCAGTCGAGCTACTAGTGCATTAGGATTGTTCATAATTGGACGTTTCACCCCTCCAGAACAATTTTCTGACACTGACGTTGTCAAAGTCGAACTTGACCGGCTCCGAACAGAAAGATTTTTATGTCCGTCACCTAATGTATGCGCAAACACAAAAATATATTACCAAAATATACAAAGCCTTAACGCTCACCACCAAGACTTATTCAGTGATAGATATATAAGGGATATAGACGTTTTATGTCTTGTAGAGACATGGACTTTTCTGTTGGACGACTGTTCTGTTGAAGGATTTTGTACTTTAGCAAGAATTAATGGATCCGATAGACTTCCTCGACAAAAGCGTGGAATAATAGTTTACATAAAGTCCGACCTGAGTAGTCAAGCGAAAGTTTTGTTCAAGCGAAATTATAGTTCTCGGTTCGCTACTTTGCAAATAATAGCTTTCCGTTTTAAAACAATGTGCGTTATCACTTTATATAGAAATTCCACATTTTCCGAAACAACATTTAGTAATTTACTCATGGAGGCAGTAGGTACTGTATATACTATGGGTGAAACATTCGAAAAACTTCTTGTTATTGGTGATTTTAATATATGTAGGGCGACAAATAGCAGTTTAATGGAAAGGAACTTAATTAATGAGGGCTTTTGCTTTTGAACGACAATTTGGTAAACGACAAATTTCCACTAACTGCACTTGAAGACGTTCTTGACAAACTGGGAAGAGCTAAATATTTTTCTACGTTAGATATGACTAGTTTTTTTCACCAAATGAACCTACACAAAGATTACAGACCCCTAATAGCATTCTCAACAAGCAAAGAACATTTCCAACTTAAACGACTACCATTCGCACTCAAAATTTTATCAAACAGTTTTCAGAGAATGCTCACAATAGCTTTAAGTGGACTGGACTCCAACGCCTTCCTCTATGTGGACCATATCATTATATTTGGCTGCACACTCAAACACCACAACGACAATCTCATAAAAGTATTCACTAGACTACAGAAATATAATTTAAAACTCAATGCTAGTAAATGTACCTTTTTGGTATCCGAAGTCATATATCTTGGACATCTGATAACTACGAATGGCGAAGATTCTGTTTGCGTTATTCTATCACGCCCATTTTTGGCACAGTGTTGGATAACGGTAACACTTATATATATACCAAATTTCAACTTGATGCCTAGTATTGTGCGATATATAATTTTTTAAAGATACAATTTTTTGAGGTATGTTGAGATTTTTCGTTTATTTCGGGCGTGTGTCTTAACCGATTTGGCCCAATTTCAAAATGAAATAGCGAAATTTAACTAAGAATAAGTATGCAAAGTTTCAATTTGACATCTCAAAAATTACGGCCGTGAGAGTGCCAACAACAGACGGACATGTCTCAAACGATTTCTCTTTTCATGCTGATTAAGAATATATATGGTTTGTGGGGTCTCCGAGGCTTCCTTCGATGTGTTGTAAACGGATGATCAAAATGAATATACCCTTTCCCTAAGGTGAAGGGTATAAAAAAGGAAAAAATAAAACAAATGCTGATGCTTTGTCACGGATTAAAATAGATACTGTTTAAATGATACGTTAAAAGATATGATATCTAAGAAGATAAATGTTATAACAAGAGGGAAAAAGTTAAAAATGATGAATAATGAAAAGATAACAAATAACGCTGTAATATTAACCATACAGACTGTACTAACCAACCAAAGTCTGGCCAACTTTATACTTAGGATTGTATTTCAATGTCTGATGTAAATAAATTAAAGAAATTAAAAATTAAATTTATCAAGGGGAAAAACAAAACAAAGAAGAAAGTTAATATAGATATAAATAAAAAAGATATACTATTACGATGCGGTGAAAATCCACCGAATTTCGATCCGATTATGGATTATTTATGTTAAAAGCAATCAAGAATAATAATCCCGTTAGAAATAAAGGTTTGTAAAATAAATCCAATGAATATTAATATAACAAAAAGTTTTTATAATTTATTTTATAATAATGTGTAAATAATGAAAAGAAAACACAACCAATCACAAGCGAAGTTAACAACTCAATATGAACAAGTAGAAAAACTAAATTCGGCTTTGGCCGAATTTTAAATACCCTCCATCTTATTATAAGCACCGAAGAAATCAAGAACTAATAAGGCTTTCTATTAATTTCACAAATGAAATTTCATATTTTCCATATTCATCTATTTCAGTTTTAAAAGAAACACACAAATATAATTATTATGTTTAGAAAAAAATTATATATGCACTTTATTTAAAATTTTGATTAGTTAATTTTTTATGAATCTTTTTTTACTAAACTAAAAAATATACAATACAACATATGAACAATAATGGGTAAATCTATAAAATTCTTATCCTAATATAAATTAACTTATTCCTAAAATAATGCCGTCGTGGTAACTGTGCACCGTATTGTACGTTTTTGCTTCCACCGCCCCACTTAAAACTTTGCCAAATGCCCAGTCTATTTGCATACATCCAACTGTAGTCGTTTCCGTCTTTTCTAACATAGAGCAAAAGCCCTCATTAATTAAGTTCCTTTCCATTAAACTGCTATTTGTCTCCCTACATATATTAAAATCACCAATAACAAGAAGTTTTTCGAATGTTTCACCCATAGTATATACAGTACCTACTGCCTCTATGAGTAAATTACTAAATGTTGTTTCGGAAAATGTGGAATTTCTATATAAAGTGATAACGCACATTGTTTTAAAACGGAAAGCTATTATTTGTAAAGTAGCGGACCCAGAACTATAATCTCGCTTGAACAAAACTTTCGCTTGACTACTCAGGTCGGACTTTATGTAAACTATTATTCTACGCTTTTGTCGAGGAAGGCTATCGGATCCATTAATTCTTCCTAAAGTACAAAATCCTTCAACAGAACGGTCGTCCAACAGAAAAGTCCATGTCTCTACAAGACATAAAACGTCTATATCTCTTATATATCTATCACTGAATAAGTCTTGGTGGTGAGCGTTAAGGCTTTGTATATTTTGGTAATATATTTTTGTGTTTGCGCATATATTAGGTGACGGACATAAAAATCTTTCTGTTCGGAGCCGGTCAAGTTCGACTTTGAAAACGTCAGTGTCAGAAAATTGTTTTGGAGGGGTGAAACGTCCAATTATGAACAATCCTAATGCACTAGTAGCTCGACTGCAAGCTACATACATTGCAGCTCTATTTATTCTATCTGCAAGATGGACTACAACTTTGTTGTAAGTAGCTCCCTGACTCTTATGAATTGTAATACCCTCTGCTGGAACTACCGGAAATTGTCTCCTCTCAATATTAATTTGCACGTTACGTCTGTATTGAAATAATCTGTTATGTTTTTCAATAGGAGTCCATAGAGGTTCAGAATTATGAGGCTTTTTTCTTCTTGCCTGTGAGCCAACGTCCCTATTAGAAAATAGAATTCAAAGTGTCGATACGGCTTCCTGACTTATGTCTACTGCCATTAAAAGTCCTGTTGCACCGTTAACGAGTCCATCTGCAGTATCAATATTTACTGTCAGCATATATTTAGCCGATGTCTTTAACGTAAGTTCTATGGGAAGTCCTTGAGTCTCCGAAATTTAAAATTCTTAATTGTATTTAAAATTGTCTGTTTTTGTTTTTCACTTAGAGAGTCAGCCTTAATAATATCATAACTTCTAGAAATATGCGCTTCCGTCGATATCTGTGCTAAATGCTGTATATTATATGTGTCAGCTTCCTTATTAGACCAAAATAAATGAATAGCATCCAAAGGGACTTCTGTATGTAAATTCACTGTCCTTGATATAATTAAATCTATGTCTTCAGGATTCATTTGTCCAACTGCCATGTTATTTAATGCAATTGCAAAAGTCCTGTCGTCTCTTTGTCGCATTATTTCGTCTAATTCATAAAAGTCGAACATATCCCAAAGCCCACGTCCTATTATATCTCCGTAGGGATTATTTGGATTTGGATTGAAAATCCAACGGTCACCTACAGGTGGAAGTTGTTTTAAATCACCGAAGACAATAATTGGAATACCACCAAAAGCCTCTGTAGTTTAAATATTTGTTTTAGTCTTGAGTCCAGGAAACCTAACATTTTAGAACCAACCATCGACACTTCATCTATAATAATAAGTTTTACTTCAATCAGTTTAGCAATAAGTGAATTAACTGTACTTAAGGGACGAATTTCTCCGGACGACTGATTTACAGGCAAAGAGAAAAGGGAGTGAAGAGTATATCCTCCAATTCCAAATGCTGCTTTACCCGTTGGTGCACTTAGCAAAACCTTTGGGAGATCTGGATTGGATCCAGGAAGAGAATTAAAGCGTTGTGTTATTGCCTGATATATTGTTTGTATCAAGCGACTTTTACCTACACCCGCGCCACCTCCCACAAATTCATACAGCACTTCTTTTCTATTTATCTTGTACAGTACATGTTGGAAATATATCCGTTGCTTTTTATTCAGAGACCTTACGGATATTAACAAATCCTCTACATTTACTAATGGAGGGAGTTTTATTAAGCGGACACCTTCACTCTGATCGTCATTTTCTTCTTCGTCTATATTAAGTATATTTATGTCTCTATTAATCTCTGGCATAGCCAGAGCTCTGAATTCTTCATCTGATAACTGCGATGCAGCAATGTTGTCTTGTCGGGTTGGTTCATTTTCAGAATTGCCATCGTTATCGTTCTGAATTTCCTCTAAAGCGTTTTCCAATTCGTTTACCGAAAATTTTTCGAATTGTTGTTGGTTTGTCATTATCAAGTCTCTATGTGAAGAACATGTTTGTCCGTTGTCGTTTTCTAAAATGTCTGTTACTTCATTACGCCACGGAAAGTATAACATAACTATTTGTCTGAAATAGTCTGCTCTGGATGTATCCATATTTGATTTTGCAAATCGAAGAATAGCTGAATTCCTTCGTTTATAAATATATCCAAAATTATTTAAAAGTTGGAGACCAACTCCACTATACTCTGTTACGTCTTCGTTGTCATCTATATCTTCATCTTCTCGTCTTTGGCGTATCGAAGTTCTGCGTGTTTTTGAAAACACATAATTGGCAGCAAAATTGGCTAGACAGATGTCTTCAAGACTGTGAGGACGATGTTGGTAATAGTCTAATAAATTACTTTTAAAAATATCAGTCGATTCTGTTGGTAGTCTTTCTAATTCTTGCCTAGATTTTACCATTCGGACTCTCCTATCTGGATGGAATGTATTTATGAAAACATCTGTGTTACTACATTCGGACATATGCATACCTAAAATATTGTAGGATGCTTCTTGAGCGGACACTTCGGACGCGTTTATAAATTTATTGCCAATGTGCTGTAAACGTTGAAGGACAGTATAATTCTCTGTACGAATTTCCCTCATTGTCTCCTGCAATAATCGCGAAACTCCCCTGTTTGACTTATTTATATAGTTCACTATATATGATACACAACCCTAAGCGTCCAAAATGTACTGTATGTCCATGTTATCGCGATGTAACTTCAAAATAGTTGGATTGAAGGCGTTTATAAATATGTCCTTCGGTCGGCGTTTTAAAAATATCTGTGTTTTTTTAATAGAAAACCTTAGGGCAAAAATGTAGTCCTCGTAGCTCATATTAATGCGTTCGTCAGACAAAAGTTGTTCAAATTGGTCAATACTATAAATATCTGACTCAGATTCCCTGGTATTTAAAAAATTAAATACTTTTTCATAATTAACACGATGTCTTTGAATATTTTCGGATTCTTCGGACAGCGGAAATAGTATTTCTGTTCTTGGCATTGGCGGATGAGGCATTTTGAATCTACAAATCCTTTGTCCCGATATTTCTCTTTGGCATGTATTACTATGCCTATGCATTTGATAATTTATGAAATTTTTTATTCCGGACTCAGACGAGTTTGTACTGATATGTTTGTCAATAAATTCTGTTACCGCAGGGAATGTACGTTCATCTGTCAATGTTATATGTGGTGCGTCTTTTAACCAATATACTCCATGTACATGAGGAGAGCCTCTTTGCTGAAATTCTATTCTCCAATAATACTTTATAACTTTATGAGAGTCAAATACACCACCACCACACTTAAAAAGTTTGTATAAATGACGGACACGTTGATCGAAGTACACTTGAAGATGTAATCGGATCGGACCTTATTAAATTATATTTTTCTTGCGTTGTTAAAATATGAACGTCGTTTTCTGATATATTCCGTTTTTCTAAAACTTTCACCAAAATAACAATTAATTCAGACCACTGTGATTCGGCTGCGGACAATATGATAAAAAGAGTTGGCAATCCAAATTGCCGAATCATTGCCAGAACTTTCTTTTTTTCAGATTCCCAATGAGCGGGTGAAAACCTACGTCCATTGAGAATATGATACCCCTCGTCATGCTGCACTAAGTTTTGAACAAAATGATCGTCTAACATATTTCGCGCACTAACAGAATTTTGACGTATTCTTTTCCTTAAGCAGATCGATATACTATCCTTTATGCGCGATAGTTCTAATTTTTTGTACGAATATAAAACTTTGTCTACTCTGGCTCATCGTCTGTCATATCTTCTAACTTCTGATCTTATAACTTTCCCTAAAGTTGTAACTGAACTTCGTTTAATTCCACAATAAATTGTGGGAAAGGACAACTCCTCGGCGTCTTCATCCATAAGTAAGTCTAATGGTCTGTTGCCCTCTGCAGGCGCTATAGAAATCCTACCTAATGGTACATTTTCTATTTGTAAATTGTCTAAAAGGGTCTCCTGTGGATTTAATTCATCTACATCATCATTGGTTGTGTTATTGTTTAAACAAGTTTGAACTATATTTCTGTCTTCTTCGTTGGCAATAAACGGCATTATCTCATTCGACTGTCTTCTGTTCAGCCATTCATTAGAAATAGAAATGTTGTGCGTCCTATATAAGTCTGTGTTAATTAAATACTCTGCGGCTCTAAATATCTTTGCCGGTCGTATAGTCTCTGTCATAAAACTGCGGTCATATTGCAACCTACGCTTCAAATAAACTTGTATTACTTCTGTCTGATCTTCAGATCTCGGAAGGACGGTTATTGTTCTATCAAGTGAAATCGGTACGTTCACGACTGCAGCTCGTATCGCGCACTGTCTGTTATAACCTAAGGACACTATTCTCATAAACGGTATTCTGGGAGCAACGAATCTCTCTTCAAGAGTTGTCAAGTCCTTTAGTTCGTTTGGTATAGTGGGAAAGTGAAGACCATTGGATAAACATAATGTCGGTATATTACCAGATCGAACTGCAGAATGACATGTTTTGCAAAACGTATAACGGTCATCTTCGGATGGAAAAATATCAGTCAGGAAGAATACACAACTTAAGTGGACATGTTGGCTTGTAACTATTTCTTTAGATAAAAACTTTACTTGTGACGTAAACCACAGTCCACCGCAACAAACACAAACACAAGTCGGACCATTCTTTACACTATTGTCATATTCACTCAATAGTCGAGATGTGTTTCTTTGGGTTTCACTTAATAAATATTCAATTCTAGTGTCAGGTGTCATGGTCTGCATTCTTTGTCTATTCAACAAATTTGGTCGATTGTTAGTTCTGAGCCTATTTACCTCATCAGCACGGTGTGTTCTAGACCGAAGTGTTCTATTAGAGCTAACCTCTCTAGCATGCATTCCACCATCTTCTCTTCTAATTCTTTGTGCTATGGCAAATCTCTGGCGTTCACCCCTTCTATATATTTCATTTACTCGACGTTGTCTGTGCTGTTCAGTATTAATATGTTGCTCTAAAGCACGCCTTTTATCGTCATCTCTCCTAATCCTTTGTGTTAATACATTCCTCACCCTTTCACTTCTCCTATAAACTTCATTTTCGCGATGGCGCCTATGTTGTTCAGTATTAACTAGTTGTTCTCTAGCGCGTCTTCCCTCATCTTGTCTCCGTATCGTTTGTGTTAAGGCGTTTCTCAGTCTTTCACTTCTCCTATAAACTTCGTTTTCGCGATGGCGCCTATGCTGTTCAGTATTGACTTGTTGTTCTCTAGCGCGTCGACTCTCATCTTCTCTCCGTATCCTTTATGTTAAGCCATTTCTCAGCCTTTCAATTGTCCTAAACACTTCATGTTCGCGATGGCGCCTATGCTGTTCAGTATTAACTAGTTGTTCTCTAGCGCGTCTTCCCTCATCTTGTCTCCTTATCGTTTGTGTTAAGGCGATTCTTAGTCTTTCACTTCTGCTTTAAACTTGGTTTTCGAGAAGGCTCCTATGCTGTTCAGTATTAACTAGTTGTTCTCTAACGCGTCTTCCCTCATCTTCCCTCCGTATTGTTTGTGTTAAGGCGTTTCTCAGTCTTTTACTTCTCCTATAAACTTGGTTTTCGCGATGGCGCCTATGCTGTTCAGTATTAACTTGTTGTTCTCTAGCGCGTCTTCCCTCATCTTGTCTCCGTATCGTTTGTGTTAAGGCATTTCTCAGTC
The DNA here is from genome assembly GCA_949710015.1 of Crataerina pallida. NCBI lineage: Eukaryota > Metazoa > Arthropoda > Insecta > Diptera > Hippoboscidae > Crataerina > Crataerina pallida. Next base: position 19,432,569 of record OX453289.1, read on the forward strand.
TTTCACTTCTCCTATAAACTTCGTTTTCGCGATGGCGCCTGTGCTGTTCAGTATTGACATGTTGTTCTCTAGCGCGTCGACTCTCATCTTCTCTCCGTATCCTTTGTGTTAAGGCATTTCTCAGCCTTTCAATTGTCCTAAACACTTCATGTTCGCGATGGCGCCTATGCTGGGCAGTATTAATTTGTTGTTCTCTAGCGCGGGTTCCATCATCCTCCCTCCTATTTCTTTGTGTTAATGCATTTCTCAGCCTTTCACTCCTTCTAAAGACTTCGTATTCTCGGTGGCGCCTATGCTGGGCAGTATTAACTTGTTGTTGTCTATTGCGTCTTCCATTATCTTCCCTCCTAATCCTTTGTGTTAAGGCATTTCTCCGACGTTCAAGCACTCGATAACTTTCATTGCCGCGACGGTTTATGTGTTGTGCAGTATTCCTTTGTTGTTCCATAATGCGATACCTTGAACTTCTTCTTCTAACAATATGTGCGCTTTGGTCTCTTCGCCTTTCCTCTTCGCGATATTCAGGATCACTTCTTCTTGCTAATATACGCTGAGAATTTTCAATTCTGTCTCTCTCCAAACTTTGCTCGCGAAACCTCCTCACAGATTGTATATTTCTCAGACGTCTTTGTCGAAATGATGTAATACGTAATAAGGGCATATTGAAATAATGTTTGTAAATGTAATATTTTTTTGCACTTCAATGTGAACTCAACAGTTCAATTATTATTGTACTTCTGAGGTCTATATTTCGTGTTGAAGACTTATATATTGTACTATTTTACCTGCTTTCGCATGGGCTACTTTACCTAATAGTCATTTATGTACCTGATTTCTAACAAGGCTGTAGCCTGTACTTGCAAACTATAAGTATATGTACCTGATCGTGCATCATGTTACTTTATTTTAAGTATTTTTCATTAAAAATTTTATTTTATATTCTAAATTTTAAAACTGAGATATATAAAACGGTAAACACGATGCTTTGTCTATAAAACTTTTATTGTTTATACATATGTACGTATTTTTATTTGGTTATGTACAATTGCTCTTACATGTAACGCCTAAATATTTATGGATCTTTTCAAATTTTTTGAATTGATGATGATGAAATTGATGTTTTATAAATTTTAAAAATTATAACACGCTCATTTTTTCACATCTATGAAGCTAATATTTATAGATGTACATACTAAATTTCAAGTTTATAGCTTAATTTTTGTGGCAGATAAATAGATTTTTGTTTATTGTGGGTGGACTTAGTAACCGACCACGCCCATTTTAAGCACATTGATGGATGGGATTTCTATACATAGGTGTACCAAATTTCAGGGTCATAGGTTAATTTTTGTGGTAGATATAAAGGCTTATGTTTATTGTAGGCGCGTATGTTAAACGACCACGCCCTTTTTAGGCACATCAATGGATGGCATAACTTTGTATTTGCACACCAAATTTCAACTTCGTAGATCAACTTTGTGGCAAATATAAAGATTTATATTGATTGTGGGCGTGTATGTTATCAGACCACGCCCATTTTCGGCACATCGATGAAACTAATATTTGTAGATGTACATACTAAATTTCAAGTTTATTGCTTAATTTTTGTGGCAGATAGATAGAGTTTTGTTGATTGTAGGCGTGGCTCTTTACCGAATTTGCCCATTCTATCTGCTATCTGCGTGCATAAACTAGAAGTAACTGTACAAAATTTCAGCTCAATATCTCAAAATTTACGCTCGTGAGAGTGCCAACAACAGACGGACACACGGACATACATGTATAATCGACTCAGTTTTTGACGCTGATCAAGAATATATATACTTTGTAGGGTCTCTGCCGCCTCCTTCTGGGTGTTGCAAATGGAAGAACAAAATTAGTATACCCTCATCACTGAGGTGGAGGGTATAAAAAAGTGAAGGGAAGTTCTTGAAAACTTTGGGCGAAAATGTAAATAAAATACGTAAAACAAAAAATGGCGAGATACTACTTCAACTAAAGAAATCACAAAATAGTAATTCCCAACAATACAAGGAAATAATTGAGCAGGTTCTCGGTGAGCAGGCAAAAGTTAAACTTTTAGGATGCAATGTAACAATTGTCATCAGAGATATAGATGGAACAACTACAAAAGCAGATATCGTTGGTGCCATCAATAATCAATTTGAAGATGCGAAGATCGAGGAGGATGCAATCAAAGCATTAAAAAGTTCTTATGCTGGTACGCAGTTAGCTGTGCTTAGTGTACCATCTAAAATTGGGGTAGTGCTATTACAAAGCGGAAGAATCAAAATAGGATGGGTAGTGTGCAGAGTACGCCCCCATGATACCCCTACCAGGTGCTTTTAGTGTCTAGAATTTAGACATATAGCGAAAGCGTGTAAAAATAAAAGTGACAGAAGCAAATGTTGCCTTAATTGTGGGCAAGGCGGCCATTTAGCAAAAGAATGCACTAATGAAAGTAAGTGCATGATATGTGATGATAAAGGTACGGATTCAAGACATAGCACGTCAAGTAGGTATTGTCCAGCCTTCTTAGCCGTACTGAAGCGTAATACTTAAATAAAAATGAAAATACTGCAAATAAATCTTAATCATTGCGAGGCAGCACAAGAATTACTCAAAAAAACCATTATTGAGCAAAATATTGACGTAGCGCTTCTATCCGAACCGTATAAGTATAACGCCTACCAAGGTCATTGGATTAATGATAGCAGCAAAAAAGCAGCCATATGGGCATTATGTCCGATACAAGAATGTATTAACACAACTAATACGTATTATACAGCAGCTAAAGTAAGTGATATATATATCTTCAGTTGCTACTATCCTCGTAGCTTAGACTTGCTGCAGTTCGAAGCCGGGATAGATACTTTATGCAGTGACTCATCAACATATAACCCCTTGATTATTGCTGAAGACTTTAAGGCTTGGTCAACAGAGTGGGGAAGCAGATACACAAATAAAAGAGGTGAAATCATAGTGAGGGCTTTCAGCAATTTAAACGTGGTACTGTTAAATGATGGAATTAAAAATACCTTTGAAAAAAATGGATGTAGATCTAAAATTGACATCACTTTCGCCCGTAATTCATTAGTGCGGAAATGTCAATGGGAGGTCAGCGATGTATACACAAATAGTGATCATTTTGCGTTAATTACCACAATTTCGACTATGCAGTCATAAAACCCGTTTAATATAAGTAATGTGAATGGCTGGAAGACCAAAACAATGGACCGCGATATGCTTAAACTTATGGCCAGCGAAAGCCTAGAAGCAACAGCGAATGCAGAGGAGCATGCTAGAAATCTTGTCGCGTATATGACTGCAGCTTGTGATGCATCCATGGTTAGAAGAACGAGATGCCCAAACCGAAAACCGGTACACTGGTGGAATTTAGAAATAGCCAACCTCATGCAACAATGTTTGGCAGCAAGAAGAAAGTGCCAAAGATATAGACATACGGTGCAACACGAAGCTCACAGAAGAAGATATGCAGAAGCACGTAAATCACTAAAAAAAGCAATAAAGTCGAGTAAGAGCAATCAATATGGCTTTCGAAAGGGTCGATCCACAGTAGATGCGATAATGCATGTAAAATCTATTGCTGAAAAGGCTATTGAAGGCAAGCGCTGGAAACATGGGGATAAAGAATACTGTGCGTTAATTACCGTGGACATCAAAAATGCGTTTAATTCGGCTAGTTGGCCCCACATAATTGATGATATGATCAAAAAAGAAGTTCCTGCATATCTTATTTGCATTATTAAGGATTATTTATCATGCCGTACTCTAATATATAACACGGATGAAGAAGCCCGAATATACAAAGTTACATCGGGAGTCCCTCAAGGTTCCATTTTGGGTCCTTTACTATGGAATATAGTTTATGACGAAGTTCTTAGCCTGCCAGTACCATCAGGTGTTTCTATAATAGGATATGCAGATGATATTGTGGTTACCATTGTGGGCAAAGTATTAACCGATATCCAAGGTATGTGTATTAATACTGTTGCTAAAATCAAGGAATGCCTCACAGAACTGAAGTTGGAGTTAGCACCACAAAAAACTGAAGCAGTTGTAATAACAAGCAGAAAAAAAAAAGGAAATAGTGACACTTAATATTGATGGACACCAGCTTGAAACAGTAGATAAAATTAAATATCTGGGAGTATATATCGATGCGAGGTTGAACTTTCTGCAGCATATAATAGCAGTGTGCAATAAAGCAGACAAAACGTACTCGGCGCTGGCACGCATGATGGCAAATGTTGGAGGACCTCGGCAATCAAGACGGCTATTACTTGCCAAAGTTAAAATATCCATTACAATGTATGCTGCACCGGTATGGAGTGATATGCTGGGAAAATATCCCAGTTATTGTAAACATTTTAAAAAAGTGTATCGTGTAACTGCTCTAAGAGTCTGCTGTGCATTTAAAACCGTATCTTTGGATGCTCCTCTGATTATATCGGGCATCGTACCACCAGACATTTTAGCCCGACAATCCGCGAAGATATACACTACCCAAAAACCATGTAACAGAAAGCTTGTTAGGAGAGAAAAGCAGGATATATTAGGAGAAAGCTATAGGGAATGGCAAAGTAGATGGCAAGGGTCCCTACAAGGGCGGTGGACACATGCAATTATCCCAGATGTTGAAGTATGGATGAATAGACCGCACGGAGATACGGATTACTACCTAACACAGATTATTAGCGGTCATGGCTGCGTTTCGCGAATATTTGCACCGTTTTGGGCACGATAGTGAGCCGTGGTGTCCAGTGTGTTCACTTGAAGAGGAGACAACAGAACACGTCTTACTACAGTGTGTTAGATTCGAGACGGACCGCTCAAAGTTAAGAGAAGCGATTGCAGAACCTCTTAGTTTTAACGCAATTGACAAATACATGACGACAGATAGCAGCGTATGGACATGCATGAAAAATGTTGCACCCAATATAATGAGGCGCCTCAGCACTCTGGAGCGCCAAAGGTTCGGACAGAATGACTGACATAATACGTACGATTTGAGCTAAGGCTCAGACGGTTCTCCTGACGTAATACTTAAGGGTAGTTCCAGGGGGTTTACCGTCGGACGTTGAAGGGGTTTTAGTGGGTCAGAGTCCCACACTGACTGGGTTTTCAACGCCTTCCCCTTCGTTAATAAAAAAAAAAAAAAACACAAAAACTGAGAACCCTGTTCTGTCCTCACATGTACAAAATCAAAATGATCCCTCTCTTATAATTAATTCAGACAATAATAATGTAGCTACTTCTAGCTCACATGAAACCCGACACGCGGTTCAATCACATAGTGCTGTTGCTTCGGATCCAATCATGTTGCTCACAGCCCTTATACAAATAGATCACTGTGCTGTGGGGAACGTTTCACCCTACGCGCTTTTATATATCAAGGTTCTCAACGAACATTTATTGCAAAAGGAATCTAAAAACCATCAAATTTACCTTGTCGCGGATCAACATATAAAGTAGTAGGAATAGGCGACTCTGCTCAATCTTCAAATGAAGAATGCTTAATTATACTGGTTACTAAACAGTCATATTTCCGTTTAGAGATCTCAGCTATAATTTTAAACAGGTTTACGCAACGGTTACCTACCATTACTATTCCTCAGCTAAACATGAGCTAAACTCTCCCAGACGTAATTAGCAGACCCTAATTGGCATCAAACATCTCAAGTTGATATATTGGTGGGTAGCGATATTATACCTTACTTATTGCTAGACGGTATTAAAAAAATATTTGCGGTTCTCTCATGGCCCAAAACACTATTTATGGTTGGATTTTAAGTGAACCCATAACGAATTATAGATCAATTTCTCTCTCAGTGGTAGAAAATGAAAATCAAATCTTAAACAATTAACTCAAAAGGTTCTGGGAACAAGAAGAAATTGCTGAGCCACGCGGATCATCTCCGGATGATGCATTTTGTGAAAAACTATATAACGAGACCACGTTTCGCATGCCCGATGGCTGATACGTAGTTAAATTACCCTTCAAGGAAGAGTTTCCGAGTAGTGTGCACATAGGATCCTTTCGCCTTAATGCGCTATGTCAGTATACTCATTTAGAACAATCCCTCGTGGCATGCTTCGCTGCTAAGCTGCAGGATTACTCCATCAAAATCGGTTGTGCTTGTGCTGAGAGGAACGTAGCAACTATAAATGTGCAGACCGTTTAATATACAAGCGACGAAGCCATTTTTGACAGCAGTGGCCAGCAGCTGCTTTTGTGGGTGGCCACAATACCAAATAGCGGCCTTACCTGAAGCATCCTTAATCCAATTGACATTTTGCGAGACATTGTATGGTTTGTTTAAAATTGCTATGTCGATATTTTGTTCACGTACTGTTTGCGTTAGGAGTTCTTGCGCCGATTTGCTATGATTTAGGTTTAGTTGAAGTATTCTCATTCTGCTTTGGCACTTGGACACTTTCTTCCGCCTAATGGATGGTCATAAGGCTTCATAAGTTTTTTGCATATGGAACAAGACGGCTGGTTTTTGCAGTCTTTGGCAAAGTGGCCTTCTTCGCTACAGTTTAGGCAGCATTTGCTTCTATCGCTTTTGTTTTTGCATTGCCTCGATATGTGACCTAGCTCAAGACATCTATAGCATTTAACGATCTCTTCCTTTTCCCTAATGCGGCAGACCACCCAGCCAATTTTCACTTTATTCTTCTCCAGAAGTGTTTTGGCATCATCGGATGGGACCGAGAGCACGGCTGTTTGCATGGATGCATATGCTTTCCTGAGGGACTTGATGTTTTCTTTCTTTAGGCTCAAACCTACTTGTGAGTTTATTGCTTCTATTAGTTCTTCTGCCACAGTGATTTCGTCGATGTCTTTAATTTCCAGCCTAGTCTAGTTAGAAAGCATTTTCATATTTGCTGTTGGCCTAATACTTCTTCTATTTTTTCCTTAAATGTAGAATTTGTAGCTTGGTTTTTTTGCAATTTTAGCAGTATTTCGCCGTTTCTAGTTCTTCTGATTTTGTTAACGTTGTCTCCAAAAATTTTTAGGTCTTTGTGGGATTTTATCCGATCTTAGGTCTTAGTCCGCTATACAGGTGTGTGAGTGTGTCACGTGAGGGCACTAATATATTTTCTCTAAGTCAACAGAATGTATCAAAGTAAGCATCGCCACACAGGCGTGTGTGTGTGTATGTATGCGTAGGCATTAACATTTTATTTTTCGTTCTCCTTTGTTAAGAGAACTTTGTCTAAACGAGCATCACTACACGGGTGTGTGTGAGTGTGCGTAAAACTTAATATTTTTTGTTTGTTGTTTTTCCCTATTGACAATAGATTATACAAACCGAGCATTGCCATATAGACGTTGTACGTGTGTGGCATTCTATAATAGACATTTCCTACTCAAGTAACGGTTTAGTTCCTCTAATGCAATGGCAACTATCCAACAGATTTACATTTAGCGACCATAAAGCAATAATCATTGACATGCTCGAACGATTTGAGGCAATTATACAATCGCCTGGTCGTAATTGAATAGCATGGAAGATGAGTACTCTTGACGTTGAGGCATTCAAGGTTTGGCTAACTGACGTCGATACTAGTGGAAATGCAGAAGAAATGGCAGATCAACTTATTTGCCACCCAACGGCGCCGTGTGATGCGTCTATATGTAGGAAGCGCAACAGTAATAGACATAAGCCAGTCTATTGGTGGAATAATGAAATTTCCTGTTTGAGGACCGAGTGCATACGTACGAGAAGGTTGTACACCCGAAACAGAGGGCTGGACGTCAACGAACAGCACAGGCTAAACCTTACCAGGAGCAAGAAGCTTCTGAAAGATTCTATTCGCAAAAATAAGCGCGAGTGCTTCAATAAGCTACTAGAAGAATTAAACCAGAATCCTTGGGGTACAGGCTACAAATTGGCTTTTCAAAAGCTAAGATGTTACTCGGAGCCCCCGCTTTCTGATCCGTTAATCCTACGAGATATTTTCGAAACTCTATTTCCAGAGAGAAATACGGGAAGTGGCGTACAAACATACAACCCAGTTGGTCTTGGTTTTGATGTGATAACAGAAAACGAAATTCTTTCTACGGTAGACTCCTTTGGACCAGCGAAGGCGCCTGGACCTGATGGGATTCCTAATAGGGCTCTAAAAATAGCCATTCAACCTATACCACATGTTTTCGTAAAGGTTTTCAACACCTATTTTGAAGCTGGTGTCTTTCTCTCCATTTGGAAAGTACATCATCTACATATTTACAACTGCCTGAATGACCTATTGAGGGAGGAAAATATAAAATTTGCATATTCGGCGAATCAAACACTTAACTACATCTTTAGTAAAACTAAGGACAAAATTAAAAACGAACAAAAAAATAACGTAGTGTATAAAATAAATTGTTTAGGAAACAGCAACGAAAGCTGTGGAAAAAGCGTCAAAATATAATAGATTGAAAATAAAGACAAAAAAGAATGGTCCTAGAAAGCGTGCATATACAAAAGAACATCATAAATACTATGAACTACCAGGAAGATATAGACAACATTAGCAAAATCTACTCAATCACTTTCGACCGTAACTGTGATATTAGACAGCAGAAAAACAATGTTTTATTACCCACAAAAATTTGTATTATTTGTTATTATTTTCATATTTTTAAATTTTTTATTTTATCCCCCTTTTACCCCTACTTCTATTATTATAGCCACCACCTTAGGGAAGAGGGTATATTCATTTTAATCATCCGTTTACAACACATCGAAGGAAGCCTCGGAGACCCCATAAACCATATATATTCTTAATCAGCATGAAAAGAGGAATCGTTTGAGATATGTCCGTCCGTGTGTCCGTCTGTTGTTGGCACTCTCACGGTCGTAATTTTTGAGATATCTAATTTAAACTTTGCACACTTATTCTTAGTTTAATTTTGCTGTTCCGTATTGAAATTGGACAAAATCGCTTAAGAGACACACCCACAATAAACAAAATAATCTCAACATACCTCGAAAAAATTGTATTTTTAAAAATTATATATCGCACAATACTATGCCTATCAAGTTGAAATTTGGTATATATATAAGTGGTACCGTTATCAAACACTGTGCCAAAAATGGGCATGATTGAATAACGCAAACGCCTATAATTAGAAAAAAAACACTATTTGCGTAAGTACTTGAAATAGTCATATACATAAATATGGCAATAGGAACTTATTTTTTAGAGGATTATAAAAGGTGGAGGGTATTTAAGCTTAACCGGTCTTAACCGAACTTCTCTATCTTGTTTTTATTTTTATTTTAATACAGATCTTATTGTTTATTAGCGCTGTATTAATGATTTTACATTGTCATTATGCTTCATTGACATTTATTATTGTCCGCTGATTAACTTACTATTCTCTATTTATTTATGTATATGTTGTAACAATTTCAACAACCTCTCGTAACTAAACGGTATTTCGGGTTTGTAATTAATATTTGGTTGTGAAATTTGTTAAATATATTTAGAAGAACGTTCATTTTCATTTTAAAAAATAAAGGCGCCCCTGATGAAGCTTGAATCCTACAAGGGAAACGTTGGGTCAACAAAAAATTAAAAAGATTTTTAGTCTGACTAAAAAGAGCGACGTGTTCAGCTAATTTAAGTAACTGTTAACACATAAAAGGTCAAAAATCATCATCAATAGTAAAAACAAATTATGTTTCAATTGCCTAGCTTCGAATCATACAATACGAAAATGTTCAAGTAAGAACAAATGCTACTTATGAAAACGAAGCCATCACGCGCTTGTACATCTCAACGCACAAAAGAAAACACACACAAAAACTGAGGACCCTGTTCTGTCCTCACATGTACAAAATCAAAATGATCCCTCTCTTATAATTAATTCAGACAATAATGATAGCTACTTCTAGCTCACATGAAAACCGACACGCAGTTCAATCACATAGTGATGTTGCTTCCAATCCAATCATGTTGCTCACAGCCCTTATACAAATAGAGCACTGTGGGGAACGTTTCACCCTACGCGCTTTTATATATCAAGGTTCTCAACGAACATTTATTACAAAAGGAATCCAAAAACGATCAAATTTACCTTGTCGCGGATCAACATATAAAGTAGTAGGAATAGGCGACTCTGCTCAATCTTTAAATGAAGAATGCTTACTTACACTGGTTACTAAACAGTCATCTTTCCGTATAGAGATCTCAGCTATAATTTTAAACAGGTTTACGCAACGGTTACCTACCATTACTATTCCTCATTCATGTTTAACTAAACTCTCCCAGACGTAATGTTATCAAAAGTAAAAGTCAACGTCGCGTGCGCTTAACATCGGTGCTGTGGCGGTATCTGATTTTGATAATTTATTGTTTCTTATACGGTTCATTTTGATGTGTGTCCAGTTATTTTCGCTACACTGAATATATGTCGATTCTTGCATTCTTATTTGCATAGTTATTTTAAATTTGTTTTGTCAAAATATTTGATACATTATTATTATCGAGTTTTTTCTTTGTTAACGATATTGCGCATGCCTAAAAACAACAGTAATCAAAAGAGATCGAAAGAGCCTAAAAACTCTCTCTCTCCCACACATAAGACACCAAAGATCTCTCCAATTAAGTTAATTAAGCTTATTGATGCTCATTTTGAGCGTCAAAATGAAATTATCTCTGAAAATCTAAGGAAAGCTGTGGAGAGTGCAACTGAAGCATTAGAGAAAAGCATCTGCACTGTTAAAAACTTAATTGATGCTGTGAACGATGAAGTTGAAGCTCTCAAAAAAAGATGTTGAAGCTTGCTTACCAAATGTTACGGATTTCACAAATGAAATTAATATGCTCAAAAGAACTTTACAAAAACAAAAAAATCTCAACGCTGCTAGCGACATACGCATTGTTGGAGTACCTTATACTGAGAACGAAAATTTGCAAAATATGTTTTGGAATTTATGTAACACTCTCCAAATTGATCGACCTCAAATAAAATGTATCTATCGACAAAAAAATACGCCTAACAAGGCACCTGATGCTCCAATAATTGTTAAGTTCAACTCGGCATATATAAGAAATTATATACTAAAGTCTATAAATCGGTTTATGAAAGTTAATAAAACAAACCTTTGTCTTAACCACATCGGCTTGAACTCAACCGTACATTAATGAAATTATATACTAAAGTCTATAAATCAGTTTATGAAAGTTAATAAAACAAACCTTTGTCTTAACCACATCGGCTTGAACTCAACCGTACATTAATGAATGTTTAACACCGCATAATTACCATATATTCAGAAAAGCGTACAAATTATAAAAACACAAAAAATCTTCTCAGTCTTTGCCATTTGTGGTCTTGTTTTTATAAAAACCACTAGAGAAAGTGAACCTCTAGAAATCAGCAACCACACAGAACTAGATCAGTTTTTTTAAATATGTATACTACTTCCACATTCAAGTTACATCATTGTTATCACATCGCCATGTCTTTTTGGAACAATTATATATTAAATGAAGTACAATATTCATATTCCACGCTACTAAGTACCAGTGTACACAACCTAATTATCTCACTATTTCTTATGCTCTTTCACTATTACTGCCATATGAACATTACTCGCGATTATAAAGATGAATTGTTGGCAAATATCCAAGAAAAATATCAACAATATGATACGCTTATTAACTAAAATACGAAATGGCCTAAACGTATGTCATATAAATGCTCAGAGTCTTAGAAATAAAATTGATGAAATACGTTACTTATTTGAAAAATCAGATGTTGATGTTATCTGTGTATCTGAAACTTGGTTCAGGTGCGAAACGCCAGATGGAATGTGTCGGCTTAATGGTTACAATATATTTCGTAACGATCATGTTGGGCATGCCGACGGTGTTGCAATATATGTTAAAAATACACTACGATGTAATCTTCTATGCAAGTCTAATAGTGCCGATCTAGTTGAATTTTTATTTCTTGAAGTTTATTGTGGTCAGCGAAAACTTCTGATGGGCACTGTGTACAGACCTCATAGTCGTATTCTCTTTGATTCGCTTATGCGTAAACTGTAAGAATTAACCTCCTGCTATAACGATATTATTGTTGTCGGCGATTTTAATTGCAATGTGTTTACTGATGATACGATCTTTAACAAAATGCTTCAAGTTGGCTTAACTTTGCTCTCCTACCCACTTTACTGCGTCTACTGAAACTCTTATTGACCTGGTTTTTGTATGTGAAAAAACGAATGTGCTTCTATATCAACAATTAACTGCTCCTGTTTTTTTCAAGCACGACTTAATTATGTTCACCTATGATATTAAACCAGAATTACTCTCACAAACATTTACTTATCGTGACTTCTCACATATCAACTACAATGCCCTTGATTTAGCAATACGGGAAATAAGCTAGGACTACATCTTCCACATTCCTTCAGCTGAGCTACAGCTTAATTTTCTAGAAAGTAATGTTCGTACGCTCTTTAACACCTTTGTTCCTTTAAAGCGCGGAAAAACAACTGTTGCCAATTCTAGTAACAAATGGTTTAATTACGAAATTAAGAACCTAATTCAACAACGAAATACTCTTTTTACGCACTGGAAGCGCTATAAAATACCTGAAATGTATGAGAGTTTCAAAATTGCTCGTAGAACTGTTAACAAAAAAATTGCTGATGCCAAAAAGATATTTTATGAGAATAAATTCAACGCTACTAGTGGCAGTAAACGTACATGGCAAGTTATACGAAGTATGGGTGTCGATAATAAAAAACGACACACATCTAGTAACCTTGATGTGAACCTATTAAATCAACTCTTTAGTAATTTAGTAGTGCATCCTGCAAGCACTTATATGATCGAACACAATCGCCAGTTTAACTTCAATTCCTTTGAATTTGTATGTGTTGAACAGCATGAGGTGCTAGAAAGTTGCCTTCATATTAAATCAAACGCCATTGGATATGATGACCTTTATTCTAAGTTCATCAAAATTATACTGCCAACACTACTACTGTACATAACGCATATCTTCAACTACATCACTGCTTCCTGCAGCTTCCCCAACAACTGGAAGCACTCTAAAATTATTCCAATCCCTAAGAGCACTAACGACTATCGCCCAATCATTATACTACCGTACCTCTCTAAAGTTTTTGAACATATACTGTACGGCCAAGTGTTAAAATATATTAACGAGCACGGACTATTCACCAAGTACCAGTGTGGTTTTCGCCGTCAGTATAGTTGTATCACTACACTTATTGATGTTAGCGAAGAAATACGTATGAGCCTAGATGATGGTCAGGCAGCTTTTCTGGTACTTCTAGATCATTCTAAAGCCTTCGACACGGTTGATCACAGCCAACTATGCTCAAAGCTAAAACACCAATACAATTTTTCCTCATCTGCCGTAAGCCTCATAAAGTCGTATCTCACTGACAGGTTGCAATTTATTACTAGTCAGGACTGCGCCTCCTCCGAGCTTCCTGTTAAATGTGGCGTTCTGCAGGGCTCTTCACTTGGACCGCTGTTATTTTCTCTATATATCAACGATTTGCCTACTGTTATAAAGCATTGCAAAATTGATATTTATGCTAATGACGTGCACTTGATTTTAACATGCCCGTACAATGAAGTAACAACGAATGCACACAAACTGAACGAGGACCTGGCAAAAATTAACTTATGGGCGGCACGCAAAGGACTATGTATCAATCTCAGGAAATCTAAATATCTCTTTATTTCTGTCTACGGTGGACAAAATGTTTCCGATAGTAATATACAAATAATACTAGGCAACGATGTCATTGAGCAAGCAACGGCCAAAAATCTTGGTATATATTTCAACAATCGACTATCCTGGGATTCTCACATATATAAAGTAGTTGGTAGAACCTACTCTATGCTACGTACGCTTTTCTCAACACAAAAGTGCCTGCCACATAAGATACGTGTACTTCTTGCCAAAACTTATCTAATGCCAACATTGTTGTACGGATGTGAGGTCTTCTCTAATTGTAATGCTTAACACAGACACGTATTGAATGTTGTCTATAATAACGTATATCCGACTACTCGACGGCACCTTACGGCCTCAACTTTAACCAACTGCTTAAATACCGTAGTATTTTATTCTTGCACAAAGTCATCTACATGTACTGGTGTACCAACCTACTTGTTTGAACGTCTTCGCTTTGCCCGTTTCAGTCGGGGGTGTTACTTGATCCAATTTAGATTTCGCCGAGCATTGTCTGAACATCACTATTTCATTAATGCCATACGCCTTTGGAACGATTTGCCACTTGCCTGCCAACTGCAACGTGATCTTCAACTTTTCAGTTCAATGGTATACCGAGTACTCCTCAGTGAATAATACTCGTATATATATATATTATATTTTTTTTTCTTTCTTTGTTAACATCTATTTTCTTCACTATTAATTATTTATATCTATTTGCCTATTAGTTTTTAAGTTTACTTAATATTGCTTTCTTAATAATATAATGTATAATATACACATTGTACATCCACACTTTAAACTATAAGACGCAAGTCTTGTTGTGTGGATGAATCCTTAAATAAATAAATAAAATAAAATAATTAGCAGACCCTAATTGGCATCAAACATCTCAAGTTGATATATTGGTGAGTAGCGATATTATACCTTACTTATTGCTAGATGGTATTAAAAAAAATATTTGCGGTTCTCTCATGGCCCAAAACACTATTTACGGTTGGATGAATTATAGATCAATTTCTCTCTCAGTGGTAGAAAATGAAAATCAAATCTTAAACAATTAATTCAAAAGGTTCTGGGAACAAGAAGAAATTGCTGAGCCACGTGGATCATCTCCGGATGATGCATTTTATGAAAAACTATATAACGAGACCACGTTTCGCATGCCCGATGGCCGATACGTAGTTAAATTACCCTTCAAGGAAGAGTTTCCGAGTAGTGTGCACCTAGGATCATTTCGCCTTAATGCGCTACGTCAGTATACTCATTTAGAACGATCCCTCGTGGCATGCTTCGCTGCTAAGCTGCAGGATTACTCCATCAAAATCGGTTGTGCTTGTGCTGAGAGGAACGTAGCAACTATAAATGTGCAGACTGTTTAATATACAAGCGACGAAGCCATTTTTGACAGCAGTGGCCAGCAGCTGCTATTGTGGGTGGCCACAATACCAAATAGCGACCTTAGCTGAAGCATCCTTAATCCAATTGACATTTTGCGGGACATTGTACGGTTTGCTTAAAATTGCTTTGTCGATATTTTGTTCACGTACTGTTTGCGTTAGGAGTTCTTGCGCCGATTTGCAATGATTTAGGTTTAGTTGAAGTATTATCATTCTGCTTTGGCACTTGGACACCTTCTTCCGCCTAATGGATGGTCATAAGGCTTCATAAGTTTTTTGCATATGGAACAAGACGGCTGGTTTTTGTAATCTTTGGCAAAGTGGCCTTCTTCGCTACAGTTCAGGCAGCATTTGCTTCTATCGCTTTTGTTTTTGCATTGCCTCGATATGTGACCTAGCTCAAGATATCTATGCGGCAGACCACCCAGCCAATTTTCACTTTATTCTTCTCCAGAAGTGTTTTGGCATCATCGGATGGGACCGAGAGCACGGCTGTTTGCGTGGATGCATATGCTTTCCTGAGGGACTTGATGTTTTCTTTCTTTAGGCTCAAACCTACTTGTGAGTTTATTGCTTCTATTAGTTCTTCTGCCACAGTGATTTCGTCGATGTCTTTAATTTCCAGCCTAGTCTAGTTAGAAAGCATTTTCATATTTGCTGTTGGCCTAATACTTCTTCTATTTTTTCCTTAAATGTAGAATTTGTAGCTTGGTTTTTTTGCAATTTTAGCAATATTTCGCCGTTTCTAGTTCTTCTGATTTTGTTAACGTTGTCTCCAAAAATTTTTAGGTCTTTGTGGGATTTTATCCGATCTTAGGTCTTAGTCCGCTATACAGGTGTGTGAGTGTGTCACGTGAGGGCACTAATATATTTTCTCTAAGTCAACAGAATGTATCAAAGTAAGCATCGCCACACAGGCGTGTGTGTGTGTGTATGTATGCGTAGGCATTAACATTTTATTTTTCGTTCTCCTTTGTTAAGAGAACTTTGTCTAAACGAGCATCACTACACGGGTGTGTGTGTGTGTGCGTAAAACTTAATATTTTTTGTTTGTTGTTTTTCTCTATTGACAACAGATTATACAAACCGAGCATTGCCATATAGGCGTTTGTACGTGTGTGGCAGTCATGCTACCTTTGAAAGAAACGGACGCAGTTCTATAATAGACATTTCCTACTCAAGTAACGGTTTAGTTCCTCTAATGCAATGGCAACTATCCAACAGATTTACATTTAGCGACCATAAAGCAATAATCATTGACATGCTCGAACGATTTGAGGCAATTATACAATCGCCTGGTCGTAATTGAATAGCATGGAAGATGAGTACTCTTGACGTTGAGGCATTCAAGGTTTGGCTAACTGACGTCGATACTAGTGGAAATGCAGAAGAAATGGCAGATCAACTTATTTGCCACCCAACGGCGCCGTGTGATGCGTCTATATGTAGGAAGCGCAACAGTAATAGACATAAGCCAGTCTATTGGTGGAATAATGAAATTTCCTGTTTGAGGACCGAGTGCATACGTACGAGAAGGTTGTACACCCGAAACAGAGGGCTGGACGTCAACGAACAGCACAGGCTAAACCTTACCAGGAGCAAGAAGCTTCTGAAAGATTCTATTCGCAAAAATAAGCGCGAGTGCTTCAATAAGCTACTAGAAGAATTAAACCAGAATCCTTGGGGTACAGGCTACAAATTGGCTTTTCAAAAGCTAAGATGTTACTCGGAGCCCCCGCTTTCTGATCCGTTAATCCTACGAGATATTTTCGAAACTCTATTTCCAGAGAGAAATACGGGAAGTGGCGTACAAACATACAACCCAGTTGGTCTTGGTTTTGATGTGATAACAGAAAACGAAATTCTTTCTACGGTAGACTCCTTTGGACCAGCGAAGGCACCTGGACCTGATGGGATTCCTAATAGGGCTCTAAAAATAGCCATTCAACCTATACCACATGTTTTCGCAAAGGTTTTCAACACCTTTTTTAAAACTGGTGTCTTTCTCTCCATTTGGAAAGTACATCATCTACATATTTACAAATGTATTTGATATGCACATTATGCTTCCCTAAATTCTTAAAAGTGTCGTCTAGTAGTTCAT
Source organism: Crataerina pallida (assembly GCA_949710015.1). Taxonomy (NCBI): domain Eukaryota; kingdom Metazoa; phylum Arthropoda; class Insecta; order Diptera; family Hippoboscidae; genus Crataerina; species Crataerina pallida. Next base: position 19,449,817 of record OX453289.1, read on the forward strand.
CTAGAACCAGGTCTACTATTGTGGGCGAAAATGAGTTACCCATTGGCTAGCTATTATTAGGAAGGTGGACAAGGATGAATTTCTCAAAAACCTCAACAGCTATCACAATAAAATCCAATTCACCACGGAAAAAGAAAATAATAACCAAATGTCGTATCTAAAAACAAAAATTATTCGGAAAAATAATAGCTTAATCTTTGATTGGCACACTAAAGACACATCATCAGGCAGATTAATGAATTATTACACCAATCAATCAAGACACCAAATTATCAATACTACCAGGAAATTCATCAGAAATATTAAACATTAGTGATATACAATTTCACGACAAGAATGAAAATACTATAAGAAAAATACTTAAAAAGAATAGTTTCCCCAAATGTTCACGTTTCAATTAGAGTTGGTCGGCGGAGTGTCATCTCGCTCAATGCCGATCACTCTCCTGCTCTCGTTTCTCCTCTCTCTCTAATTTTGTGCAGCTATTTTTTCTCTCTTTTTTATATATATAGCAATTTGTGTAAGCATAAAATATTCTTTATTCATTCCCTTTGTATCAGTACAACAGTTAACATATATTCTTTATAAAATAAATATCTCTTGCTTTTTGCGTGAACTTATGAGTTGAACTTCTTCTTTTGTGAAATCATAAAGTGTGAACTTTTTCTTTTGTGAACATATAAAGATCATTTTGAATCTAATCATATTCATTTTAGATCCATCGACTGGAATCATCGTGAATCAACATACTCATCATCATAATCATCATTCATCTGGCCCATTCAGCCCATTCTCATACATTTGGTCCATCGAGCCGAATTTTCTTGAATTATCTCGGATCATCTTAAATTATCTCGAATCAAGCAAGCACAATTGGGACACATCGGATCCCCACATTTCATCTACATATTATATCATCATCATCTTCATACGGTATTTATATGGAGAACGAGTAAGTTTTCAGTTTCCAAATTACTTATATATATATCATTTACATATCTCTAACAAAAGATTACCAAAATTTTTTTTTATATAACGGTAAATCTTTGATGTATATCAAAAATTTATATACGCAATAAGTGTGTGTTTTTTTTGCAAGTAACAACGGTACATCTATTACGCATATATCAAGGCCAATCTTGGTTTTTCTTTTGTTCTTTCAAACGATAAATAACTGTAAGGTGAATCCCTTATGCATATTTCGTCAAACGTTCATATTGACTAACATTGTCAATGCAAAGAATACTATTATACACATACACATAAACAAACACATAACATTGCATTGTGACAATACAGTGGGCACATCTTTGTTGAATTCATATAAAATTTAGAAATTAAAAAAAAAAAATGGCAACGGGTGAACAAACTTCTCCGTTCGAATGGTCTAGTATTCAATTTCAATTTTTACATGATACAGATCAAGTAATGATCACATGCAATAGACTACAAGGTTATCAACTGGATGAATATACTGAGACGAGGTTAGAAATGTGGATTGCCATTGTAGATGAAGAGTTCACCACACTCAAGTCCGCATTCAAAGAATCCGGGCCGGGAAATACAACGCATGTATGGATGTTGTTGTAGAAATAAAGGCGAAATTTTTAGAAAAACTGAAAGCAAAAAAATCACAAAATCAATCTCTTAACGATATGAGTTTCAATCCTAACTTAACGTTGGCAATACCTAGCTCAAATTTTCAAGGCACATACATTAAGGTTCCTCCGTGCGATACAGAAATTTTTGAAGGTGGTTATGAAGAATGGCCATCCTTTAGAGACATGTTCACAGCTGTTTATTTAAACCATCCCAAATTAACTCCAGCCCAAAAATTATACCATTTACGAAATAAAACACGAGGCACTGCAGGAGCAATAGTAAAACGATATCACATATGTGATGATAGCTTTGAATTAGCATGGGGAACTCTCAAAACCCAATACGAAAATAAACGTGTCCTAGTTGAAAACCAAATACGTACTCTCTTTGATATTCCATCAGCAACTAATGAAAACAGTGAATCCATTCTTGGTATAAAAACTCGTGTGAGTGATTGGTTAGCTACTTTAAAATCTTTAAATCAATCAGTTGAGAATTGGCATCCTATAATTACATATCTAGTGTCCATAAAATTGCCCGATACCACTTCGTCTCTTTGGCAACAATCCCTCAAATCACACCGTGAAATTCCAAAGTGGGCGCAAATGGATGATTTTCTAGTAGGACGCGCTGAACCCGTCGAACGAATTAATAGTGTCAGAAACACTAAGGCACATTTTCAACATACACTTAAACGTGAATACAGTCCGCCTCCATCAAATAAAGAAATACCTTGTTCCGAATCCCTTGTTAAAGAATCGCCAAACACATCCAAATCTTATCTTGTTCATCAAAATAACTCCATGCAATGTACAATGTGCAAAACCAATCACCCTTTACGTGTTTGTAATCAATTTTTACGCTTGTCACCAACTGACAGAATTAATTTTGTAAATAAAAACAAATTATGTTTTAATTATTCGCTGAGCTGTCGAGTCGTTAAGTTGTGTAAAGTTGTAAACTTTTAAAAGTGATTCTTAATAATTATCTAACTTGATTTTTGTGTTCTGAAAAATAATCGAGTGTTATCGAAGCTAAGTATTCTTTGTTTATTTTCAAAAAATAATTTAACAATTTTAAGTGCTTTGGCAAAAATAGACAATTTTTTCTTTTTATAATTTGATTTACTTTTTATACAACAACACCATTGTGTGGTCTGTGTATTTGTTGTTTAATAAATCAGTTACATTCCGTTTACTTATTGTGTATCTCTCTTTTTTTGTTCAAAATATAAACTCACATCTCTTCTCTTTTAAATATTTACTCTTAACTTTGTAACAAAGAAATAAACGGTACTTGAACTGTATTATTTTTTGTCTACTTATATATATACTATATTTACATTTATTTGGTGGTTTAATTAGTTACTCATCATGGTTTGTGCTTTTGTCAATTGTAAAGTTACCGATGATTACCGTCGAGGACATTAATTTTTATATCAAATCGAAATTCAATGCTGACATCGATATCAATTCCTATAAATTTAACTTTTCATATAATCGTTCGAAATCATCATTCAAGATCATTTCGACACAATAGTCAACAGTAACTTTTGGCCTGCCAAAACATTTGTACGGGAATATACATATAAAGAAAAGCGTAAACTATCTGATGTTGTACGTTTGCCTTCTGCTAACCAACAAAATTCAAAAAACTAAGTTGGGTGTCTCTGTCTATATCATATCAAAACGTTCGGGGATTAAATTCCAAAGTATCGACATTATTCTTAAATAGCTACTCATTTAATGATGACATTATAATCTTTACTGAAACTTGGCTATCATCGTCTGTATTGAATTCAGAAATTTTTTGTCCGAATTACAATGTTTTCAGATGTGACCGGATGAATAGGTGTGGTGGAGGTGTTCTGATTGCTGTGTCTTCATCACTCTGTTCCAGTTTGGTTGACACAAGTTTAACCAATGATATCGAATTTATATGTGTTGCTGTTAAATTATTCAATATCACTGTATATGTTTCTTGCTCCTACATTCCACCTAATGTATCCGTTCTTCATTATTCTAATCATGTATGTGCCATAAAAAGTATCACCTCTTTATTAAAACGTGATGATGTCGTCTTTATCTTTGGCGATTTCAATTTACCTTCAATCTCATGGATTAGAGCTGAAGATGATATATATATGCTTCCTCTAACTAATGTTACATGGACTAATGAATTACTAAATGAATTATTTGAATTAAATTTGTTTCAACTTAATAATATTAAGAACGTTTTTAACAGAACACTTGATTTGGTTTTTTCTAACGTTACTTCTAATTATTCTGTTAAGCAGTGTCCCCCAATTGTGTACCCAGAGGATAAATTTCATCCAACAGTATCATTGTCATTGGATTTACATACCTGCTCTAAAAAAAAAACTCAACGAAATGTTGTCGCTATAATTTTAAATTAACAAATTATACTAAACTAAATAAGTTACTTTCTAACGTAAATTGGTCATTTATACCTGATGGATCATCAGCAGTTTCGAATACAGATCTTGAATCGATGGTTGTTATGTTCTATGATAAATTGTTCGATCTTTTTTCTCAAACCGTGCCTTATACCGCTATCTCAAATATGTGTGGACCACCCTGGTCAAACAAAAGACTTAAATATTTAAAAAATAATAAAAACAGACTCTACAAACGCTATGTAAAGTCCAATTCGTCTGCTGACTCTATGAATTTTATGAAGGCCCGCACAAAGTATAACTCTTTTAACAAACTTAGTTATACGAACTATATGCAACAAGTGAAAAATGATATAATAATTAATCCTAAATCCTTTTATGATTTTGTAAATTTAAAAAAGAAATCTAGCTCTTACCCACCGTCAATGAAGTATAATAATAATGAGTCCAGTAACGATAATACAATCTCAAATATGTTTGCCGACTTTTTTCAGTCTGTGTATGTGTCAAACAATGTGCATAACATTAATTATTATAACTCAGTGTATTCTAATAATATATATTTTAATCTCCTTAATCGTGACAATGTTCTTAAAAGTATGCTATCATTAGACGATAAACACAATCCTGGCCCTGATGGTGTGCCGAATTGTATATTAAAAAATTGTGCATCACGTTTATATAATCTATTAACTAAACTATTCAATGCCTCCATCAAACAATCCTACTTCCCCAACTTGTGGAAAAAATCTTTTATTATTCCATTATTCAAAGCCGGCTATAAATCCGATATCTCTAACTATCGTGGCATTGCGAAATTAAGTGCAATTCCAAAGCTTTTTGAAAAACTGCTGTCTGATACTATATCATCTCAATTATCACCTATAGTTTCTGATTATCAGCATGGGTTCCTGAAAAAAAGATCTACCACAACCAACCTGTTGGAACTTGCTACATTCGTTAATGACGCATTCATTAACGGTGAACAAACCGATGTAATTTACACAGACTTTAGCAAGGCGTTCGATACTGTGAACCACGTAATTCTGTTTAATAAACTAAAACATATTGGCTTTTACGAAGGCAATCTTAAATGGATTTACTCGTATCTTACTGGACGTACCCAACGTATCTTATTCAATAATGTACTCTCCAAAGAAATTGAAGTTCACTCTGGTGTGCCGCAGGGTAGCCATCTTGGTCCCCTTCTATTTTTACTGTTTATAAACGATCTGCCTAGTGTTATTCTACATTGTCGTGTACTAATGTATGCTGACGATGTTAAACTTATCTATAGTTACAAGTCTGTGCGGGATCAAGTTTTTATGCAGGATGACATTAACCGGTTCGTTGAGTGGTGTTCCAACAACTTAATGTCCTTGAATGTCAAAAAGTGTAAGCATATGACCTTCTGTCGTAGGGAGGTGGTAAATACAAACTACATAATTAATAATGTCCCAATTGAAAGGATATCATCCATTAATGATCTCGGCGTGCTACTGGACAGTAAACTAACTTTTAATGTGCATATTAATACAACATGTAATAAGGCCAACAGAACTTTAGGCTTTATTAAGAGATGGTCGAAGGAGTTTCAGGACCCCTATACAAACAAACTTCTTTTTACCTCTTTAGTAAGGCCTATTTTAGAATACTGCTCTGTAATTTGGGATCCGCAATATGAAGTGTATACCAACCAGATTTGAATTGCGCTCCATACTTAGCTATTCGCACATTACGACAATTAACCGAAGATTCCAAAACTTCATACCTCATTGCATCACACATATTAAGAAATGAGACATATGTAGACGATATATTCTCGGGGGGATTTACTATCCAAGAAGCTGCTGATGCATTGTGTGAAACTAAACAAACCCTACATTCTGCTGGTTTCCCTCTAAAAAAGGTGACAGCAAACCATAACGAGTTAATATCTAACGAAAGGTTCTCTCCGTAATAGCATATTTGTTTGATCCAATTGGATGGCTCAGCCCATTCATTATAAAAGCTAAAATCTTAATGCAGCGCTTATGGTTAGAAGGTAAAGACTGGAATGATGAAATCAGCCCAACTAATCTTACCGAGTGGTACAAAATACTCAAAAAATTCTCAACTACTCGTATACCTCAAATTACTATAACCCGGTGATTTATGTACACTCAACAAAATACTATTGAGCTTCAAGGATTTTGCGACGCTTCACAACATGCTTACGTTCGCATCATGGACGCCTCAAACTGCATTAATTGTAATTTACTCATGGCGAAAACAAAGGTAGCTCCAATCAAACTAGTCAGTTTACCTAGACTATAATTATGTGGAGCAGTTTTATTAGCTTAATTGATCAAATATATAACAACATCTCTTGACTTGAACCTTACAGATATAATGTTATGGGCAGATTCTAGAATTGTCCTAGATTGGTTAGCAAAACCACCCAACACGTGAAAAACTTACGTTGCAAATCGTACTGCTAATATATGGGAATTAGTTTCTAATGCTAGTTGGCGATATATTCCTTCACAAGATAATCCCGCTGATCTTGGTACACGAGGCTCTCGTTTTTACAAATTACTTAATAAAACACTATGGTGGAACGACCCTAACTGGTTGACTCTTACCCAAGGCCAGTGGCCCAAACAGGAGCGGACTCATAACCCAACGTTTCTTGAAATTAAGCCCACAATTACTTTAAACATTTATGAAATAAACAAAAATTTGTTAATCAATCGCTTCTTCTCATACACCCGATCCCTACGTGTGGTTGCATATATTTTCATGTTCATCAGCAATATTCAAAATTAAATTAAACAAAATAATGTGCAAACCCTTTTTCACTCTCGCAAAAACTCTCATATCCAATGCGCTACAATCTCGCCATTAACATATAACGAAATTTCATTTCCAAAATATCGCCCCATTTAACTCACTCAACAACTTTACTCTGAAAATAAATACAATCTACTTAAAACGAAGAATTCTCTTTAAAATTTAAATCCCTTTATTGAAGAAAAAGGAGTTTTACGAGTCAATGGACGACTCACTGAAACCACCATGTCATACTCAGAAAGATATCCCATCATTCTGCCAGGTCGATCACACCTAAGTTCTCTTTATTTATCTTACTTACATACTTTCCAAAATCATACTGAATGTCAGCTTATGTGTCGTATAGTTCAAACAGAATTCTACATCGATAGATTAAAACGAAGGGTAAAAAAGATTATACATCAATGCAAGTTATGTACTATTATGAAAAAAAGAGCATGTCAACAGATAATGGCTCCACTATCTGCACAACGATGTGAACTTACACCACCATTTCAGACAACAGGAGTTGATTTTGTAGGCCCATTTGAGATTAAATCTTCAACGTTACCTAAGGCACCTTACCAAAAGGGTTACGCATATATATTTGTTTGTTTTTCTATTAAAGCTATACATTTAGAAGCATGTTCCGACTTATCAACCACAACTTTTCAAGCTACATTTACGAGATTTGTGGCTAAACGAGGTCTACCACAAAAAATAGTAAGCGACAGTGGCAGAAACTTCGTTGGTGCAAGTAAGGCATACAGAAAAGAAATGTGCTTTTTAAGATCAGCTTTAGAAAGTATTGCGCAAAAATATATCATTCATCAAGTTTCAAATATCATTTCAAACAAGTCGCTATTAATACTTAATTATTAATGCGTGTAATTTTTCTTCCCACAGCTGTTCGTCCGATTCACCACACTTTTGTTACGCCTTTGCCGATCCAGCGCCGCCAACACCAACGAGTGGGTGTGTGTGGTGAAACGAACGTTCGAGACGTGCGAATGAGCATTCGAGTAAGCGGCCGAGGGGGTCTCTGTGTTGAAGTGAGTGAGAAACTGGCATTCGAAGTCACTCGTTAAATACAAAAATACAAAAATACAAAAATACAAAAATACAAAAATACAAAAATACAAAAATACAAAAATACAAAAATACAAAAATACAAAAATACAAAAATACAAAAATACAAAAATACAAAAATACAAAAATACAAAAATACATAAATACAAAAATACAAAAATACAAAAATACAAAAATACAAAAATACAAAAATACAAAAATACAAAAATACAAAAATACAAAAATACAAAAAAACAAAAATACAAAAATACAAAAATACAAAAATACAAAAATACAAAAATACAAAAATACAAAAATATAAAAATACAAAAATACAAAAATATAAAAATACAAAAATACAAAAATACAAAAATACAAAAATACAAAAATACAAAAATACAAAAATACAAAAATACAAAAATACAAAAATACAAAAATACAAAAATACAAAAATACAAAAATACAAAAATACAAAAATACAAAAATACAAAAATACAAAAATACAAAAATACAAAAATACAAAAATACAAAAATACAAAAATACAAAAATACAAAAATACAAAAATACAAAAATACAAAAATACAAAAATACAAAAATACAAAAATACAAAAATACAAAAATACAAAAATACAAAAATACAAAAATACAAAAATACAAAAATACAAAAATACAAAAATACAAAAATACAAAAATACAAAAATACAAAAATACAAAAATACAAAAATACAAAAATACAAAAATACAAAAATACAAAAATACAAAAATACAAAAATACAAAAATACAAAAATACAAAAATACAAAAATACAAAAATACAAAAATACAAAAATACAAAAATACAAAAATACAAAAATACAAAAATACAAAAATACAAAAATACAAAAATACAAAAATACAAAAATACAAAAATACAAAAATACAAAAATACAAAAATACAAAAATACAAAAATACAAAAATACAAAAATACAAAAATACAAAAATACAAAAATACAAAAATACAAAAATACAAAAATACAAAAGTACAAAAATACAAATCTTTCCTCTTTATAATATCAGCATAGATATAGATTAAGTGTAATTATCAATTATTCTAGAATGTATGCTGTTTTCTTATTCTTATTCTATTCTTCCAAATACTAGTTCATAAGGTGTGTATCCCGTTATTATATGTGGAGTAGTGTTATATGCAAAACAAAAATAAGGTATTCATTTATCCCAATTGTCATTTTCTGCATTTTTTATGTCTAGCGTTACCACTACGCAATACTCTTTACTTCCGCCTTTCCAACGCTTACCCTCAATATCTGCGGCTGCTATAGAGTTAATGACCCTGATGGCATCAAGAGTGGAGCGGTGTTTTCAGAATCTGAATTGGTAATCAGAGAGGCCGGATGTGCTGGCTAATGCATCTTTTATCCGACAAGCTATTATCTTCTCATATATTTTTCCCAGTGTATCCATCAAGCAAATGGGACGATAGGCAGATGGATCATTTGCTGGTTTGTTAGGCTTAGGCAGCAAGATCAACAACTGTCGCTTCCATCTATGTGGGAAAATTTGCTCTCTAAGGTAAATGTTAAATAATTCCACAAACATGTCAGTCCGGGCAAGAAGAATAATTTTTATTATCTCATTTGGAATGCCATCTGGCCCCGGCGATTTTTTAACGTTAATTTGCGTTGCCATAGCCGCAACCTCTTCATGGGATACAAGCTTCACTTTATCACCTGCTTGTTGTTGCGCATAATACACAAAAGGGGCCTGCTGCGGGAACAGAGTGTTTACAATGTTATTAATTAGTTCGGAGTTAGTCGGCTGTATTAAAGGTTTCATCCTCTTCATGACTATTTTATACACCTTGCCCCAGGGCTCTGAGTTTATTTCCTCCAGCAGATCTTGAAACGCAGCTTTCTTTCTAGCAATTATGGCTTTTTTGAGTTGTCTCCTTTTTTCCTTATATCGTGTCTGCCTTAAGACAAAATCCCTAGCTTGTCTAGCTCTTTGACATCTTCCTCTGGCTCTGTTACACTCAGCCCTTAGAGCAGCTCTCTCTTTAGTCCACCAGTATACAGGACGGTGATGTTTATTAAAAGACCGCCTTACCATTGACCCGTCACAGGCTCTTTCAATCTGCTTCATTACCTGTGTCACCTTATTGTTAGCAGGAACCACATTGTTTAAAGGTCCCAGAAGGTCCAGAAACAAGTGTACTTGGCTTCCACCTAGTACCAGTTAGTGGACAGTGATAGGTGCAAGGCCTGTTTGCCGACATGATGTCACAAATAACTGCTTGATGATCACTGTGTGTGTAAACATCACTAATATACCACGTTACGCGAGGAGCCAGAGCATTATTAGCAAAAGCGACATCAATTATGGACCCGCGACTGTTCCTTTCGAAGGTATGCTGCATCCCGGTATTGAGAATCGTAAGATCAAGACGAGCTAATTCCTCTAAGAGAATTCTGCCTCTGTGGTTAGTCCATGTGCACCCCCATTCGCACGCCCAAGAATTAAAGTCACCACCAACGACTTTCCTCGCACATCGTCGAATAGTATGTGACACTGTATTTCGATATCCTCAAGAGTAGTATTAGGAGGAAAGTAACAGCTGTATATATAAATTCCATCATATTTGGCGCACACAAAACCATTACCAGCTGAAATAATTTAAGCTCTAGTTGATTGCACGCCACAGTGCCAAATTGCAAACCCGCCTGTGTTGTCTTTCATCCAGTCCGGCGTTGGATCCACTCTGTACGGTTCACTGATTAGTACCACATCAATATTAAGATCTCTGATGTTTTGCCTTAGCAAATCATGAGCAAGGCGACAGTGATTAACATTAATCTGCATTAGTTTCATTGGATTTCTTAACTAGGTTGCTCTTTGGTTTACAGGGCATCCTTTGCCCGCCATGGGGTGATTAAAAGATTTGCCTTGCTCCTTGCAGATAATACAAAACGGCCTATTCGTACATTGTTTGGCTTGATGGTTAAGCTCACTACAATTTAAACAATATTTACTTCTGTCTTGGCCAACTTTGCAATTTCTAGCTATATGGCCAAAATCCATACATTTGAAGCACCGTGTGAGGATGGATTTCTCTCTTATCCTACATAAAACCCAGCCAATTTTTATTTTCCCTGCTTCTAGTAATGCTGTGGCAAACGTCTTTGAAACCGATAGTGATGCTCTCTGAGTACAGGCATAAGCTTTTGTCAAGGATACCATTTCTTTTTCTCGGCAGTGAAACTGCTAAACTGCTGCTAATATATCGTCATTTGTTGTAACTTCGTCGAGGTCTTTAATCTCGATTTTGACGTCATTATACCCTCCACCTCAGTGATGAGGGTATACTAATTTTGTTCTTCCGTTTGCAACACCCAGAAGAAGGCGTCAGAGACCCTACAAAGTATATATATTCTTGATCAGCGTCAAAAACTGAGTCGATTTAGACATGTATGTCCGTGTGTCCATCTGTTGTTGGCACTCTCACGAGCGTAAATTTTGAGATATTGAACTGAAATTTTGTACAGTCACTTCTAGTTTATGCACGCAGATCGCTATTTAAAATGGGCAAATTCGGTAAAGAGCCACGTCTACAATCAACAAAAATCTATCTATCTGCCACAAAAATTAAGCTATAAACTTTAAATTTAGTATGTACATCTACAAATATTAGTTTCATAGATGTGCCGAAAATGGGCGTGGTCCGATAACATACACGCCCACAATTAATATAAATCTTTATATTTGCCACAAAAGTTGATCTACGAAGTTGAAATTTGGTGTGCATATGCCATCCATTGATGTGCCTAAAATGGGTGTGGTCGGTTAAAATACGCGCCCACAATAAACATAAACCTTTATATCTACCACAAAAATTAACCTATGACCCTGAAATTTGGTACACGTATTTATAGATATCCCATCCATCATTGTGCTTAAAATGGGCGTGGTCGGATACTAAGTCCACCCACAATAAACAAAAATCTATGTATCTACCACAAAAATTAAGCTATAAACTTGAAATTTAGTATGTACATCTATAAATATTAGCTTCATAGATGTGAAAAAATGAGCGTGTTATAATTTTTAAAATTTATAAAACATCAATTTCATCATCATCAATTCAAAAAATTTAAAAAGATCCATAAATATTTAGGCGTTACATGTAAGAGCAATTGTACATAACCAAATAAAAATACGTACATATGTATAAACAATAAAAGTTTTATAGACAAAGCATCGTGTTTACCGTTTTATATATCTCAGTTTTAAAATTTAGAATATCAAATAAAATTTTTAATGAAAAATACTTAAAATAAAGTAACATGATGCACGATCAGGTACATATACTTATAGTTTGCAAGTACAGGCTACAGCCTTGTTAGAAATCAGGTACATAAATGACTATTAGGTAAAGTAGCTCATGCGAAAGCAGGTAAAATAGTACAATATATAAGTCTTCAACACGAAATATAGACCTCAGAAGTACAATAATAATTGAACTGTTGAGTTCACATTGAAGTGCAAAAAAATATTACATTTACAAACATTATTTCAATATGCCCTTATTACGTATTACATCATTTCGACAAAGACGTCTGAGAAATATACAATCTGTGAGGAGGTTTCGCGAGCAAAGTTTGGAGAGAGACAGAATTGAAAATTCTCAGCGTATATTAGCAAGAAGAAGTGATCCTGAATATCGCGAAGAGGAAAGGCGAAGAGACCAAAGCGCACATATTGTTAGAAGAAGAAGTTCAAGGTATCGCATTATGGAACAACAAAGGAATACTGCACAACACATAAACCGTCGCGGCAATGAAAGTTATCGAGTGCTTGAACGTCGGAGAAATGCCTTAACACAAAGGATTAGGAGGGAAGATAATGGAAGACGCAATAGAGAACAACAAGTTAATACTGCCCAGCATAGGCGCCACCGAGAAAACGAAGTCTTTAGAAGGAGTGAAAAATACTTAAAATAAAGTAACATGATGCACGATCAGGTACATATACTTATAGTTTGCAAGTACCGGCTACAGCCTTGTTAGAAATCAGGTACATAAATGACTATTAGGTAAAGTAGCCCATGCGAAAGCAGGTAAAATAGTACAATATATAAGTCTTCAACACGAAATATAGACCTCAGAAGTACAATAATAATTGAACTGTTGAGTTCACATTGAAGTGCAAAAAAATATTACATTTACAAACATTATTTCAATATGCCCTTATTACGTATTACATCATTTCGACAAAGACGTCTGAGAAATATACAATCTGTGAGGAGGTTTCGCGAGCAAAGTTTGGAGAGAGACAGAATTGAAAATTCTCAGCGTATATTAGCAAGAAGAAGTGATCCTGAATATCGCGAAGAGGAAAGGCGAAGAGACCAAAGCGCACATATTGTTAGAAGAAGAAGTTCAAGGTATCGCATTATGGAACAACAAAGGAATACTGCACAACACATAAACCGTCGCGGCAATGAAAGTTATCGAGTGCTTGAACGTCGGAGAAATGCCTTAACACAAAGGATTAGGAGGGAAGATAATGGAAGACGCAATAGAGAACAACAAGTTAATACTGCCCAGCATAGGCGCCACCGAGAAAACGAAGTCTTTAGAAGGAGTGAAAGGCTGAGAAATGCATTAACACAAAGAAATAGGAGGGAGGATGATGGAACCCGCGCTAGAGAACAACAAATTAATACTGCCCAGCATAGGCGCCATCGCGAACATGAAGTGTTTAGGACAATTGAAAGGCTGAGAAATGCCTTAACACAAAGGATACGGAGAGAAGATGAGAGTCGACGCGCTAGAGAACAACATGTCAATACTGAACAACATAGGCGCCATCGCGAAAACGAAGTTTATAGGAGAAGTGATAGACTGAGAAATGCCTTAACACAAACGATACGGAGACAAGATGAGGGAAGACGCGCTAGAGAACAACAAGTTAATACTGAACAGCATAGGCGCCATCGCGAAAACCAAGTTTATAGGAGAAGTAAAAGACTGAGAAACGCCTTAACACAAACAATACGGAGGGAAGATGAGGGAAGACGCGTTAGAGAACAACTAGTTAATACTGAACAGCATAGGAGCCTTCTCGAAAACCAAGTTTAAAGCAGAAGTGAAAGACTAAGAATCGCCTTAACACAAACGATAAGGAGACAAGATGAGGGAAGACGCGCTAGAGAACAACTAGTTAATACTGAACAGCATAGGCGCCATCGCGAACATGAAGTGTTTAGGACAATTGAAAGGCTGAGAAATGGCTTAACACAAAGGATACGGAGAGAAGATGAGAGTCGACGCGCTAGAGAACAACAAGTCAATACTGAACAGCATAGGCGCCATCGCGAAAACGAAGTTTATAGGTGAAGTGAAAGACTGAGAAACGCCTTAACACAAACGATACGGAGACAAGATGAGGGAAGACGCGCTAGAGAACAACTAGTTAATACTGAACAACATAGGCGCCATCGCGAAAATGAAGTTTATAGGAGAAGTGAAAGGGTGAGGAATGTATTAACACAAAGGATTAGGAGAGATGACGATAAAAGGCGTGCTTTAGAGCAACATATTAATACTGAACAGCACAGACAACGTCGAGTAAATGAAATATATAGAAGGGGTGAACGCCAGAGATTTGCCATAGCACAAAGAATTAGAAGAGAAGATGGTGGAATGCATGCTAGAGAGGTTAGCTCTAATAGAACACTTCGGTCTAGAACACACCGTGCTGATGAGGTAAATAGGCTCAGAACTAACAATCGACCAAATTTGTTGAATAGACAAAGAATGCAGACCATGACACCTGACACTAGAATTGAATATTTATTAAGTGAAACCCAAAGAAACACATCTCGACTATTGAGTGAATATGACAATAGTGTAAAGAATGGTCCGACTTGTGTTTGTGTTTGTTGCGGTGGACTGTGGTTCACGTCACAAGTAAAGTTTTTATCTAAAGAAATAGTTACAAGCCAACATGTCCACTTAAGTTGTGTATTCTTCCTGACTGATATTTTTCCATCCGAAGATGACCGTTATACGTTTTGCAAAACATGTCATTCTGCAGTTCGATCTGGTAATATACCGACATTATGTTTATCCAATGGTCTTCACTTTCCCACTATACCAAACGAACTAAAGGACTTGACAACTCTTGAAGAGAGATTCGTTGCTCCCAGAATACCGTTTATGAGAATAGTGTCCTTAGGTTATAACAGACAGTGCGCGATACGAGGTGCAGTCGTGAACGTACCGATTTCACTTGATAGAACAATAACCGTCCTTCCGAGATCTGAAGGTCAGACAGAAGTAATACAAGTTTATTTGAAGCGTAGGTTGCAATATGACCGCAGTTTTATGACAGAGACTATACGACCGGGAAAGATATTTAGAGCCGCAGAGCATTTAATTAACACAGACTTATATAGGACGCACAACATTTCTATTTCTAATGAATGGCTGAATAGAAGACAGTCGAATGAGATAATGCCGTTTATTGCCAACGAAGAAGACAGAAATATAGTTCAAACTTGTTTAAACAATAACACAACCAATGATGACGTAGATGAATTAAATCCACAGGAGACCCTTTTAGACAATTTACAAATAGAAAATGTACCATTAGGTAGGATTTCTATAGCGCCTGCAGAGGGCAACAGACCATTAGACTTACTTATGGATGAAGACGCCCGGAGTTGTCCTTTCCTTTCAATTTATTGTGGAATTAAACGAAGTTCAGTTACAACTTTAGGGAAAGTTGTAAGATCAGAAGTTAGAAGATATGACAGACGATGCGCCAGAGTAGACAAAGTTTTATATTCGTATAAAAAATTAGAACTATCGCGCATAAAGGATAGTATATCGATCTGCTTAAGGAAAAGAATACGTCAAAATTCTGTTACTGCGCGAAATATGTTAGACGATCATTTTGTTCAAAACTTAGTGCAGCATGACTACGGGTATCATATTCTCAAAGGACTTAGGTCTTCACCCGCTCATTGGGAATCTGAAAAAAAGAAAGTTCTGGCAATGATTCGGCAATTTGGATTGCCAACTTTTTTTATCACATTGTCCGCAGCCGAATCACAGTGGTCTGAATTAATTGTTATTTTGGTGAAAGTTTTAGAAAAACGGGATATATCAGAAAACGATGTTCATAATTTAACAACGCAAGAAAAATATAATTTCTTATTAAATTCGGATCCGATTACATGTTCACGCTACTTCGATCCACGTATCCGTCATTTATACAAACTTTTTAAGTGTGATGGTAGTGTATTTGACTCTCATAAAGTTATAAAGTATTATTGGAGAATAGAATTTCAGCAAAGAGGCTCTCCTCATGTACATGGAGTATATTGGTTAAAAGACGCACCACATATAACATTGACAGATGAACGTACATTCCCTGCGGTAACAGAATTTATTGACAAATATATCAGTACAAACTCGTCTGAGTCCGGAATAGAAAATTTCATAAATTATCAAATGCGTAGGCACAGTAATACATGCCAAAGAGAAATATCGGGACAAAGGATTTGTAGATTCAAAATACCTCATCCGCCAATGCCAAGAACAGAAATACTATTTCCGCTATCCGAAGAATCCGAAAATATTCAAAGACATCGTGTTAATTATGAAAAAGTATTTAATTTTTTAAATACTAGGGAATCTGAGTCAGATATTTATAGTATTGACCAATTTGAACAATTTTTGTCTGACGAACGCATTAATATGAGCTACGAGGACTACATTTTTGCCCTAAGGTTTTCTATTAAAAAACCACAGATATTTTTAAAACGCCGACCGAAGGACATATTTATAAACGCCTTCAATCCAACTATTTTGAAGTTACATCGCGCTAACATGGACATACAGTACATTTTGGACGCTTAGGGTTGTGTATCATATAGAGTGAACTATATAAATAAGTCAAATAGGGGAGTTTCGCGACTATTGCAGGAGACAATGAGGGAAATTCGTACAGAGAATTATACTGTCCGTCAACGTTTACAGCACATTGGCAATAAAAGTAATTTATTAGACTATTACCAACATTGTCCTCACAGTCTTGAAGACATCTGTGTAGCCAATTTTGCTGCCAATTATGTGTTTTCAAAAACACGCAGATCTTCGATACGCCAAAGACGAGAAGATGAAGATATAGATGACAACGAAGACGTAACAGAGTATAGTGGAGTTGGTCTCCAACTTTTAAATAACTTTGGATATATTTATAAACGAAGGAATTCAGCTATTCTTCGATTTGCAAAATCAAATATGGATACATCCAGAGCAGACTATTTCAGACAAATGGTTATGTTATATTTTCCGTGGCGTAATGAAGTAACAGACATTTTAGAAAACGGCAACGAACAAACATGTTCTTCACATAGAGACTTGATAATGACAAACCAACAACAATTCGAAAAATTTTCGGTAAACGAATTGGAAAACGCTTTAGAGGAAATTCAGAACGATAACGATGGCAATTCTGAAAATGAACCAACCCGACAATACAACATTGCTGCATCGCAGTTATTAGATGAAGAATTCAGAGCTCTGGCTATGCTAAATATACTTAATATAGACGAAGAAGAAAATGACGATCAGAGTGAAGGTGTCCGTTTAATAAAACTCCCTCCATTAGTAAATGTAGAGGATTTGTTAATATCCGTAAGGTCTCTGAATAAAAAGCAACGGATATATTTCCAACATGTACTGTTCAAGAAAAATAGAAAAGAAGTGCTGTATGAATTTGTGGGAGGTGGCAAGGGTGTAGGTAAAAGTCGCTTGATACAAACAATATATCAGGCAATAACATAACGCTTTAATTCTCTTCCTGGATCCAATCCAGATCTCCCAAAGGTTTTGCTAAGTGCACCAACGGGTAAAGCAGCATTTGGAATTGGAGGATATACTCTTCACTCCCTTTTCTTTTTGCCTGTAAATCAGTCGTCCGGAGAAATTCGTCCCTTAAGTAACGATATAGTTAATTCCCTTATTGCTAAACTGATTGAAGTAATACAAGTTTATTTGAAGCGTAGGTTGCAATATGACCGCAGATTTATGACAGAGACTATACGACCGGCAAAGATATTTAGAGCCGCAGAGCATTTAATTAACACACACTTATATAGGACGCACAACATTTCTATTTCTAATGAATGGCTGAACAGAAGACAGTCGAATGAAATAATGCCGTTTATTGCCAACGAAGAAGACAGAAATATAGTTCAAACTTGTTTAAACAATAACACAACCAATGATGACGTAGATGAATTAAATCCGCAGGAGACTCTTTTAGACAATTTACAAATAGAAAATGTACCATTAGGTAGGATTTCTATAGCGCCTGCAGAGGGCAACAGACCATTAGACTTACTTATGGATGAAGACGCCCGGAGTTGTCCTTTCCTTTCAATTTATTGTGGAATTAAACGAAGTTCAGTTACAACTTTAGGGAAAGTTATAAGATCAGAAGTTAGAAGATATGACAGACGATGCGCCAGAGTAGACAAAGTTTTATATTCGTATAAAAAATTAGAACTATCGCGCATAAAGGATAGTATATCGATCTGCTTAAGGAAAAGAATACGTCAAAATTCTGTTACTGCGCGAAATATGTTAGACGATCATTTTGTTCAAAACTTAGTGCAGCATGACGACGGGTATCATATTCTCAAAGGACTTAGGTCTTCACCCGCTCATTGGGAATCTGAAAAAAAGAAAGTTCTGGCAATGATTCGGCAATTTGGATTGCCAACTTTTTTTATCACATTGTCCGCAGCCGAATCACAGTGGTCTGAATTAATTGTTATTTTGGTGAAAGTTTTAGAAAAACGGGATATATCAGAAAACGATGTCCATAATTTAACAACGCAAGAAAAATATAATTTCTTATTAAATTCCGATCCGATTATATGTTCACGCTACTTCGATCCACGTATCCGTCATTTATACAAACTTTTTAAGTGTGATGGTAGTGTATTTGACTCTCATAAAGTTATAAAGTATTATTGGAGAATAGAATTTCAGCAAAGAGGCTCTCCTCATGTACATGGAGTATATTGGTTAAAAGACGCACCACATATAACATTGACAGATGAACGTACATTCCCTGCGGTAACAGAATTTATTGACAAATATATCAGTACAAACTCGTCTGAGTCCGGAATAGAAAATTTCATAAATTATCAAATGCGTAGGCACAGTAATACATGCCAAAGAGAAATATCGGGACAAAGGATTTGTAGATTCAAAATACCTCATCCGCCAATGCTAAGAACAGAAATACTATTTCCGCTATCCGAAGAATCCGAAAATATTCAAAGACATCGTGTTAATTATGAAAAAGTATTTAATTTTTTAAATACTAGGGAATCTGAGTCAGATATTTATAGTATTGACCAATTTGAACAATTTTTGTCTGACGAACGCATTAATATGAGCTACGAGGACTACATTTTTGCCCTAAGGTTTTCTATTAAAAAACCACAGATATTTTTAAAACGCCGACCGAAGGACATATTTATAAACGCCTTCAATCCAACTATTTTGAAGTTACATCGCGCTAACATGGACATACAGTACATTTTGGACGCTTAGGGTTGTGTATCATATAGAGTGAACTATATAAATAAGTCAAATAGGGGAGTTTCGCGACTATTGCAGGAGATAATGAGGGAAATTCGTACAGAGAATTATACTGTCCGTCAACGTTTACAGCACATTGGCAATAAAAGTAATTTATTAGACTATTACCAACATTGTCCTCACAGTCTTGAAGACATCTGTGTAGCCAATTTTGCTGCCAATTATGTGTTTTCAAAAACACGCAGATCTTCGATACGCCAAAGACGAGAAGATGAAGATATAGATGACAACGAAGATGTAACAGAGTATAGTGGAGTTGGTCTCCAACTTTTAAATAACTTTGGATATATTTATAAACGAAGGAATTCAGCTATTCTTCGATTTGCAAAATCAAATATGGATACATCCAGAGCAGACTATTTCAGACAAATGGTTATGTTATATTTTCCGTGGCGTAATGAAGTAACAGACATTTTAGAAAACGACAACGAACAAACATGTTCTTCACATAGAGACTTGATAATGACAAACCAACAACAATTCGAAAAATTTTCGGTAAACGAATTGGAAAACGCTTTAGAGGAAATTCAGAACGATAACGATGGCAATTCTGAAAATGAACCAACCCGACAAGACAACATTGCTGCATCGCAGTTATTAGATGAAGAATTCAGAGCTCTGGCTATGCTAAATATACTTAATATAGACGAAGAAGAAAATGACGATCAGAGTGAAGGTGTCCGTTTAATAAAACTCCCTCCATTAGTAAATGTAGAGGATTTGTTAATATCCGTAAGGTCTCTGAACAAAAAGCAACAGATATATTTCCAACATGTACTGTTCAAGATAAATAGAAAAGAAGTGCTGTATGAATTTGTGGGAGGTGGCATGGGTGTAGGTAAAAGTCGCTTGATACAAACAATATATCAGGCAATAACATAACGCTTTAATTCTCTTCCTGGATCCAATCCAGATCTCCCAAAGGTTTTGCTAAGTGCACCAACGGGTAAAGCAGCATTTGGAATTGGAGGATATACTCTTCACTCCCTTTTCTCTTTGCCTGTAAATCAGTCGTCCGGAGAATTTCGTCCCTTAAGTAACGATATAGTTAATTCACTTATTGCTAAACTGATTGAAGTAAAACTTATTATTATAGATGAAGTGTCGATGGTTGGTTCTAAAATGTTAGGTTTCCTGGACTCAAGACTAAAACAAATATTTAAACTACAGAGGCGTTTGGTGGTATTCCAATTATTGTCTTCGGTGATTTAAAACAACTTCCACCTGTAGGTGACCGTTGGATTTTCAATCCAAATCCAAATCCAAATAATCCCTATGGAGATATAATAGGACGTGGGCTTTGGGATATGTTCGACTTTTATGAATTAGACGAAATAATGCGGCAAAGAGACGACAGGACCAACATGGCAGTTGGACAAATGAATCCTGAAAACATAGATTTAATTATATCAAGGACAGTGAATTTACATACAGAAGTCCCTTTGGATGCTATTCATTTATTTTGGTCTAATAAGGAAGCTGACACATATAATATACAGCGTTTAGCACAGATATCGACGGAAGCGCATATTTCTAGAAGTTATGACATTATTAAGGCTGACTCTCTAAGTGAACAACAAAAACACACAATTTTAAATACAATTAAGAATTTTAAAACGTCGGAGACTCAAGGACTTCCCACAGAACTTACGTTAAAGACATCGGCTAAATATATGCTGACAGTAAATATTGACACTGCCGATGGACTCGTTAACGGTGCAACAGGACTTTTAATGGCAGTAGACATAAGTCAGGAAGCCGTATCGACACTTTGGATTCTATTTTCTAATAGGGACGTTGGCTCTCAGGCAAGAAGAAAAAAACCTCATAATTCTGAACCTCTATGGACTCCTATTGAAAAACATAAGAGATTATTTCAATACAGACGTAACGTACAAATTAATATTGAGAGGAGACAATTTCCGGTAGTTCCAGCAGAGGGTATTACGATTCATAAGAGTCAGGGAGCTACTTACAACAAAGTTGTAGTCCATCTTGCAGATAGAATAAATAGAGCTGCAATGTATGTAGCTTGCAGTCGAGCTACTAGTGCATCAGGATTGTTCATAATTGGACGTTTCACCCCTCCAAAACAATTTTCTGACACTGACGTTGTCAAAGTCAAACTTGACCGGCTCCGAACAGAAAGATTTTTATGTCCGTCACCTAATGTATGCGCAAACACAAAAATATATTACCAAAATATACAAAGCCTTAACGCTCACCACCAAGACTTATTCAGTGATAGATATATAAGAGATATAGACGTTTTATGTCTTGTAGAGACATGGACTTTACTGTTGGACGACTGTTCTGTTGAAGGATTTTGTACTTTAGCAAGAATTAATGGATCCGATAGCCTTCCTCGACAAAAGCGTGGAATAATAGTTTACATAAAGTCCGACCTGAGTAGTCAAGCGAAAGTTTTGTTCAAGCGAAATTATAGTTCTCGGTTCGCTACTTTGCAAATAATAGCTTTCCGTTTTAAAACAATGTGCGTTATCACTTTATATAGAAATTCCACATTTTCCGAAACAACATTTAGTAATTTACTCATGGAGGCAGTAGGTACTGTATATACTATGGGTGAAAAATTCGAAAAACTTCTTGTTATTGGTGATTTTAATATATGTAGGGCCACAAATAGCAGTTTAATGGAAAGGAACTTAATTAATGAGGGCTTTTGCTCTATGTTAGAAAAGACGGAAACGACTACAGTTGGATGTACGCAAATAGACTGGGTATTTGGCAAAGTTTTAAGTGGGGCGGTGGAAGCAAAAACGTACAATACGGTGCACAGCTACCACGACGGCATTATTTTAGGAATAAGTTAATTTATATTAGGATAAGAATTTTATAGATTTACCCATTATTGTTCATATGTTGTATTGTATATTTTTTAGTTTAGTAAAAAAGGATTCATAAAAAATTAACTAATCAAAATTTTAAATAAAGTGCATATATAATTTTTTTCTAAACATAATAATTATATTTGTGTGTTTCTTTTAAAACTGAAATAGATAAATATGGAAAATATGAAATTTCATTTGTGAAATTAATAGAAAGCCTTATTAGTTCTTGATTTCTTCGGTGCTTATAATAAGGTGGAGGGTATTTAAAATTCGGCCAAAGCCGAATTTAGTTTTTCTACTTGTTTTTTTTTATTAATTTCATGCTTGCCTCTTGACCCAGAGTTTTTTCTATCAACTGCCTGAAGAGTGAATTATCTGCTGTTGAGCTTTGCTGAAGCAGCTTTTCGCCTTTAAGTGTTTTCCTTATGTTTGCAATATTTTCGCCCACTTTTTGCAGCGTCGTATCACTCTTTACCTTCTTGAGTATATCACTATATGATAGATCACCTGTCTTTTTTATAACAATTGCCTCTGGCTTCCTGGATAATCTGGCTTTTTTTAGATTGCTACGATCTTGGCCTGGTGGATAGCTTTGCTTATCTGATAAGGTTTTAACCGGAGCGCTAAGTGATGGAGTTTCTTGAACTTCCTTCGTCCGCTTGCTCCTTTTTGTTAAAGTAGCATCCTTTGGCGACAAGGAAGCACTCAACAATTCCTCTCTTAATCTCTTCGGAGTACCGTCCTTTTATTTAATAAGTGGTGAGGTTTGCGTCGTCCCGTCGACACCAGAAACTTTGTTGTTCTTTTGATTTATATCTACTTCCATTTTTTTATACAAGTTAGATATTTCATTTACCAAATCTCTCATGGGGTTATTAATAGACCGTCGACCTCCTCCCATCATAGCGATTAATTCACCAATTTTAACGCCCAATTGCTTGAATGCATCTACCGAGCAGTCCTCTTGATATATACTCTCTGCCACGGCTGGTGGTGAAGAGTGATTTCTTTGCTGAGTTTGTTCCAGAAACCGTTTCACCGGGGAGCGATCTATACGACTACTTTTCATGAACGGATTATCAAAATTTTGCGCACCGTTTTCCATACCATCATCATTTTTTGGCAGACCTTCTCCTTGTCTGGGACCCTCGGCATTTGGAGATGCTACTTGGTTCGTCGGTAGCATGTTCCAATCCGTCGCGCAATTGTGAAATTTATACACAATTTTACAATCGTAAAATTTATACACAATTTTACAATCGCAGAATAAATAAAAATGATTTTATATGCCCCTTATTGCACGATCCGATACTTGTCACTAATAAAAATAACTATTTACACAGTTTGTGTACCGTTAGTTTTTTTATTTTATTATTGTTGAACAAATATAGATTATTTGCGTAAGCACGTCTGCACAGCTTGGCAACTCAAGAGAGACTCCTGCGAGAAGTACACCTGGGTAAATACAATTGTTGAGTCCACACCTTACACACACAAGGTTTTTTTTTTTTCTTTTTTTTTTAACGAAGGGGAAAGCTTTGAAAGCCCAGTCAGTGTGGGACTTGCACCAACTAAAACCCCTTCGAACGTCCTACGGCAATTCCCCTGGGACTAAGTATTAGGTCAGGAGAAACCGTCTGAGACTATGCTCAATTCGTTCGTATGATGTCAGTCATCATCTGTCTTACTCGTCGTCTTTCTGCCACTCTGAGCTTCTTCATGATAACGGCACTGACGCTTTTGACGCAGGACCATACCTTTTCATCGTTAATCATGTGCAGAATTATGTCGCCATTCGGTTCCATAATTAAGTCTGCAATTTTTGAGCGTTCTGCATCGAATTTTGGGCATTTTAACAGTATATGCTCAGCTGTTTCCTCGTCTTCATGACACTCAGGGCATCAAGGTTCAGTATCATGACCAAAACGGTGCAAGTAACTGCGGAAGCAACCGTGTCCGCTGAAATAATAGTCAAATAATAGTCCATACATGCGTCAAATAATAGTCCATACAGCCATGTTGCCTGCTCAATCAACATTCAACATTTGTTATTACTTTGTGTGTTCATCGGCCTTAAGAGGAATCGTCCCATCTCCTTTGCCATTCTCTATAGCTTTCTAGCATTTTGTCCTGTTTTTCTCCATTAGAGACCTTCCTATTAAGAAGTTTTTTGGCACAGTACATTTTTGCAGCTTGTTGGGCTAGGATATCAGGTGGAAGCATGCCTGACAGGATCAGTGCTGCGTCTAGTGATACGGTACGGAATCCATAGCAGACTCTCAATGCAGTTCCGCGATACAGCTTATTTAGGTGTTTATTATAGCTGGGATATTTCTGTAGTGTATCACTCCAAACAGGTGCAGCATACATAGTGACAGAGGTGATCACTTTGGCTAGCAGTAATCTTTTTCCTTGACTGGGATCACCAATATTTGCCATCATGCGTACCAGTGCTGTATGTATTTTGCTAGCTTTGTCACACACTGATATTATGTGCTGTAAGAACTTCAATCGAGCATCGATTAACACACCTAGATAATTGATTTTATCAGTTGTTGTTAGGTGATGCCCGTCGATGTCTAACTCCACCACTTCTCTTTTTCCCTACTGGTGATTAGCACAGCTTCAGTTTTATTAGGCGCTAGTTGTAACTTATGCTCTAAGAGCCATTCTTTGATTTTGTTAACGGTGCTAGCGCATGTGACCTGCACCTCTGTGAGTGTTTTGGCAGCAATGGTGACTATAATATCATCAGCATATCCAATTATGCTAACACCTGCAGGCACTGGGAGTCTCAGAACCTCGTCATACAAAATTTTCCAGAGCAGAGGGCCCAATATGGAGCCCTGAGGGACACCTGCTGTTATATTATATGTTCGTGTGCCTTCGTCGGTTTTATACATGAGTCTACGGCATGATAAGTAGCTTCTTATGATATGTATTAGATATGCGGGGATACCTTTTTTGATCATCGCCTCAATTATATGGCGCCAGCTGGCCGAATTAAATGCGGTTTTAACGTCTAATGTTATTAGGGCACAATACTTTTTGTTTCCGTTTTTCCAGCGCTTGCCATCTATGGCTTTTTTAGCGATATTTTTAACATGTATTATTGCATCTACAGTAGAACGGCCCTTGCGATTGCGGCCCTTGGTTATTTGAAAGGGCACCCGTCTGTATAATATGTTGTTCAATTCTACTATACACGATTTTTTCCAGCACTTTTCCAAGTGTGCTAGGATCTTCTTCAGGTTTATTGGGCTTAGGCAGGAGAACGAGTTTCTGCCTCTTCCATATATGCAGAAAGATTCCACCTTTCATGCAATTATTGTATACTTTCAAAAAGAGAGGGGTATTGTACCATATTTCTGCTTTTACTGCTTCCATTGGTATTCCATCTGGGCCGGGTGCTTTATTACTGCCAAATTTATTAACTGCTCCTTTGATTTCGTCGTGTATTAAGCCCTGATATTCTTGTTCAGCTGACGGCATCTGACATTCGAACGGCATGTGTCTTGGGAAGAGCGTTTCGACCACACTTTGCATAAACCTCGCACTAGTTGGTGTGCTTCTTTTAGAGCATTTAATTTTTGCCATAACTTCTTTGTATGCTCCACCCCATATTTTAGAGTCAGCCATATCACAAAGTTCCTTAAAACATTTGTTCTTGCTAACTTTTATTGCCTTTTTAAGAGAACTACGTGCTTCCGTGTATCTTTTTCTATATATGTCATATTGAGATGTACTTATATGTCTTTGTGATATTCTTCTAGTTGCCAGACACTGCTTTCTGAGGCTAGCGATATCTGCATTCCACCAGTATACGGATACACGTTCCGGGCACTTGGTTCTCCTTACCATGGAAGCATCACATGCTGCAGTTATGTATGTTGTAAGCTTTATAGCTTGATCTTCAACATTTGGTGGTAGTTCAAGGTTTTCGCTCACCATATATTTCAACATATCACGGTCTATTGTTTTAATTTTCAATCCCAGTTCGTAGGGCCTTCTAGGTGGTTTTTGTGGCTGCACCGTTGCTATTGTTGTAAATACCGCGAAATGGTCACTATTGGTGTAGATGCTGACATGCCAATTACATTTTCGCACTAAGGAGGTATTGGCAATAGTAATGTCAATTATTGAACCACGTCCATTTTTTACAAGTGTATTTTTGGCGCCATTGTTGAGTAGTATTACATTTAGGTTACTAAATGCCCTTAGTGTAACTTCTCCTCTTCTATTCGTGACTCTGCTTCCCCACTCAGTTGCCCATGCGTTAAAATCTCCTGCAATTATCACGGGGTTCAACATGTGCATAAGGCATCAATTCCAACCTCAAACTGCAGTATGTCTAGACTAGGTGGGAAATAACAGCTGAAGAAATGTACACCACCGATTTTAGCTGCCGTATAATATAAATTTGCAGTTGTTATATACTCTTGTACTGGCCAGAGAGCCCGTATTGCTGCTTTGCGGCTATCATCAGATATCCATTCTCCATGGTCAACCATACTTGTGTATGGTTCACAAAGAAGGGCTAGATCGACATCTTGCTCAATAACTATTTTATTTAGTAGTTCTTGTGCAGCCTCGCAGTGATCCAGGTTTAGTTGCAGGATCTTTAGTTTATGTGTTATTTTTTTAATACTGCCACATAGGCCGGACATAACCTACTTGTAATAGCGTGGCTAGCGTCTACACCCTTGGCATCACAGATTATGCACTTACTCTCATTTTTACATTCTCGTGCTAAGGGACCGTTTTGTCCGCATTTAAGGCAGCATTTGCTCCTATCTATTTTGTTTTTGCACCTTTTCCCTAGCTGATTTCTAGGCATTTAAAGCATCTGGTAGGAGTATAATAGGGTCGTACTCTACACATTACCCAACCTATTTTAATTTTACCATCTTGGAGCAAGGATGTTCTGTACTGCTACCTGTGTACCTGCATACGACTTCTTTAATGTTTTAATTGCAGACTCTACAATTTCCGCATCTCTTATCTGATTGTTGATGGCGTCTACTATGTCCAACTTGGTGGTGATTTCATCTATATCTCTAATTATTATTGTTTTGTTGCTTCCAAGAAGTTTCACTTTCTATTTGCTTCTTATATTCCTGGCAGTTTCCATCTTGGGATTGTCTAAGCTGGAATAGAATCTCTCCGTTCTTTGTCTTTCGTATTTTATGTACGTTTTCACCCAGCTTTTTAAGATTGGTATTATCTTTGACCGTTTTTAATATTTCACTGTAGGATAGGGTGCCTATTTTTTCTACCACGATAGCTTCCGACTTCGGGATATGTTTTATGTTATTTCTTTCATCGCGCTTACGCTTTGACCCAACAGTGGTCCATTCATCATATTTTTGGCCTGTTTTTTTTTGTGAATGGCCTCTATCCGGTGTGAGAGCTGTAGCGTCTACGCCTTTATTGGTGGGATTTTCTTGCCTGCGTTTGGCATTCGGCACCACGGCAGCTTCAGCATCATGTTTCCGCTTACTCTCATTCTTTTGCTTCAACCATGGTGAGGTTTGAGAGTGTTTGCTGCTTCTGATGACTTCTTTGGCCTTTTCATCATGTAGGTTGATAGCAGGAAATTCGTACAGCGCTTTTATGCTCTCTATGGTGTCCCTCATATTTTTTTTTTTGTATTTTTGTATTTTTGTATTTTTGTATTTTTGTATTTTTGTATTTTTGTATTTTTGTATTTTTGTATTTTTGTATTTTTGTATTTTTGTATTTTTGTATTTTTGTATTTTTGTATTTTTGTATTTTTGTATTTTTGTATTTTTGTATTTTTGTATTTTTGTATTTTTGTATTTTTGTATTTTTGTATTTTTGCATTTTTGTATTTTTGTATTTTTGTATTTTTGTATTTCACAGCATCGTAAAATCTTTTTCATTTATATCTATATTAACTTTCTTTTTTGTTTTGTTTTTAATTTTTAATTTCTTTAACTTATTTACATCAGACATTGAAGTATAATCCCAAATATAAAGTTGGTTAGACTTTGGTTGGTTAGTACAGTCTGTATGGTTAATATCATTATTCTTGTTATTATTATTATTTTTAGCGATATCTGCTATCTCTTCATTATTCATCGTTTTTAAATTTTTCCCTTTTGTTATAACATTTATCTTCTTAGATATCATATCTTTTAACATATCAGTATCTATTTTAATCCGTGACAAAACATCAGCATTTATTTTATTACTTCCTTTTTATACCCTTCACCTTAGGGAAAGGGTATATTCATTTTGATCATGCGTTTACAACACATCGAAGGAAGCCTCGGAGACCCCACAAATACAAATTATATATCGCACAATACTATGCCTATCAAGTTGAAATTTGGTATATATATAAGTGATACCGTTATCCAACACTGTGCCAAAAATGGACGTGATTGAATAACGCAAGTAGAATCTTCGCCATTCTTAGTCCAAGATATATGACTTGGGGTACCAAAAAGTTACATTTACTAGCATCGAGTTTCAAGTTATATTTCTGCAGTCTAGTGAATACTTTTATGAGATTGTCGTTGTGGTGTTTGAGCGTGCAGCCAAATACAATGATATCGTCCACATAGAGGAAGGCGTTGGAGTCCAGTCCACTTAAAGCTATTGTGAGCATTCTCTGAAAACTGTTTGATAAAATTTTGAGTCCGAATGGTAGTCGTTTAAATTGGAAATGTCCTTTATTTGTTGAAAAAGCTGTTAGGGGTCTGGAATCTTTGTGTAGATTTATTTGGTGAAAACAACTAGTCATATCTAACGTAGAAAAATATTTAGCTCTTCCCAGTTTGTCAAGAACGCCTTCAAGTCTAGTTAGTGGAAATCTGTTGTTTACCAATTTGTCGTTCAATTCTCTAAAGTCTACTACAAGTCGCCATTTTTGTGTGTCGTTAGTTGTCTTTTTAGGTACAATTAGTAAGGGTGAATTGTAAGGGCTTACCGAAGGTTCTACTATGTCTTCGTCTATTAGCTTCTGTACTTGATTATTAATTTCCTCAGTTTTGGTTTGTGGAAGACGATAATTTTTGATGTAAACTGGTGTGTTATCGTTTGTCTGAAGTTTCTGTATATAGAAGTTATTCGACGTGAGTTTTTCTCCCTCTAAATGAAATATGTCTTGGAAATCTTTGAATATCTCTATTAGTGAGTTTTTAGCAGTTTTGTCTTTTTGATTTATACTTAAGGTGTTCAGTAGTCTATTAAGTCGTTTCTTATTGGCCTCGTTTTGTGTTTTTGCATACAGTATATGGTAATTTCGAAGGGGTTCAGTTTGTATATTACTGTTTTTAAGGTTTATGGTTTGTGCTGTTGTATTTAAAATTCTAACGTGTTTTATCCCATTATGTGGAATTATACAATTTGCTAAAAACACTCCTTTTTGAAATTCTTTATTTAAAATAAGTGAATCCTCTTTGAATTTTATTTTTATTGGATGTATTATCTCTGATCTGGGTGGTGTTGAGATTATTTTGGGTTTGTTAGTTTCCATGGGTAGTACGATTCCTTCATTATCTGTATGGATTTCCATAGTCATTGTTTCGAAGTCTAGTTTGCACAGGTAATCTCTCAAGAAATCAATTCTTAATATTCCATCTGTGGATATTGGGAAATTATCCTTCACTACATGGAATTCATGTGTTAGTTCTGTTTGTCCTACCTATAGTTGTATAAATGTTGTTCCAATAGTATGTATAGTTTATATTGTTTATTAGGTTAGCTTTTGTGATATGTAATATGTAAGATTTTATTATTGAAATATCTGCTCCTGTATCAACTTATCTTATAGTTTTATTTTGCTTAGTCTGAAGGTGTTTTTATTCGATATATTAAGAATTTTATGTGTGTTTATATGCCAGTGATGGTGTCGTCCACCACCAGAGGTAATCCATTTCCCTGGTTCTGTACAACGTTTAAGTGTCTTCTTCTATTATTTTGATTAATATTATGGGGACGATGGGGATATCTGAAATTGTTTTGCATAGTTGTGGTCTGGTGTTGTGCATATTTGTGTTTTGTCTGGAATTATTGTATGTTGGTTGTGTTCTGCTGTTCATCGTCGGATTTGGACATCTATTTGCGAAATTTTTTTGTGTGTTGAAATTTCTTTGATTATTGTCTTGGTATGAATTATGGAAGGCGTATCTAGTATCGTTATGTTGGTATCTATTTTTATTTGATTTATTTATTCTAAGTACTTGGGATTTATTTTGGAAGCTATGGTCTTTTTCCAATTCTAGAGCTAAGTTGACTGCTTGGGTTAATGATTGGGATTGTGCAGCGAATAGAGTCTGTTTATATTTTGCGTCAATTTCTTTTTTAAATACCGTGACAGCATAATTGTCATTCATCTTGGTAATAACCTTCCGTTCAGCTGTAGATGCTGTACTTCCTAATTCTTGGATCTGTAGGTCATTTAGTTGGGTAATCAGACTAAAATTATCAACGCTACCTCGTTGTTGTAAATTGTTTAAAGTGTTGTGTAGTGTATTGTCTGTGGGTTTTTAAAATTACTTTTGATTGAACTATAGAATTCTTCTAATGTACTAGGTATTTGAATTGAACCTATTGCCGTCTTCACCTTTTGGGTGAGTTTTATGTGGTAAACAAATTCTAATAGATTTACCAGCTTCTGACAGATTTTTTGATAGTATTTCGACAAATTTGCAGAAGTTTTCGACTTACTCAAATTTGCCAGAGAAACTAGGCAATGTCTTCATTGCAAGTCCCATATTAAAAGCCATTTTATAATTTCCTAATTGTTCCTCAAAATTTTCTTTTAAATTTATATATGTATTCTTAAATTGAACTTTTAATTCTACAGATATTTTGTCTTGATTGAGATTTCTAAATTGGTCTTTTAGTGTTTCTAATTCTACCAGTGTGTTTTTTTTTTGTACGGACGACTGGGCGTTTTCCTTAAGTTTGTTTCAATTTTTATAAGAGTTTGCAACAGTAATGTAGCTTGGTCCATACGAAATATATATACATAAAATTGGTAAAAACTGAAACTGTTTAAGTTATTAAAGAAAAGTGTTGCATTAAATGTGTGAACTTATATATATATTAATATTAATGGTAAAATGAAGTATTTTTTATATACTGCGCACGAACATTAACAGCAAGAAAAAGTATTTTTAAAAATTCCTGCGTCTTCTTATTTTCGATTAAAAGTGTTATTGGGAGTCAATTAACTAAAGTAGACGACGACTCTGCTAACACTACATGTTAAAATGGAGTTGAAGCTGTAGAGTGTCAAATTTTGTGTCCTCTATTATGGCAATAAATTAGGCAGTATCGTGATCTGCAAAAAAAAAAATTTGTCAGAATCGTGTTCTACAGGATCGAAAAATTTATCATAATCGTGGTCAGGATCAAAAAATTTATCAGGATCATAGTTTGCAGGATAAAAAAATTTGTCAGGATCGTGATCGGGAGGATCAAAAATTTTGTTTCAGGATCATCGCAGGATCAAAAACTTTGTTTCAGGATCATGGTCGGAAGGATCGCCATGTAATGAAAAGTTTAAATTATATGTTATTTGTATAATATATTTTGTGTTTATAACAAATATCATGTGTCGCGCAACGCGCAACTTCAGTATCATGCAAAAATGCAAGATATATTGATATTAGTTGGGTGTTAGACGAGTATTAATCTTTTCTTTTGATTATTGATGAGTTTATTTAAAAAAATTGGTCTTCTTATATATTAAAATTATTACAATAAATTGATTACTAGGCATAAACTTAAACTAGGTTATTTTAATTGGAAGTGAGTGTGAGTGTTATGTATGTTAATGTAACAATTTCAAACATTGCCTACTATAGTTAAATTATGTATGTATTGTTATAAATTTTTTTTTTTGTATTATAAAAGTGTTTTATTTAGTTTATTTTGAATACTCACATTTGCTCAGGGAGCAAGGTCCACTAGCATGGAATGTTGTGAGTGGGTGAGTATCCTTATAATTGTTTATGTTTACAAATACTTACATTTGCTCCATTAGAGCAAAAACCAGTAGCATTCACTGCTATGTCCGGGTAAGTAATTTGTTTGTGTATTTTTATTCAGATCAATCAATAGTGTATCTTGTTTTAGATTTCTTTATCAATTGATAATTTATTTACAATTTCTTCTGCTTAACTTAAAAATAATGCTTACTACGCTTAATGTTTACTACATTAAAATTGTATAGTACACTACAGTATGTCATGTGTCACATTTAAATATTGCTTATAATTGTAAATCTAAAAATAACTTATATTAACGTAAACAATCGATAGTGACACAATTTTACTTTTTGCCTAAGTAGGCAAGATAAATAAGGTAATTAAATGAATATAAGTACGCACTATTTTGTAGGCACACTACACCAATCAAAATGTCAAATTTGTCGTCGATACCGGGGCAGAAATTTCGCCGTTAAAGTTAAATACATTAAGAAACATTACACCAAAAATAACAAACAGTACTTGTAAATTGAGTGGAATATCTTCGGAAAAAAAGATACCTTTGGAAACACCGTTTTAGTTGTATATGTCGGACGGACAAAATTTAACCATACGTTTCATATAGTAAACAATTTTTTCCCAATAACGACTGACGGAATAATAGGAACGATTTCTTTGTAAAATAGACTATGAGAAAATGACACATAGTAGAAAAGGAAACCATTACTCTTCCGATGGAAACAAACTATATAAACAATCATATTATAATACCCCAAGGACAGAAATAATACAACCTATTAAACTTAAACTTCAAAAAGATTTTGTAATATTGAATGATGAACTTTAACAAGGAGTGTTTATAGCAAACTCCATTGTACCCAAATCTGGTTATTCTCAAATTAAAGTTCTAAACTCCACCAACAAAATAGGGACAATAAACATAACACAGAACCATTGGACAACTATGACATAATTACAAGTAATAATAATACAGAATATTACTAAAACGCTTCAATAAACTTTTGAAAATAATTCATATCGACCACGCGGACACCGCCGCTTCAAATGAATTAATAGACATATTCAGAGAATATCAAGACATTTTCCACCTAGACGGAGAAACCCTGACTGCTAATAATTTCTATACCCAAAAATTAATAATGAATGACAAGACTCCTGTATATACTAAAAATTACCTCACTACCTCAGTCACATAATACAGAAATTAATCACCAAGTACAAAAATTACTGGAATCCAATATAATCGAATCTTCTACAAGTCCGCACAATCCCCCACTACTCATTGTCCCCAAAAAAAGGAACAAAAGATACAAAAACATGGAGATTAGTAGTTGATTTTAGAAAATTAAATAACAAATTGGTTAACGATAAATTTCCATTGACAAGACTGGATGACGAATTAGACGTCTTAGGGAGAGCAAAATATTTTTCCACCCTAGACATGACAAATCAAATCAAATTGATTTAGACAAAGAATCTAGACCATTAACAGCATTTTCCACTAACAAAGGACATTTCCAATTTAAAAGGTTACCCTTCGGTTTAAAAATATCATCTAATAGTCTTCAAAGAATGCTAACAATTGCACTAACTGGACTAGACGCAAACGCATTTTTATACGTAGATGGCATAATTATATTTGGTTTCAGTTTGCAATAACAATAATCGCTTAAAAGTTTTCTCACGCTTAAGAAAGTATAATTTAAAATTGAACGCCAATAAATGCTATTTTCTCCGACATGTAGTTGTATATTTAGGACACTTAATAACAAAAGATGGTATAAAAACCGACCCATCAAAATATGTAATAATAAAAAATTATTCAACACCAAAAAATCCAAAAAAAAAGTTAGAAGATTCGTCGCGCTCTGTAATTATTATAGGCGGTTTATTAAAGACTTTGCTAAAATAGCAAAATGCTTAAATAATTTATTTAAAAAAAACAACCATTCATTTGGTCAAATGAATGTGGAATATCATTTAACACATTAAAAAACAAACTTATAAATCCACCAATATTACAATACCCAGACTTTAACAAAACGTTTGTCTTAACTACAGACGCATCTGATTTTGCTCTAGAAGCAATTCTTTCCAAGGAGAAATTGAATATGATTTACCAATTTCTTATGACAATACGCTAAACACGACATCAATAAATCAGTTATAGAAAAAGAATTATTGGCAATATATTGGGGCATAAAATTTTTCAGACCCTACCTATTTGGAAGAAAATTCATAGTAGTTACTGATCACAAACCATTAATATCATTATTTACACATAATAATCCTTAATCTAGAATGACAATAATTTTGAAATAGTATATAAAAAGGGTTCAAACAATACAAATGCTGATGCATTATCAAGAATAAAAATAGATTCAGACACTCTAAAAGATATGATACGAAGACAAATAAAAGTTGTAACTAGAGGGCAAAAATTAAAAATTAAAATATTGAGTTAGCTAACGATATGAAAAATCAGAATAGTTCAACCCCACAGAAGTCTGATCAACTTCATATATGGGTTTGCACATCTATTTCCGACATTAACAATTTAAGAAAAATAAAATTTGAATGTATTAAAAACATTATAAGAAAAAATAATCTTAAAATACACACAGAAGTTAAAAATATAATAATAAGATACAGTGATAATCCTCCGAATTTAGATTCGATTATAGAGAAGCTGACATTACAATTAGAAAAATTAAAGATATTTAATGTAGCATTGAACAAGAATGATATGATATTCAAGTTCATAACTGAAAATGCTTTTAAAGAAAAATTTAACAAGCACAAACCACAAACTATTACTGTAACACCAAACAGCAGTTTTGGAGTACTTGAGATAGATACAATATATATAGGTATATTCTAACGACGCAATGCGCACTACCAAAATATGAAATCGCGTTCCCAATACCTAGTAAAGACGCAAAAACAATTTCTCAAACAATTGTCGAACAACTTATTCTAAAATATGGTCACTTCAAAGCCTTAAAATCCGATAAGGGTACAGAGTTTACAAATAAGCTTCTGAAAAGCATATGTGAACTCCTCAAAATTCAACAAATGTTTTCGAAATCTTACCATCATCAAACTTTAGGCTCCGTTGAAAGAAATCATCGCGTTATGAATGAATACATGTTGTCATTCACAGAAAATGACAATTGGGATAAATGGATACCTTGTTACTGTTTTAAATATAACACCACCCCACATACAATAACGGAATACACACCTTATGAACTAGTATTTGGAAAAATACAATGTTTGCCACGTGATAATTTTATGTCGAACGAAAAAAGCTACAATCTGGAGGATTACTCCAATGAATTAAAAGTCAGACTCCAATATTCCCAAAAAAGAGCCAAAAAACTAATAGAATTTTAAAAACAAAAAAGCATTTTAAACAGTAACACTAAAGACACCAACCCTTTAAATTTAAATGTAGGTGCTTTTGTTTTATTAAGGAATAGGAATAGAAGAAAATATCAAAAATCATATGTAGAACCTAATAAAATAATATCTAGGAATGAAGTAAATTCAGTTATAGATAGTGCACAATAATGAGTTGAAACCATATAAAACAAATTAATATTATACAAAATATGTAATGAGTACACATTTTTTTTTCATTTTATAAAAAAAAATTTTTTTTTTTAGGGTAAAGGGGTAGTGAACTGTACAATTTTAACGCAGTGTATTATACAATTTTAATTATTTTTAAGTTCAGGATTACTTTTACGATTTGATGGTTAAGCATTATTTTACAATTTGTAAATAGTAAGTAAATAGGTAAGTAGGTCATATGCAAAAGTAGAATTAGTATATAAGCAGAAGAAATTGGAAATAAATTATAAATTGATAAAAGAAAATCTAAAACTAGATACTGTTGATTGATCCAATAGAAATAAAAAAAACAATTACTTACCCGGACATAGCAGTGAATGCTACTGGCTTTTGCTCTAATAGAGCAAATGTAAGTATTTGTAGACATAAACTATATAAGGATATTCACCCACTCATAGCATTCCATGCTAGTGGACTTTGCTTCCTGAGCAAATGTGAGTATTCAAAATAAACTAAATAAAACTTTTCCATAGTATAAAAATAATCAATAACATGGGATCCCTGCCTCATAAATTTATAACAGTATGTATGTAAATGTATATGTACTATATGTATATATATATATAAATACACATATATGTATTATGTAAGGCCGCATCTTCCGCACCCCCCAAATGACTGCAAGGCACTCTTTCCCTGTTGTGCTATTTTTTTTCCCGGCCTTGTTTAAATGCCTGCTGGCATACGCTATGACATGTTCACTTCCGTCATTCTCTTGTGTCAGGACCACGCCTAAGCCAATGTCACTCGCATCAGTTTGAAGCGTGAATGTTTTGGTAAAGTCCGGACATGCTAATAGCAGCGCCTCAGTTAACTTTGTTTTGAGGGCCTCGAATGCCTGCTGCTGCTCGTCGCCCCATTTCCAGTGTTTGCCCTTCTTCAGTAATGATGTCAGCGGCTGGGAAATTACGGCAAAGTCTGGCCTAAATCTGCGATACCACGACATTGTGCCTAAATAGCGCCCACACTCACGGATATTTTATGGCGGTTTCATGTGGGCTTTAGCCGCAACCTTCTCCGGATCAGTCTTAATGCCCTGGTGCGTCACAATATGACCTAAATATTTCACCTCCTTCAGATGCGCCGCGCGAATTCGTCTGAAGACTTCACGAAGGTTAGACATATGCTGTTGCAGGGTTTTATCGATGACTATGATGTCGTCTAGGTACGCAAAAGCGTACGTCTCTAATTTGGAACCAATCACTAAATCCAGGATTCTTTGGAAAGTGGGAGGAGCAGAATGTAGGCCAAACGGCATCACCTTCCATTGGTATAACCCGCGCCCTGACACAGTGAACGCGGTGTAATTTTTGCTGTCGTTCGCCATTGGTACCTGCCAATAGCCATTTTCCAGATCAAGTCTGCTAATGTACCTCGCCTCTCGTAAACGGTCAAGGATGTGTGAGATGCGCGGTAGTGCGTACGCGTCCAGTTCGGAATGTTTATTTAACTGGTGGAAATCTATACAAAAATGCCATGCCCCGTTTTTCTTTTTGACTAAGGTAAGGAAAGCTATAGGGACTGCACGAAGGCTCAATGCATCCTTTTTCCAATAATTGATCCACTTCTGCGTTGATCGCTTGCATGGAGGGGTTTCGTGTGTGGTATTGGATTTTTATCGGACGGTCGTGGAGCATGCGTATATGATGTTCACCAATATTGGTTTTCCCCTACACCTGTTGGAATTTGGCTAATTCATGCGCCTGATGTCGGACTGATCGCTGGCTTGGCGGATTTTTAGCTCGTATTAGCGGTTGGTTCAGCCGTTTACGCCTTGTTGCCAAATTAGGCGTCCCCGGGCCTCCGACCACCTTCACGTGGCCTTCGCCAAGGGTTTCCGAAAGGTGTGCCAATTGTCGCGATTCTGATTTTCTACCTCGTTGGACAGCGTTGGTTTTCTCAAGATTGACTTGGCCGTTCACACGGTTGACTGGAATCTGCTGAGAATGTTCGGACAAAGCCACGTTGCGCTGGCTTGGTTTGTGAGCGTCATGTTTTTCTAGAAATGGCCCTGATTGAGTCTGCTTACCTTGGCTGATCTACGGTTGACTCATCTTGGAAGTGACTGACCTCGGTTGACTCGTTTTCGGGAAAACAGGCTTTGATTGGCCCTGCTTTCTGCGAACTGGCTTAGAAGGTGACGTTTTTTCACGTGCTTCATTGACATGATTCGGCGGCGGCGCTGGCTTGATAAATGTCGGCTGTTGTGCTCTCTTGACTTTTTCGGTTGTGCTGACAGGTTATGCGTCGTTGGTTGAGTTTGCTCGTTGTTTTTTGGTGGATTTACAAGTCGCTGTATTTCGGTGGTTGTTCCGGCGGGCTGAGTGTCGGTATTTGTAGTGGTTGGTTATGTGTCAATGATTGTGTTGCTGTCATACCCTCTGGGTTATCTCGTGCCACGAGGCAACGTATAGTCGGGTACTCGCTCAATTTGTAGGCCGCGGTAAGCCCGACGCAACTTATCGTGGCCTGAAGCCTGAAGAAATGCTAGGCCTAGTATCACATCCTTCTTTATCTTGGGCATTACGAGAAAAGGTAGCGTGCGCGTGACGTCGCCTAGTTGAACGGGGATAAATGCTACTAAATTTACGACACGTGTGGAATTGTCCGCTAGTGACTCCTCCAAGCTTACGCTTTCCCATGTGGTGGTACTATGTTTCCATATGTTGCGGTGGCAGGAAAAATTTTAATAATTCGCGCTTGAACCATGTCCACGCCTCCCAGTGGGCGTTGATGTTACGTTGTCGTTACATTTGAAGAGTTTACAAAATTACTAGCTCGAATTGAAGGTGTTATGAACTCCAGACCAATTACTCCATTATCTGAAAATCGCAATGATCTAAGAGCCCTCACTCCAGGACATTTTTACGAGGCGCTCCAATAATGGCTATCCCTGAGCCAACTACACAAAATTTATCTGTTCTAAATCGATGGGAAATATTAAAGGCAATTCATCATAAGTTTGCAATTCAATGAAAAGCCGATTATCTATTACATTTCCATAAACGTACTAAATGGAAAACAGCAACGCTAAACTTAAAGGAAACTTGGGGGAAAATCGATCATTGACGATAATTGACCTCCGAACTAATGAAAATTAGGCCGCGAAACAAATCTCATACCAAACAAAGATAGTCTCGTAAGAACAGCACAATTACGTACTCAAACAAACAAACAAATTACAAAATTATGCCTTCTGTCTAAGATATTAATTTGTTATTCATTATAACCCATTTTGTTGTTTTAAATAATAACCAATTGCTACTACGAATTCTTCTACTACCATGTCCGTTATCATAAATAGAATTTTACGTCTTTTCTTGATGATCTTCTTTTGTTTATTTAGATACGAGGACGGCCCGTACTTGGAAGTGCATCAATGCAAGATTTGTGATCAAAATCACGCACTGCGTTTTTGTGCGGTGTTTTTGAACATGGATCACCAAACCTGGCTTGAGATGGTACACCGGCATCGTTACTGCTCCAATTGCTTAGCACTGAATTACCGTACACATGCTTGTAGTTCGCATAATCGGTGCACCATATTCTCAGGTTTTCACAGCACGCTGCTGCACCCAGTTACTCACCCTTGAGTAGCAGCGCCTCCCATGAGGTCGCAATCAACAAGAGGTGACGCGCGGGAAGTCCGCCAAAAGATTATCTTCCCTTTTATTCTCTTTTTATGAACAATTTATGTGAAATATCAATCAATTAACGATACTGTTATAAGATGAGCAAAAGACCAATATTGATCAACTCAAGGTTAAACAATGTTGATGCAAAACATCTGATTCACAAAAACCATGCACAGCAGGTTTGATGCTAGCATTTCGATGGGCGCTATCCCATCATCATCAGCAATCAGTGCATGCTAAAACTTGAGCATCCGACCACACTTATGCCTATTCTAATACAATTCATATGAGAATTGTAACAAGCATAATGTAGCCAAACACAAAAGCAATAGCATGCCTACAAGCACGATCTTATTGAATCAGACGATGTTTTGCATTGCTTATGGCATTCTGTTTGGAATGATCGCATAAGCGTTTTTTATTAGAAAGGATTCCTTAATAACACCAAAAACTAAAAGTGCCTTTAATATCTCAAAATTTATGCTCGTGAGAATGCCAACAACACACAGAAATACATGTTTAAATCGACTCGTTTTTGACGCTGATCAAGAATATATATACTCTGTAGGGTCTCTGACGCCTCCTGCTGAATGTTGCAAACGGAAGAACAATCTTAGTATACTCTCAACACTAAGGTTGAGGGTATAAAAATATGTATGCCAAGTATAGAAAATCAATATAAAATTAAAAAAGTTAGAAAAGTTCGGTTAAGACTGTAGCTTAAATACCCTCCACTTTTATTATTATTCAGGTCATTTTTAGACAACAAATAGTGTTTTTTTTTACTTATAAGCGTTTGCGTTATTAAATCAATCCCATTTGTGGCACAGTGTTGGATAACGGTACCACTTATATATATACCAAATTTCAACTTCATAGGCATAGTATTGTGCGATATATAATATGTTAAAGATACAATCTTTTCGAGGTATGTTGAGATTTTTGTTTATTGAAGCGTGTCTCTTAACCGATTTTGCCCAATTTCAAAACGAAGAAGTAAAATTAAACTGAGAATAAGTATGCAAAGTTTCAATTTGATATCTCAAAAATTACGACCGTGAGAGTGCCAACAACACAGACACACGGACGGACATGTCTCAAACGATTTCTCTTTTCATGCTGATTAAGAATATATATGGTTTTTGGGGTCTGCGAGGCTTCCTTCGATGTGTTGTAAGCGGATGATCAAAATGAATATACCCTCTTCCCTAAGATGGTGGGTATAATAAAAGTATATGCAAAAACAACAGTTATGCATACAAAGTGGTT
Source organism: Crataerina pallida (assembly GCA_949710015.1). Lineage (NCBI taxonomy): Eukaryota > Metazoa > Arthropoda > Insecta > Diptera > Hippoboscidae > Crataerina > Crataerina pallida. The sequence goes on from OX453289.1 coordinate 19,490,774, forward strand.
GAAATGTAATATTAAGTTTAAATTCGCAGTGTTTTTGTGATTGATCGCAATCACATTAATACGTTTTCAATATGAGTTTAGTAATGCGTTTCATTTTTTTCGGGCACAGATATATGTATGCATATGTACATTATAAAAGTTACATATACAACATATATACAACTGTAAGTACAACTTTATGTATATAGTATATAACTTTCGCGGGTAATAAAAAATATAAAAAATGTTCACTATATATTTAAAATCAGAAATTTATATGTACCGTAAAATATATTTACGTTAATTTTAGGCAAAAGAAAATCAAGACAATCACTTTTAACATATATGAATGTTTGATTTTATTATTAATTATTATATATTTTTTATTAGAAATTCTCTTATAATAATTCACTCTAATTTGTAACGAGAATTTTCTTACGTGGGGTTAAGCCGGCGTAGGGTATCTCGTCCATTTATTTTAAAATGAGAAACGTTTTATTAATGAAACACCTTATTACACTTTATTTCTATTATATATGACCTCAAATGTGTAATTGTATTTCAATTATATAATGTACTTGTATATCTATTTCAATAATATTATTTTAATTTACTCTATTGTCCTGACCAGTCGCTGCTTCGCTACAGGCTGTACGCCCTGTTCAATGCATCTATCACGCAATTGTACAGACGCTACGTCCTGTACCCCGAATCTCACACTGTAAGTGTACGGAATTGCGTCCTGTAAACCCTAAATATCCTTACTCTAATTGTACAGACGTTGCGTCCTGTACTCTAGATCACACACTGCAATTGTACAGACGTTACGTCCTGTACCCTAGATCATATACTGTAATTGTACTGACAGGTTACGTCCTGTACTCTAGATCACACACAGCAAGTGTACAGACTTGCGTCCTGTACCCAAGACCACACACTGCAAGTGAACAGACTTTCGTCCTCTACACTAATATTTCTTTAAATGTTTTATTACACGTCGCGAGTCAGCTGGACGATTTCCTTTGCATCTTGTCACCTCGACAGCTAGCCAGAGGAGAGATCGACAAATCTGCCAACATTTCTAAACTTTCTCTTTGGAAATATTGGAATCGTGTCCCGATAATCTTCGGTCGGTACACGATGACGTAGCAGCGAGTGGTAGCCAGATCTATAATATTATTTCACCACTAAGTTTTTATATAAATTAACAATTATTACTTATTTAAACTTAGTCGACGGGGAAAACGAGGGACGACTTTCCTCGTCACAACTTCCTGAGATCAAATATACTTATCCAATATCCGGTTTGAAGGATCAGAATCATTGAATGATATTGGGTGTGGATGTGTGGACTGTATAATTGGGGGGTAAAAATGTTGTGGGTGTGATTCACAATGTAGGGTAAAAATAAAAATGAGTTTAATACTCTTACATATGTAAATTATTCACTTATTACTTATCTTTATTACATACAATGAAAAATTTTCTATATGAAAATTCACAATGATTATATAAGTTATTTATCTTCTTTAAAGTAAAATAGGACCACAGATGATCAATATATATTTAAAATTAGAAATGATGTTGCTTCTTTAACGTTAAGGAAGAGAATATCAATAACCAATATCAATTCAAATGAAATTAATGTTGTATTCCAACTCTTCTCTCCTCAGCATTGCAAACTGAAACCGATAAGTGAGGAGAGTTCGAGAGAGAGATTATTTGTGTTTAAGGTGGCCAGATGATGCCGCCTCGAACAGTATTGAAAATAAATCAAAATATAATAATTTAAAATATACAGATATATATCATCTCAAGGGGATGTAAATGAAACTAATTGGTTAGCAAATAAAATCAATATAAGGGAGATACTTACAGCCAGTTGAGACACACAGTTTTAAATGGTTCAAATACTTAAGCTCTGATGATTCCTCTAATTTAAAATATTTACATATATTTCATACTTGAATAACAAATAAATATTTCTAGTATTTTAGCTTTCTGTATTCTGTAGCTTGTGAGTAATTATTTTAAATACTTCAGATGGTATGATTTGTCGTAACAAACATTTAGTACTTTACTATTTTTTAATCTCGTACTAAGTACTTTATTTATTATACCCTCCACCTCAGGGTATAATAAGATTGTTCTTTCGTTTGCAACACTCAGAAGGAGGCGTCAGGGACCCTACAAAATATATATATTCTTGGTCAGAGTCAAAAACTGAGTCGATTTAAACATGTATGTCCGTGTGTCTGTGTGTTGTTGGCATTCTCACGGGTTTAAATTTTGAGATATTGAACTAAAATTTTGTACAGGCACTTTTAATTTTTGCACGCAGATTGCTATTTAAAATGGGAAAAATCGGTCAAGATCCACGCTTACAATCAACAAAAATCTATTTATATGCCACAAAAATTGAGCTATAAACTTGAAATTTGGTATGTACAATAATGAATATTATTTATCGATATGCCAAAAATTTGCGTATTCGGATTTCAGACACGGCCACAATTAATAAAAATCTATATATCTGCCACAAAAGTGGCTGTACAAAATTTCAAATCAATATCTCAAAATTTACGCCCGTGAGAATGCCAACAACAGACAGACACAGGGACACATACTTTTATTGCACTAACAAGTGGATACTTCCATATAATTTCTGCTGTTACAATTTATTGCTAAATATATTTGCATACATTTTTATTTTTGTCCAAGAGGAATATTAAGGAACATGCCAACAAAAGCCAGTGAAAATATCTTAATAAAGATTATTGAAAGAAAAGATAATTTAAAGAAAACGAAGATCAAATAAAAGTGTACTTTCCTCAAAACAAAAAAAAACACAGCTAACGGATTAACGGCAACACAGTACATACGTAAAGGGTATAACACACTGTGTGCTTCACCAACGCAGTTTGAGCTTGGCTTTTGCAAAGCTCAGCTAGGCGTAACTGCGTTCGATTATTGCTTGTAAACAATGGAGAGTGGTACAGACCCATTTCAGCGCTCATCTAAAATGCAAAGGTCCTCACTAAAACATTCAGCAACAAGTCTTGCGCTTAAAAATATAAATAAAGGACCCAGTGTAAGTGATTGCAATCTAAATGCACCCCAATCTATTGGCCCTCTGGTGCCAAAAATTGCAGCGGTTCAGAACGGAAAATCATCACTCAAAATAGATAATTAAAAACCTACAATAAAAACAAGCATTGACCGTTACTTGAACATTAGGAGAAAATCAAGCCCATCCAAGGTTACCTCCTCTAAGAAAACTGCACATTAACGATGACGTACCAAGTACCTCAAAGAGGTTTTAATATTGGCTGATAAAAATCATAATGTTGAGGAAGAGATACCACCAGTGAAGGACCACAAGCCAATTTTTCGACGATACCAAGAGGAAATATTACACGTATCAACTGAAAAGTGCCAAAGGCTTAATTGTGGTCATAAAAGGAATTGAAAGTGATGTTTCACCCATTGAAATAAAAGAAGCGTTAACGGCGGAAGGATTTGAGGTGAAATCCGTACACAACATCCTAAGCAGACAAAACTGCACCCCAACCATTATTTCGCGTATTTCCTTTGAAGCAAATAGACTGAAAAAAGGGCAAATACACCTGATATATAATTTACGCTACTTACTTCATACAAACTATGGTGACAAGATTGCAATATATGATGCTAGATATGCTGAAAAATCAAAACATTTTACTCCAAACCTTTCTGAGTAAGAAATTATTTCTTTAAAAATTTGTCATTGGAATGCAAACGGTATAAGCCAGCACAAAGATGAAGTTGATAACTTCATGAAGTTAAATAATATAGATATATTTCTAGTCTCTGTAACTCATTTCACCAATAAAAATGGCTTTAAAATAAAGAATTATACAATTTATGATACAGAGAGCCGAAATGACAGAGCATATGGAGGTACGGCTATCATTTTGAAAAGAAACATTAAACATTACCCAATGCTTAATTACTCTAAAGAATACCTGCAAACAACATCAGTATACCTTACGGAATTCACTTCCAATATATCAATATCCTCCGTTTATAGTCCGCCACGATTTTCCATCTCTCAAGATCAATTTCATGACTGTTTCTCCACGCTAGGTGGGAAATTTATATCAGCAGGTAATTTCAACTCCAAACATACATATTGGGGCTCAAGACTTATTTCTCCTAGAGGAAGACAACTCTATGCAGAAATTTATAGAAACAATTTTGATATTGCGTCTTGCGGTCAACCAACGTATTGGCCCAGTGATTTAATAAAAAAAAGTTACCTCACATGTCGGACTTTTTTAGTTTGTATCAACGATTGGGAATCTACTATGAGGAACATTTTAGCAGGAGTTCCTTAAGGCAGTACATTGGGGTCTACACTCCACCTGATATACACTGCAGACATGCCAACGCATCATCTGACGCAGAAGGTGATGACACAGCAATAATAAGCAACCACGAGAATCCTGCTTTGGCATACAATCAAATATAAAACCACGTTTCAGCCTTAGAAGAATGGTTTCATAAGTGGAAAATAGAGGTGAACCCAAGTAAATACGAGCATGTCACATTTACTCTTAGAAGAAAAACAGTAAGGATATATGGCATAATATTACCCCAGAAAACTCACCTCAAATACCTGGGAATACATTTGGATCGCCGCCTGATTTGGTCACACCACATAAGTAGTAAAATAATCCAAATAAAATTAAAGACTACTAAATTATGGTGGCTACTAAATCCACGTTCTAAATTAAACCTTGATAATAAAGTTCACTTAGATAAAGCTATTATTACACCAATATGAGCTTACGGTATTCAATGGGGAACAACTTGCGCTTCCAATATTGCAAAGCTACAAAGACAACAATCGAAGATCCTACGGATGTTAACAGACGCCCCATGGTACGTAACAAATGCTAGCATACATAGAGACCTAAATGTGCATACAATTGAAAATGCAATTAAAAACAGACAAAATACATTGCTAAAATCATGGACCATTCGAATCCTCTGAATTCTGAATTCCACCTCTTTAGTCACATGCAGTCATTTTAAACTAAGATAGGTTTAAGATTCTAATTATTGTAAATTCCAATCCCAACAAGTTAATAATTGCTGCGATTACAATGGATAATTGATAAGTTTTGTGAGAAGGAAAAACTTTTTCCTATCACATATAATAATTTTTAATTTTGTACTTATAAAAATAATTATTCTTAATAGGAGTAGGCTCTGAATTATGTAGTAATGTAGTTTGTAGTTTTTCATATTTTTTTCGATATAAAAGAAGGATTGATTATACAAGAAGTTAGTTAGTCGAGTTGAGATTAAGGAAAAAGACAAACAGGCCATAAAGATTTTTGTATAAATAAAAATAAAACTAAATAAATGTGTAAATAATAAGAAAATAAGCGTACTGAAAGAAATTTAATGTGGCGATACTCTGGAAACCGACGGCTTTCACCCCTGCAACTGGAAAACATCGTTATAGTTTTATTATTTGATACGTTTAAAATTACATTGAGAACTTACTAACGACTCGACTTTGACAATGTTTTGTCAACCTGCAAAATGCTTACATTGCAGCTTGACGAAAATAATTGGCACACTCATTTAACATACTCACATTGTATATTCATATAACCGTACTTGCAATCGCAAAGATGCTTATCATGCATTCAGTGATTGCAATTTAAGGTAAATTTAAACGGACAGTGCTTCCCAACTTGTTATGGTGCGTGCCGCTATTGTCATTCGACACCTATGGTTCTTAACTCCTTCTCTTCTAAAATCGATCGCCTTCGATCGCTGAGGATTATAATATTGCCAATTTTCCTTATTAATACTATTATTATTATTATTTTGATTTATAAATGTATGTTTTTGAGTTTTTACGGTTTATTACGACGCAGTACCTGTTCCAAGGCAAGTTGGAGATCGCCTGTTGAATTGTTTGGCTTTCGTCTACTTCTTATCTTGATGACCGCTCGCAAAAGGAAATATCCAATTAGTGCTAGGATTGGAGTGCCGTCCATAATAAGTGCCATTGATGCCTGTGTCTTAAATTCCTTCAGCGCTTTTAAATTATCCATACTTAGGCCATGTAAAAGGGGCAATGACAATTCAACTTGGTGCTCCCTTTGTTCGACATGCAAGATCTTCGGTGGATGCGGTTTGTAGTGCGGGATTGATGTTTCGCGTCTGTACACGGTATTGTTTATGGTTATTTGGTGCGAGAATGTTACTAAAAAAGTTCCGGTTACATTTATCAGTTCTTGATCAATGACTGTGGTGTTTAGGACGTCGTTTAGAATTTGTGTTCCGACCGAAAGTACATTTACTGCCGATATGTTAGTGGTCGTTCGTATTGGACAACGAGCAGTATTGTTATTGAGCATCTGAGCTAGGCACTCCGATGAGCTGCGGCGACAAATATTACTAGATTTAATCTCTTTGCATTCTTTTACAGGGATAAAGTTGTTCTGGCAATAAGCTACTTCATTTGTCTCCTTCAAGTTGACCACAGCACCTTTATGGACTACAGGATAAACCGTAACAAGACTACAGACATGTAATAGCAAAGGCAATTTTAAAACAAACAATATTATATTGTCATCCTGCCATACTTAACAGTGGAGACATTCAATAATTCGATTATTTTAATTGGTACCAACTCCATGATTAGGAGGTTCTCTACTTCTACAACGTTTAAAATAGTTGGGTTAATAATTTCGCTAATAATTTTGCTAACATAAGAGACAGTGCAATGTTATTCAAGTGCGTAGTTACCTCCAAATTTCTGGTCATAACCAGCTGCCACAAAATGGTCTGAGTTTGCTAATAGGGGTTCCCTGCAACTGGTTCTTTCTGTAATCTCTTTAACTTATCTCTGCATAATACAATTTATATTTCTTTGGAGGTTATTATTTTCTATTATCCTATTTTCATTATTTATCAAAAACTTGTAGTCGTCGTGGTCTGGGGTACCAAATTTTAACTTCATAGGCATAGTATTATGCGATATATAATTTTGAAAGATACAATTTTTTCGAGGTGTGTTGAGATTTTGTTTATTGTGGGCGTGTCTCTTAACCGACTTTGCCCAATTTCAATATGGAATGGCGAAATTAAACTAAGAATAAGTATGAAAAGTTTTAATTTGATATCTCAAAAATTACGACCGCGAGAGTGCCAAGAACAGACGGACACATGGACACACGGATGGACATGTTTCAAACAATTTCTCTTTTCATGCTGATTAAGAATATATATGGTTTGTGGGGTCTCCGAGGCTTCCTTCGATGTGTTGCAAACGAATGATCAAAATGTATATACCCTCTTCCCTAAGGTGAAGGGTATAACAAAATGTGCTGTGTTGATGTTCATTTGATCTAATTAATAATAATTTTTATATAGAGATAGATCATTTAACTATTCGGCCTATACGTGCAAGCACAGCATGAAAAGAGGGATGGTTAGAAAGGATTAGAGGAAGGAGGATAGAGGGAGTAGTATTTGTGTACATTTTTTTTAAATTGCGCACACTAGGCATATATACATAAATATGGCAATAGGAAATTATTTTTTTAAGGGTTATAAAAGGTGGAGGGTATTTAAGCTTCGGTCTTAACCGAACTTGTCTATCTTTTTTTTGTTGCACATATTTAGTACTTTAATATTGTAAAGAATTGATGTGTCCAATTCGTTGGATTTGCTTTAAACGCTTGATGTTAAAGAAACTCTTTACAACTGATCAGTTATAGTTTTTTGGCACAATCTATATTAATCTATATTATCTATATTAATCTTCTTCTATATTAATAAAAGGAAAATTTTGAAAGTTTGTAACGGCTTGTCGCAAAAACCACGGGACCGTTTAAGCTCAACGTTGCAGAATATCTTTAATGTGGCACATAGATGGTTTGTATAATAATTTTAAAGGCGTGGCTGCGCCCACTTTTTTATAATAAATGAAAATTAAAAATGAGGTTGATTAAAATTGAGATATTATAGAGACCATTAACTATGTTGGAATCAAAATTTCAGGAAATGTTCGATTAACTATGTTGAAAGTGTTTGCAAAAATTTTAAAGGCGTTGCTTTGCCCACTTTTCTGTTTTTTATGTGTTTATTAGAAGTAAGAAACACAAAACAGTTGAAATTTAAATTTACACAAATGCCTTTATTATAATATGTACGTAGTTTCTGCAAAAGTTTTTAAGGCGTGGCATCGCCTATTTTACTGTGATCTACAAAAAAAGTAAGTTATGTTTCTTTGAACCGAATTATAACGAAAACCGAAAGGCGTTTCTAAAACTAAAACTGTTGTAGATGTTCCTTAAAATATGCTAAAACTTCCTACCAAATTTCAATGGGCGTGGTTTTGTCCCTTAGTTTTTATGCATATCTTAGTAAATTTCATTACATTATTTTCTATTGTTTTATATTACTTTATATACGTAAGAAAGTAATAATTGTTAAAATAGCGCCTCTGTCGTGTATTTTCGTTTGAAACTGAAACAATTGGTAATAAAAATTGAATAAAACAAAATTATTAAAATTAATGTTCAAATTTGTAATGTAAAACTAATTATATAAGTATTTAGCAGTACATTTTAAACTTTACGATTTCGAACACGATAGCAATAACTTCGAAAACCGTAGAAAAAATGCTTTCTTTTAGGCTCTTTTATATGTAAACCTTATCAGCTTGCTGCTACCGCAGTGCATGATATCGATCACAGATTTTGCACTGATGCACTTCCGGGTCCTCAAAACTAGATAAAAGAAAAAGGATCATCATGAAAAGATGGAAAATTGTATTTATTATAGCGGACATGGAAGGAAACGAATTCGAAGTGACAATTGAGTGATATTTCTAAAAGAGAGTAATAGTGAATAGAAAATTGATATCTTAATCATGATTAGACAGAAGGCATAATTTAGAAGGTTTGGTGATCCATGTTCAAAAACACCGCACAAAAATGCAGTGCGTGATTTTGATCACAAATCTTGCATTGATGCACTTCCGAGTACGGGCCGTCCTCGTATCTAAATAAACAAAAAAAGATCATCATGAAAAGACGGAAAATTCTATTTATGATAACGGACATGGTAGTAGAAGAATTCGTAGTAGCAATTGGTTATTATTTAAAGCAACAAAATGGGTTATAATGAATAACAAATTAATATCTTAGACAGAAGGCATAATTTTGTAATTTGTTTGTTTGTTTGAGTACGTAATTGTGCTGTTCTTACGAGACTATCTTTGGTTGATATGAGATTTGTTTCGCTGCCTAATTTTCATTAGTTCGGGGGTCAATTATCGTCAATGATCGATTTTCCCCCAAGTTTCCTTTAAGTTTGGCGTTGCTGTTTTCCATTTAGTACGTTTATGGAAATGTAATAGATAATCGGCTTTCCATTGAATTGCAAACTTATGATGAATTGCCTTTAATATTTCCCATCGATTTAGAACAGATAAATTTTGTGTAGTTGGCTCAGGGATAGCCATTATTGGAGCGCCTCATAAAAATGTCCTGGAGTGAGGGCTCGTAGATCATTGCGATTTTCAGATAATGGAGTAATTGGTCTGGAGTTCATAACACCTTCAATTCGAGCTAGTAATTTTGTAAACTCTTCAAATGTATATTTTGTATTAATAGCGACTCGTTTGATATGATATTTGAAACTTTTTTACTGCCAATTCCCATATACCTCCCATATGTGGTGCATGAGGTGGGATGAACGACCATTCAAATCCGTGAATGATATATTTTTGCGCAATACTTTCTAAAGCTGATCTTAAAAAGCACATTTCTTTTCTGTATGCTTTACCTGCACCAACGAAGTTTCTGCCATTGTCGCTTACTATTTTTTGTGGTACACCTCGTCTAGCCACAAATCTCGTAAATGTAACTTGAAAAGTTGTGGTTGATAAGGCGGAACATGATTCTAAATGTATAGCTTTAGTAGAAAAACAAACAAATATACATGAGTAACCCTTTTGGTAAGGTGCCTTAGGTAACGTTGAAGATTTAATCTCAAATGGGCCTGCAAAATCAACTCCTGTTGTCTGAAATGGTGGTGTAAGTTCACATCCTTGTGCAAGTAGTGGAGCCATTATCTGTTGACATGCTCTTTTTTTCATAATAGTACATAACTTGCATTGATGTATAATCTTTTTTACCCTTCGTTTTAATCTATCGATGTAGAATTCTGTTTGAACCATACGACACATAAGCTGACATTCAGTATGATTTTGGAAAGTATGTAAGTAAGATAAATAAAGAGAACTTAGGTGTGATCGACCTGGCAGAATGATGGGATATCTTTCTGAGTATGACATGGTGGTTTCAGTGAGTCGTCCATTGACTCGTAAAACTCCTTTTTCTTCAATAAAGGGATTTAAATTTTAAAGAGAATTCTTCGTTTTAAGTAGATTGTATTTATTTTCAGAGTAAAGTTGTTGAGTGAGTTAAATGGGGCGATATTTTGGAAATGAAATTTCGTTATATGTTAATGGCGAGATTGTAGCGCATTGGATATGAGAGTTTTTGCGAGAGTGAAAAAGGGTTTACCCATTATTTTGTTTAATTTTATTTTGAATATTGCTGATGAACTTGAAAATATATGCAACCACACGTAGGGATCAGGTGTATGAGAAGAAGCGATTGATTAAAAAATTTTCGTTTATTTCATAAGTGTTTAAAGTAACTGTGGGCTTAATTTCAAGGAGCGTTGGGATATGAGTCCGCTTCTGTTTGGGCCACTGGCCTTGGGTAAGAGTCAACCAGTTAGGGCCGTTCCACCATAGTGTTTTATTAAGTAATTCGTAAAAATGAGAGCCTCGTGTACCAAGATCAGCGGGATTATCTTGCGATGGAATATATCGCCAACTAGCATTAGGAACTAATTCCCATATATTAGCAGTATGATTTGCAACGTAAGTTTTCCACGTGTTGGGTGGTTTTGCTAACCGATCTAGGACAATTCTAGAATCTGCCCATAACATTATATCTGTAAAGTTCAAGTCAAAAGATGTTGTTATATATTTGATCAATTTAGCTAATAAAACTGCTCCACATAATTCTAGTCTAGGTAAACTAACTGGTTTGATTGAAGCTACCTTTGTTTTTGCCATGAATAAATTACAATTGACACAGTTTGAAACGTTCATGATGCGAACATGTATGACTCCACAGAGAGCATATTGTGAATAGTCAATAGTATTTTATCGAGTGTATCTAAACCCCCGAAGTATGGTAATTTGTGGTATATGTTATGAATTTTTTCATCTGACTATATTTATATAATAAAATGTTAGAAATTGTGAAAAATTAATACTTGGCGACTGGAGGGGTTGAACCAGGACCAGTTTCGAACTCGCCCTTATCGAGTTCTCATCAGTTGAGCCAAATTCATCTTTACAATTTTATGCGTAAATGGTTTATATCAATAATTCACATTTCAACATTATAACTCTACACTATTGTTTTATACCTTATATAAGTGTAGATTAAGCTACGTTTTGTTCTATGTAATGAAAGGTTGGTTGACCGCATCAAATCTAACTACCTGAGAAACTTACATGGTTTGTAAACATGGTTGTAAACACGCCCGCATCACTTTAATCTACTGGGAGCAAGTAAATCGGTCCTTTTAATTTATTCTGTCCGTATTTTATTATATTTTATTCATTTTCACCATTGTAAAAATAGTTTTTGTTGAATAAGAAAAAAAGGAAAAAAGACGAGAGCGGTTTCGTCGTGGGACATCACAATTAAAAAAAAAAGGTACGGTAAACTAATTTTTTTTTCTCTTACTATTGTATGCTTTTGAATTTGTTTTCATTATTTTAATAAATGGAAATTTTTTTTTTATATGAACACTATATGTATATACTGCTAAATTTATTTTATCACTATACAGTGGGCACACTCTTGTTGAATTTATATAATAATTAAAAATGGCAACTAGTGAACAATCTCCTCCGTCCGAATGCTCTGGCATTGAATTTCAATTTTACATGATACAGATCAAGCAATGATCACGTGTACTAGATTACAAAGATATCAACTTGATGACTATTAGAAATGTGAATTGCCACCGTAGATGAAGAGTTCACATCACTTAAGTCTGCATTCCGTATCATCTTAAGTTAGCAATGCATTTAAAGAATCCGCGCCCGCGAAATACAATGTATGGATGTTGTTGTAGAAACCAAGGCGTAATTTCTAGAGAAACTAAAAGTAAAAAAATCTCAAAATCAACCGGCACCCCTTAATGACATGAGTTTCAACCCAAACTTAACGTTGCCAATACCTAACACAAATTTCCAAAGCATTAAGGTCCCTTCGTGCGATACAGAAATCTTTGAAGGTGATTATGAATAATGGCCATTCTTTAGAGACATGTTCACAGCTGTTTATTTGAACCATCCCAAATTAACTCCAGCCCAAAAATTATACCATTCACGAAATAAAACACGTGGCACTGCAGAAGGAATAGTGAAACGATACCACATATGTGACGATAGTTTTGAATTAGCATGGGGAGCTTTCAAAACTCAATACGAAAACAAACGAGTCAAATACGTACTCTCTTTGATATTCCATCAGCAACTAGTGAAAACAGTGAATTGATTCTTGGTAAACTCGTGTAAATTATTGTTTAGCCACTTTAAAAAGTTTAGATCAATCAGTTAAAAATTGGGATCCTATAATTACATATTTCGTGTCCATAAAATTGCCCGATACCACTTTATCTCCTTGGGAACAATCCTTCAAAATACACGCGCTGAAGCCGTCGAACGAATTAATAGTGTCAGAAACACTAAGGCACATTTTCAACATGCATCCAAAACAGAATACAGTCCACCTCCATCTAATACAATTAAAGAAATAACTCGTTCCGAATCCCTTACTAAAGAATCGCCGAACACATCCAAATCATATTTGGTTCATCAAAATAGCCCTATGTACAATACAAATTACAATGTACAATGTAATCAATTCTTACGTTTGTCACCGTCAATCAGAATCAATTTCGTAAACACAAATAAATTATCAATACTGTTGTAAGATGAGCAAAAGACCAATATTGATCAACTCAAGGTTGATCAACTCAAGGTTGATCAATAGTGATGCAAAACATCTGATTCCCAAAAACCATGCACAGCAGGTTTGATGCTAGCATTTCGATGGGCGCTACCCCATCATCATCAGCAACCAGTGCATGCTAAAACTTGAGCATCCGACCACACTTATGCCTATTCTAATACAATTCATATAAGAATTGTAACATGCATAATGTAGCCAAACACAACAGCAATAGCATGCCTACAAGCATGATCTTTCTGAATCAGACGATGTTTTTGCATTGCTTATGGCATTCTGTTTGGAATGATCACATAAGGGTTTTTGTTAGAAAGGATTCCTTATTAACATCTACTGGCTCAAAGAGAAACATACTAATGTAATGTTAACAAGATAGAGAAGTTCGGTTAAGACCGAATTTTAAATACCCTCCACCTTATTATAAGCACCGAAGAAATCAAGAACTAATAAGGCTTTCTATTAATTTCACAAATGAAATTTCATATTTTCCATATTCATCTATTTCAGTTTTAAAAGAAACACACAAATATAATTATTATGTTTAGAAAAAAATTATACATGCACTTTATTTAAAATTTTGATTAGTTAATTTTTTATGAATCCTTTTTTACTAAACTAAAAAATATACAATACAACATATGAACAATAATGGGTAAATCTATAAAATTCTTATCCTAATATAAATTAACTTATTCCTAAAATAATGCCGTCGTTGTAACTGTGCACCGTATTGTACGTTTTTGCTTCCACCGCCCCACTTAAAACTTTGCCAAATGCCCAGTCTATTTGCGTACATCCAACTGTAGTCGTTTCCGTCTTTTCTAACATAGAGCAAAAGCCCTCATTAATTAAGTTCCTTTCCATTAAACTGCTATTTGTCTCCCTACATACGAGTATATTAAAATCACCAATAACAAGAAGTTTTTCGAATGTTTCACCCATAGTATATACAGTACCTACTGCCTCCATGAGTAAATTACTAAATGTTGTTTTGGAAAATGTGGAATTTCTATATAAAGTGATAACGCACATTGTTTTAAAACGGAAAGCTATTATTTGTAAAGTAGCGGACCCAGAACTGTAATCTCGCTTGAACAAAACTTTCGCTTGACTACTCAGGTCGGACTTTATATAAACTATTATTCCACGCTTTTGTCGAGGAAGGCTATCGGATCCATTAATTCTTGCTAAAGTACAAAATCCTTCAACAGAACCGTCGTCCAACAGAAAAGTCCATGTCTCTACAAGACATAAAACGTTTATATCTCTTATATATCCATCACTGAATAAGTCTTGGTGATGAGCGTTAAGGCTTTGTATATTTTGGTAATATATTTTTGTGTTTGTGCATACATTACGTGACGGACATAAAAATCTTTCTGTTCGGAGCCGGTCAAGTTCGATTTTGACAACGTCAGTGTCAGAAAATTGTTTTGGAGGGGTGAAACGTCCAATTATGAACAATCCTGATGCACTAGTAGCTCGACTGCAAGCTACATACATTGCAGCTCTATTTACTCTATCTGCAAGATGGACTACAACTTTGTTGTAAGCAGCTCCCTGACTCTTATGAATCGTAATACCCTCTGCTGGAACTACCGGAAATTGTCTCCTCTCAATATTAATTTGTACGTTACGTCTGTATTGAAATAATCTGTTATGTTTTTCAATAGGAGTGCATAGAGGTTCAGAATTATGAGGCTTTTTTCTTCTTGCCTGAGAGCCAACGTCCCTATTAGAAAATAGAATCCAAAGTGTCGATACGGCTTCCTGGCTTATGTCTACTGCCATTAAAAGTCCTGTTGCACCGTTAACGAGTCCATCGGCAGTGTCAATATTTACTGTCAGCATATATTTAGCCGATGTCTTTAACGTAAGTTCTGTGGGAAGTCCTTGAGTCTCCGACGTTTTAAAATTCTTAATTGTATTTAAAATTGTCTGTTTTTGTTGTTCACTTAGAGAGTCAGCCTTAATAATGTCATAACTTCTAGAAATATGCGCTTCCGTCGATATCTGTACTAAACGCTGTATATTATATGTGTCAGCTTCCTTATTAGACCAAAATAAATAAATAGCTTCCAAAGGGATTTCTGTATGTATATCACTGTCCTTGATATAATTAAATCTATGTCTTCAGGATTCATTTGTCCAACTGCCATGTTATTTAATGCAATTGCAAAAGTGCTGTCGTCGTTTTGCCGCATTATTTCGTCTAATTCATAAAAGTCGAACATATCCCAAAGCCCACGCCCTATTATATCTCCATAGGGATTATTTGGATTTGGATTGAAAATCCAACGGTCACCTACAGGTGGAAGTTGTTTTAAATCACCGAAGACAATAATTGGAATACCACCAAAAGCCTCTGTAGTTTTAAATATTTGTTTTAGTCTTGAGTCCAGGAAACCTAACATTTTAGAGCCAACCATCGACACTTCATCTATAATAATAAGTTTTACTTCAATCAGTTTAGCAATAAGTGAATTAACTGTATCGTCATTTAAGGGACGAATTTCTCCGGACGACTGATTTACAGGCAAAGAGAAAAGGGAGTGAAGAGTATATCCCCCAATTCCAAATGCTGCTTTACCCGTTGGTGCACTTAGCAAAACATTTGGGAGATCTGGATTGGATCCAGGAAGAGAATTAAAGCGTTGTGTTATTGCCTGATACATTGTTTGTATCAAGCGACTTTTACCTACACCCGCGCCACCTCCCACAAATTCATACAGCACTTCTTTTCTATTTATCTTGTACAGTACATGTTGGAAATATATCCGTTGCTTTTTGTTCAGAGACCTTACGGATATTAACAAATCCTCTACATTTACTAATGGAGGGAGTTTTATTAAACGGACACCTTCACTCTGATCGTCATTTTCTTCTTCGTCTATATTAAGTATATTTATGTCTCTATTAATCTCTGGCATATTAAGAGCTCTGAATTCTTCATCTAATAACTGCGATGCAGCAATGTTGTCTTGTCGGGTTGGTTCATTTTCAGAATTGCCATCGTTATCGTTCTGAATTTCCTCTAAAGCGTTTTCCAATTCGTTTACCGAAAATTTTTCGAATTGTTGTTGGTTTGTCATTATCAAGTCTCTATGTGAAGAACATGTTTGTTCGTTGTCGTTTTCTAAAATGTCTGTTACTTCATTACGCCACGGAAAATATAACATAACCATTTGTCTGAAATAGTCTGCTCTGGATGTATCCATATTTGAGTTTGCAAATCGAAGAATAGCTGAATTCCTTCGTTTATAAATATATCCAAAGTTATTTAAAAGTTGGAGACCAACTCCACTATACTCTGTTACGTCTTCATTGTCATCTATATCTTCATCTTCTCGTCTTTGGCGTATCGAAGATCTGCGTGTTTTTGAAAACACATAATTGGCAGCAAAATTGGCTAGACAGATGTCTTCAAGACTGTGAGGACGATGTTGGTAATAGTCTAATAAATTACTTTTAAAAATATCAGTCGATTCTGTTGGTAGTCTTTCTAATTCTTGCCTAGATTTTACCATTCGGACACTCCTATCTGGATGGAATGTATTTATGAAAACATCTGTGTTACTACATTCGGACATATGCATACCTAAAATATTGTAGGATGCTTCTTGAGCGGACACTTCGGACGCGTTTATAAATTTATTGCCAATGTGCTGTAAACGTTGACGGACAGTATAATTCTCTGTACGAATTTCCCTCATTGTCTCCTGCAATAGTCGCGAAACTCCCCTATTTGACTTATTTATATAGTTCACTATATATGATACACAACCGTAAGCGTCCAAAATGTACTGTATGTCCATGTTAGCGCGATGTAACTTCAAAATAGTTGGATTGAAGGCGTTTATAAATATGTCCTTCGGTCGGCTTTTTAAAAATATTTGTGGTTTTTTAATAAAAAACCTTAGGGCAAAAATGTAGTCCTCGTAGCTCATATTAATGCGTTCGTCAGACAAAAATTGTTCAAATTGGTCAATACTATAAATATCTGACTCAGGTTCCCTAGTATTTAAAAAATTAAATACTTTTTCATAATTAACACGATGTCTTTGAATATTTTCGGATTCTTCGGACAGCGGAAATAGTATTTCTGTTCTTGGCATTGGCGGATGAGGCATTTTGAATCTACAAATCCTTTGTCCCGATATTTCTCTTTGGCATGTATTACTATGCCTATGCATTTGATAATTTATGGAATTTTCTATTCCGGACTCAGACGAGTTTGTACTGATATATTTGTCAATAAATTCTGTTACCGCAGGAAATCTGTCAATGTTATATGTGGTGCGTCTTTTAACCAATATACTCCATGTACATGAGGAGAGCCTCTTTGCTGAAATTCTATTCTCCAATAATACTTTATAACTTTATGAGAGTCAAATACACCACCATCACACTTAAAAAGTTTGTATAAATGACGGACACGTTGATCGAAGTAGCGTGAACATGTAATCGGATCGGAATTTAATAAGAAATTATATTTTTCTTGCGTTGTTAAATTATGAACATCGTTTTCTGATATATCCCGTTTTTCTAAAACTTTCACCAAAATAACAATTAATTCAGACCACTGTGATTCGGCTGCGGACAATGTGATAAAAAAAGTTGGCAATCCAAATTGCCGAATCATTGCCAGAACTTTCTTTTTTTCAGATTCCCAATGAGCGGGTGAAGACCTAAGTCCTTTGAGAATATGATACTCGTCGTCATGCTGCACTAAGTTTTGAACAAAATGATCGTCTAACATATTTCGCGCAGTAACAGAATTTTGACGTATTATTTTCCTTAAGCAGATCGATATACTACCCTTTATGCGCGATAGTTCTAATTTTTTGTACGAATATAAAACTTTGTCTACTCTGGCGCATCGTCTGTCATATCTTCTAACTTCTGATCTTATAACTTTCCCTAAAATTGTAACTGAACTTCGTTTAATTCCACAATACATTTTGGGAAAGGACAACTCCTCGGCGTCTTCATCCATAAGTAAGTCTAATGGTCTGTTGCCCTCTGCAGGCGCTATAGAAATCCTACCTAATGGTACATTTTCTATTTGTAAATTGTCTAAAAGGGTCTCCTGTGGATTTAATTCATCTACGTTATCATTGGTTGTGTTATTGTTTAAACAAGTTTGAACTATATTTCTGTCTTTTTCGTTGGCAATAAACGGCATTATCTCATTCGACTGTCTTCTGTTCAGCCATTCATTAGAAATAGAAATGTTGTGCGTCCTATATAAGTCTGTGTTAATTAAATACTCTGCGGCTCTAAATATCTTTGCCGGTCGTATAATCTCTGTCATAAAACTGCGGTCATATTGCAACCTACGCTTCAAATAAACTTGTATTACTTCTGTCTGATCTTCAGATCTCGGAAGGACGGTTATTGTTCTATCAAGTGAAATCGGTACGTTCACGACTGCACCTTGTATCGCGCACTGCCTCTTATAACCTAAGGACACTATTCTCATAAACGGTATTCTGGGAGCAACGAATCTCTCTTCAAGAGTTGTCAAGTCCTTTACTTCGTTTGGTATAGTGGGAAAGTGAAGACCATTGGATAAACGTAATGTCGGTATATTACCAGATCGAACTGCAGAATGACATATTTTGCAAAACGTATAACGGTCATCTTCGCATGGAAAAATATCAGTCAGGAAGAATACACAACTTAAGTGGACATGTTGGCTTGTAACTATTTCTTTAGATAAAAACTTTACTTGTGACGTAAACCACAGTCCACCACAACAAACACAAACACAATCCGGACCATTCTTTACACTATTGTCATATTCACACAATAGTCGAGATGTGTGTCTTTGGGTTTCACTTAATAAATATTCAATTCTAGTGTCAGGTGTCATGGTCTGCATTCTTTGTCTATTCAACAAATTTTGTCGATTGTTAGTTCTGAGCCTATTTACCTCATTAGCACGGTGTGTTCTAGACCGAAGTGTTCTATTAGAGCTAACCTCTCTAGCATGCATTTCACCATCTTCTCTTCTAATTCTTTGTGCTATGGCAAATCTCTGGCGGTCACTCCTTCTATATATTTCATTTCCTCGACGTTGTCTGTGCTGTTCAGTATTAATATGTTGCTCTAAAGCACGCCTTCTATCGTCATCTCTCCTAATCCTTTGTGTTAATACATTCCTCACCCTTTCACTTCTCCTATAAACTTCATTTTCGCGATGGTGCCTATGCTGTTCAGTATTAACTAGTTGTTCTCTAGCGCGTCTTCCCTCATCTTGTCTCCGTATCGTTTGTGTTAAGGCGTTTCTCAGTCTTTCACTTCTCCTATAAACTTCGTTTTCGCGATGTCGCCTATGCTATTCAGTATTAACTAGTTGTTCTCTAGCGCGTCTTCCCTCATCTTCTCTCCGTATTGTTTGTGTTAAGGCGTTTCTCAGCTTTTCACTTCTCATCTCTTCTCGACTCTCATCTTCTCTCCGTATCCTTTGTATTAAGGCATTTCTCAGCCTTTCAATTGTCCTAAACACTTCATGTTCGCGATGGCGCCTCTTGCGTCTTCCATTATCTTCCCTCCTAATCCTTTGCGTTAAGGCATTTCTCTGACGTTCAAGCACTCGATAACTTTCATTGTCGCGACGGTTTATGTGTTGTACAGTATTCCTTTGTTGTTCCATAATGCGTTGAACTTCTTCTTCTAACAATATGTGCGCTTTGGCCTCGTCGCCTTTCCTCTTCGCGATATTCGGGATCACTTCTTCTTGCTAATATACGCTGAGAATTTTCAATTCTGTCTCTCTCCAAACTTTGCTCGCGAAACCTCCTCACAGATTGTATATTTCTCAGACGTCTTTGTCGAGATGATGTAATACGTAATAAGGGCATATTGAAATAATGTTTGTACATATAATGTTTTTTTGCACTTCAATGTGAACTCAACAGTTCAATTATTGTTGTACTTCTGAGGTCTATATTTCGTGTTGAAGACTTATATATTGTACTATTTTACCTGCTTTCGCATGGGCTACTTTACCTAATAGTCATTTATGTACCTGATTTCTAACAAGGCTGTAGCCTGTACTTGCAAACTATAAGTATATGTACCTGATCGTGCATCATGTTACTTTATTTTAAGTATTTTTCATTAAAAATTTTATTTGATATTCTAAATTTTAAAACTGAGATATATAAAGCGGTAAACACGATGCCTTGTCTATAAAATTTTTATTGTTTATACATATGTATGTATTTTTATTTGGTTATGTACAATTGCTCTTACATGTAACGCCTAAATATTTATGGATCTTTTTAAATTCTTTGAATTGATGATGATGAAATTGATGTTTTATAAATTTTAAAAATTATAACACGCCCATTTTTTCACATCTATGAAGCTAATATTTATAGATTTACATACTAAATTTCAAGTTTATAGCTTAATTTTTGTGGTAGATACATAGATTTTTGTTTATTGTGGGTGGACTTAGTATCCGACTACGCCCATTTTAAGCACATTGATGGATGGGATATCTATAAATACGTGTACCAAATTTCAGGGTCATAGGTTAATTTTTGTGGTAGATATAAAGGCTTATGTTTATTGTGGGCGCGTATGTTAACCGACCACACCCATTTTAGGCACATCAATGGATGGGATAACTATGTATTTGCATACCAAATTTCAACTTCGTAGATCAACTTTTATGGCAAATATAAAGATTTATATTGATTGTGGGCGTGTATATTATTGGACTACGCCCATTTTCGGCACATTGGTGGATGGGATTTTTATAAATAGGTGTACCTAATTTCAGGGTCATAGGTTAATTTTTGTGGTAGATATAAAGGTTTATGTTTATTGTGGGCGCGTATGTTAACCGACCACGCCCATTTAAGGCACATCAATGGATGGCATAACTATGTATTTGAACACCAAATTTCAACTTCGTAGATCAACTTTTGTGGCAAATATAAAGATTTATATTGATTGTGGGCGTGTATGTTATTGGACCACGCCCATTTTCGGCACATCGATGAAACTAATATTTATAGATGTACATACTAAATTTCAAGTTTATAGCTTAATTTTTGTGGCAGATAGATAGATTTTTGTTGATTGTAGGCGTGGCTCTTTACCGAATTTGCCCATTTTAAATAGCGATCTGCGTGCATAAACTAAAAGTGAGTGTACAAAATTTCAGCTCAATATCTCAAAATTTACGCTCGTGAGAGTGCCAACAACAGACGGACACACGGATACACGGACATACATGTCTAAATCGACTCAGTTTTTGGCGCTGATCAAGAATATATATACTTTGTAGGGTCTCTGACGCCTCCTTTTGGGTGTTGCAAACGGAAGAACAAAATTAGTATACCCTCATCACTGAGGTGGAGGGTATAATAAAAAAACAAATAATTTGACCTTGTAAACGTATTAATATGTAATGAATGATGGGCGTATGATGTGAATTAATAAATAAGCGTTGATAAATTTAACTTATCAATAAGGAAGGTTTAAAAGTTTTTTAGTTTTTTTTTTATTTTAAAATTGATCAACAATTAGCCGTATCGATCGCTACACACCCACAATGATTAAGGCTAAAAACAGGCAACTTGTATCAAATCAATGTGAGCACAAAACAAAGAAAAGAATAATAAAAAAAAAAAAAGTATACTAATAATAATGATACACTAATGCCCATTATTACAGTCATTACTTAAACAACTGTTGATTATTTTATCATACATTTCGTTATTACAGTGTCAAATATCATCATGTACTTAACCAACGCTTTTTCATTGTTTAAATATTAGTTGGCAAAACAGCTGATATAATTGACAAACACAATTTGTAAACATATTAAAACAAATACTATATATACGTGTTAATATAAAAACATGAAATAAATAAAGAAATATAAAACAAATAAAAATTGCTGTTTGTATTTTCTTCTTTTTTGCTTTCCATACTATTTTTACGTTTATTTGAAACAAAAAATACAAAATTTTCATACAATTTTTTAAAATTGAAATATATCAATTTATTTATTTATTTTGACAATTACAGTTTTATTTTGACAATAAAACCATATGATTTTCACCAGATATAAAACCTATAATCATTAGTCATATTTGAAAGCACTTTAATAATGAACAAGTAGAAAAACTAAATTCGCCGAATTTTAAATACCCTCCACCTTATTATAAGCACCGAAGAAATCAAGAACTAATAAGGCTTTCTATTAATTTCACAAATGAAATTTCATATATTCCATATTCATCTATTTCAGTTTTAAAAGAAACACACAAATATAATTATTATGTTTAGAAAAAAATTATATATGCACTTTATTTAAAATTTTGATTAGTTAATTTTTTATGAATCCTTTTTTACTAAACTAAAAAATATACAATACAACATATGAACAATAATGGGTAAATCTATAAAATTCTTATCCTAATATAAATTAACTTATTCCTAAAATAATGCCGTCGTGGTAACTGTGCACCGTACGTTCGTTTTTGCTTCCACCGCCCCACTTAAAACTTTGCCAAATGCCCAGTCTATTTCGAATGTTTCACCCATAGTATATACAGTACCTACTGCCTCCATGAGTAAATTACTAAATGTTGTTTTGGAAAATGTGGAATTTCTATATAAAGTGATAACGCACATTGTTTTAAAACGGAAAGCTATTATTTGTAAAGTAGCGGACCCAGAACTATAATCTCGCTTGAACAAAACTTTCGCTTGACTACTCAGGTCGGACTTTATGTAAACTATTATTCTACGCTTTTGTCGAGGAAGGCTATCGGATCCATTAATTCTTGCTAAAGTACAAAATCCTTCAACAGAACCGTCGTCCAACAGAAAAGTCCATGTCTCTACAAGACATAAAACGTCTATATCTCTTATATATCTATCACTGAATAAGTCTTGGTGGTGAGCGTTAAGGCTTTGTATATTTTGGTAATATATTTTTGTGTTTGCGCATACATTAGGTGACGGACATAAAAATCTTTCTGTTCGGAGCCGGTCAAGTTCGACTTTGACAACGTCAGTGTCAGAAAATTGTTCTGGAGGGGTGAAACGTCCAATTATGAACAATCCTGATGCACTAGTAGCTCGACTGCAAGCTACATACATTGCAGCTCTATTTATTCTATCTGCAAGATGGACTACAACTTTGTTGTAAGTAGCTCCCTGACTCTTATGAATCGTAATACCCTCTGCTGGAACTACCGGAAATTGTCTCCTCTCAATATTAATTTGTACGTTACGTCTGTATTGAAATAATCTGTTATGTTTTTCAATAGGAGTCCATAGAGGTTCAGAATTATGAGGCTTTTTTCTTCTTGCCTGAGAGCCAACGTCCCTATTAGAAAATAGAATCCAAAGTGTCGTAGCCGTATGCTTCCTGACTTATGTCTACTGCCATTAAAAGTCCTGTTGCACCGTTAACGAGTCCATCGGCAGAGTCAATATTTACTGTCAGCATATATTTAGCCGATGTCTTTAACGTAAGTTCTGTGGGAAGTCCTTGCGTCTCCGACGTTTTAAAATTCTTAATTGTATTTAAAATTGTCTGTTTTTGTTGTTCACTTAGAGAGTCAGCCTTAATAATGTCATAACTTCTAGAAATATGCGCTTCCGTCGATATCTGTACTAAACGCTGTATATTATATGTGTCAGCTTCCTTATTAGACCAAAATAAATGAATAGCATCCAAAGGGACTTTTGTATGTAAATTCACTGTCCTTGATATTATTAAATCTATGTCTTCAGAATTCATTTGTCCAACTGCCATGTTATTTAATGCAATTGCAAAAGTCCTGTCGTCTTTTTGCCGCATTATTTCGTCTAATTCATAAAAGTCGAACATATCCCAAAGCCCACGTCCTATTATATCTCCATAGGGATTATTTGGATTTGGACCTACAGGTGGAAGTTGTTTTAAATCACCGAAGACAATAATTGGAATACCACCAAAAGCCTCTGTAGTTTAAATATTTGTTTTAGTCTTGAGTCCAGGAAACCTAACATTTTAGAACCAACCATCGACACTTCATCTATAATAATAAGTTTTACTTCAATCAGTTTAGCAATAAGTGAATTAACTGTATCGTTACTTAAGGGACGAATTTTTCCGGACGACTGACAGACAAAGAGAAAAGGGAGTGAAGAGTATATCCTCCAATTCCAAATGCTGCTTTACCCGTTGGTGCACTTAGCACTTAGCAAAACCTTTGGGAGATCTGGATTGGATCCAGGAAGAGAATTAAAGCGTTGTTTTATTGCCTGATATATTGTTTGTATCAAGCGACTTTTACCTACACCCGCGCCACCTCCCACGAATTCATACAGCACTTCTTTTATATTTATCTTGTACAGTACATGTTGAAAATATATCCGTTGCTTTTTATTCAGAGACCTTACGGATATTAACAAATCCTCTACATTTACTAATGGAGAGAGTTTTATTAAACGGACACCTTCACTCTGATCGTCATTTTCTTCTTCGTCTATATTAAGTATATTTATGTCTCTATTAATCTCTGGCATATTAAGAGCTCAGAATTCTTCATCTAATAATTGCGATGCAGCAATGTTGTCTTGTCGGGTTGGTTCATTTTCAGAATTGCCATCGTTATCGTTCTGAATTTCCTCTAAAGCGTTTTCCAATTCGTTTACCGAAAATTTTTCGAATTGTTGTTGGTTTGTCATTATCAAGTCTCTACGTGAAGAACATGTTTGTTCGTTGTCGTTTTCTAAAATGTCTGTTACTTCATTACGCCACGGAAAATATAACATAACCATTTGTCTGAAATAGTCTGCTCTGGATGTATCCATATTTGATTTTGCAAATCGAAGAATAGCTGAATTCCTTCGTTTATAAATATATCCAAAGTTATTTAAAAGTTGGAGACCAACTCCACTGTACTCTGTTACGTCTTCGTTGTCATCTATATCTTCATCTTCTCGTCTTTGGCGTATCGAACATCTGCGTATTTTTGAAAACACATAATTGGCAGCAAAATTGGCTAGACAGATGTCTTCAAGACTTTGAATCTACAAATCCTTTGTCCCGATATTTCTCTTTGGCATGTATTACTATGCCTATGTATTTGATAATTTATGAAATTTTCTATTCCGGACTCAGACGAGTTTGTACTGATATATTTGTCAATAAATTCTGTTACCGCAGGGAATGTACGTTCATCTGTCAATGTTATATGTGGTGCGTCTTTTAATCAATATACTCCATGTACATGAGGAGAGCCTCTTTGCTGAAATTCTATTCTCCAATAATACTTTATAACTTTACGAGGGTCAAATACACTACCATCACACTTAAAAAGTTTGTATAAATGACGGACACGTTGATCGAAGTAGCGTGAACATGTAATCGGATCGGAATTTAATAAGAAATTATATTTTTCTTGCGTTGTTAAATTATGAACATCGTTTTCTGATATATCCCGTTTTTCTAAAACTTTCACCAAAATAACAATTAATTCAGACCACTGTGATTCGGCTGCGGACAATGTGATAAAAAAAGTTGGCAATCCAAATTGCCGAATCATTGCCAGAACTTTCTTTTTTTCAGATTCCCAATGAGCGGGTGAAGACCTAAGTCCTTTGAGAATATGATACCCGTCGTCATGCTGCACTAAGTTTTGAACAAAATGATCGTCTAACATATTTCGCGCAGTAACAGAATTTTGACGTATTATTTTCCTTAAGCAGATCGATATACTACCCTTTATGCGCGATAGTTCTAATTTTTTGTACGAATATAAAACTTTGTCTACTCTGGCGCATCGTCTGTCATATCTTCTAACTTCTGATCTTATAACTTTCCCTAAAATTGTAACTGAACTTCGTTTAATTCCACAATACATTTTGGGAAAGGACAACTCCTCGGCGTCTTCATCCATAAGTAAGTCTAATGGTCTGTTGCCCTCTGCAGGCGCTATAGAAATCCTACCTAATGGTACATTTTCTATTTGTAAATTGTCTAAAAGGGTCTCCTGTGGATTTAATTCATCTACGTTATCATTGGTTGTGTTATTGTTTAAACAAGTTTGAACTATATTTCTGTCTTTTTCGTTGGCAATAAACGGCATTATCTCATTCGACTGTCTTCTGTTCAGCCATTCATTAGAAATAGAAATGTTGTGCATCCTATATAAGTCTGTGTTAATTAAATACTCTGCGGCTCCAAATATCTTTGCCGGTCGTACAGTCTCTGTCATAAAACTGCGGTCATATTGCAACCTACGCTTCAAATAAACTTGTATTACTTCTGTCTGATCTTCAGATCTCGGAAGGACGGTTATTGTTCTATCAAGTGAAATCGGTACGTTCACGACTGCACCTCGTATCGCGCACTGTCTGTTATAACCTAAGGACACTATTCTCATAAACGGTATTCTGGGAGCAACGAATCTCTCTTCAAGAGTTGTCAAGTCCTTTAGTTCGTTTGGTATAGTGGGAAAGTGAAGACCATTGGATAAACATAATGTCGGTATATTACCAGATCGAACTGCAGAATGACATGTTTTGCAAAACGTATAACGGTCATCTACGGATGGAAAAATATCAGTCAGGAAGAATACACAACTTAAGTGGACATGTTGGCTTGTAACTATTTCTTTAGATAAAAACTTTACTTGTGACGTAAACCACAGTCCACCACAACAAACACAAACACAAGTCAGACCATTCTTTACACTATTGTCATATTCACTCAATAGTCAAGATGTGTGTCTTTGGGTTTCACTTAATAAATATTCAATTCTAGTGTCAGGTGTCATGGTCTGCATTCTTTGTCTATTCAACAAATTTTGTCGATTGTTAGTTCTGAGCCTATTTACCTCATTAGCACGGTGTGTTCTAGACCGAAGTGTTCTATTAGAGCTAACCTCTCTAGCATGTATTCCACCATCTTCTCTTCTAATTCTTTGTGCTATGGCAAATCTCTGGCGTTCACTCCTTCTACATATTTCATTTCCTCGACGTTGTCTGTGCTGTTCAGTATTAATATGTTGCTCTAAAGTACGCCTTCTATCGTCATCTCTCCTAATCCTTTGTGTTAATACATTCCTCACCCTTTCACTTCCCCTATAAACTTCATTTTCGCGATGGCGCCTATGCTGTTCAGTATTAACTAGTTGTTCTCTAGCGCGTCTTCCCTCATCTTCTCTCCGTATTGTTTGTGTTAAGGCGTTTCTTAGTCTTTCACTTCTCCTATAAACTTCGTTTTCGCGATGGCGCCTATGCTGTTCAGTATTGACATGTTGTTCTCTAGCGCGTCGACTCTCACCTTCTCTCCGTATCCTTTGTGTTAAGGCATTTCTCAGGTTTTCAATTGTCCTAAACACTTCATGTTCGCGATGGCGCCTATGCTGGGCAGTATTAATTTGTTGTTCTCTAGCGCGGGTTCCATCATCCTCCCTCCTATTTCTTTGTGTTAATGCATTTCTCAGCCTTTCACTCCTTCTAAAGACTTCGTTTTCGCGGTGGCGCCTATGCTGGGCAGTATTGACATGTTGTTCTCTAGCGCGTCGACTCTCACCTTCTCTCCGTATCCTTTGTGTTAAGGCATTTCTCAGGTTTTCAATTGTCCTAAACACTTCATGTTCGCGATGGCGCCTATGCTGGGCAGTATTAATTTGTTGTTCTCTAGCGCGGGTTCCATCATCCTCCCTCCTATTTCTTTGTGTTAATGCATTTCTCAGCCTTTCACTCCTTCTAAAGACTTCGTTTTCGCGGTAGCGCCTATGCTGGGCAGTATTAATTTGTTGTTCTCTAGCGCGGGTTCCATCATCCTCCCTCCTATTTCTTTGTGTTAATGCATTTCTCAGCCTTTCACTCCTTCTAAAGACTTCGTTTTCTCGGTGGCGCCTATGCTGGACAGTATTAACTTGTTGTTCTCTAGCGCGGGTTCCATCATCCTCCCTCCTATTTCTTTGTGTTAATGCATTTCTCAGCCTTTCACTCCTTCTAAAGACTTCGTTTTCTCGGTGGCGCCTATGCTGGACAGTATTAACTTGTTGTTCTCTATTGCGTCTTCCATTACCTTCCTCCTAATCCTTTGTGTTAAGGCATTTCTCCGACGTTCAAGCACTCGATAACTTTCATTGCCGCGACGGTTTATGTGTTGTACAGTATTCCTTTGTTGTTCCATAATGCGATACCTTGAACTTCTTCTTCTAACAATATGTGCGCTTTGGTCTCTTCGCCTTTCCTCTTCGCGATATTCAGGATCACTTCTTCTTGCTAATATACGCTGAGAATTTTCAATTCTGTCTCTCTCCAAACTTTGCTCGCGAAACCTCCTCACAGATTGTATATTTCTCAGACGTCTTTGTCGAGATGATGTAATACGTAATAAGGGCATATTGAAATAATGTTTGTACATATAATGTTTTTTTGCACTTCAATGTGAACTCAACAGTTCAATTATTGTTGTACTTCTGAGGTCTATATTTCGTGTTGAAGACTTATATATTGTACTATTTTACCTGCTTTCGCATGGGCTACTTTACCTAATAGTCATTTATGTACCTGATTTCTAACAAGGCTGTAGCCTGTACTTGCAAACTATAAGTATATGTACCTGATCGTGCATCATGTTACTTTATTTTAAGTATTTTTCATTAAAAATTTTATTTGATATTCTAAATTTTATAACTGAGATATATAAAGCGGTAAACACGATGCTTTGTCTATAAAACTTTTATTGTTTATACATATGTATGTATTTTTCTTTGGTTATGTACAATTGCTCTTACATGTAACGCCTAAATATTTATGGATCTTTTTAAATATTTTGAATTGATGATGATGAAATTGATGTTTTATAAATTTTAAAAATTATAACGCTTATTTTTCACATCTATGAAGCTAATATTTATAGATGTACATACTAAATTTCAAGTTTATAGCTTAATTTTTGTGGTAGATACATAGATTTTTGTTTATTGTGGGTGGACTTAGTATCCGACCACGCCCATTTTAAGCACATTGATGGATGGGATATCTATAAATACGTGTACTAAATTTCAGGGTCATAGGTTAATTTTTGTGGTAGATATAAAGGTGTATGTTTATTGTGGGCGCGTCTATTAAGCAACCACGCCCATTTTAGGCACATCAATGGATGGGATAACTATGTATTTGCATACCAAATTTCAACTTCGTAGATCAACTTTTGTGGCAAATATAAAGATTTATATTGATTGTGGGCGTGTATATTATCGGACTACGCCCATTTTCGGCACATTGATGGATGGGATTTCTATAAATAGGTGTACCAAATTTCAGCGTCATAGGTTAATTTTTGTGGTAGATATAAAGGCTTATGTTTATTGTGGGCGCGTATGTTAACCGACCACGCCCATTTTAGGCACATCAATGGATGGGATAACTATGTATTTGCATTCCAAATTTCAACTTCGTAGATCAACGTTTGTGGCAAATATAAAGATTTATGTTGATTGTGGGCGTGTATATTATCGGACCACGCCCATTTTAGGCACATCGATGAAACTAATATTTATAGATGTACATACTAAATTTCAAGTTTATAGCTTAATTTTTGTGGCAGATAGATAGATTTTTGTTGATTGTAGGCGTGGCTCTTTACCGAATTTGCCCATTTTAAATAGCGATCTGCGTGCATAAACTAAAAGTGACTGTACAAAATTTCAGCTCAATATCTCAAAATTTTCGCTCGTGAGAGTGTCAACAACAGACAGACACACGTACACACGGACATACATGTCTAAATCGACTCAGTTTTTGACGCTGATCAAGAATATATATACTTTGTAGGGTCTCTGACGCCTCCTTCTGGGTGTTGCAAACGGAAGAACAAAATTAGTATACCCTCATCACTGAGGTGGAGGGTATAAAAACACTATTTGTGTAAGTACATGAAATAGTCATATGTATACATAAATATGGCAATAGGAACTTGTTCTTATAGAATTATAAAAGGTGGAGGGTATTTAAGATTCGGTCTTAACCGAACTCCTCTATCTTGTTAACATTACGTTAGTATGTTTCTCTTTGAGCCAGTAGATGTTATTAAGGAATCCTTTCTAACAAAAACGCTTATGTGATCATTCCAAACAGAATGCCATAAGCAATGCAAAAACATCGTCTGATTCAGAAAGATCATGCTTGTAGGCATGCTATTGCTTTTGTGTTTGGCTACATTATGCATGTTACAATTCTTATATGAATTGTATTAGAATAGGCATAAGTGTGGTCGGATGCTCAAGTTTTAGCATGCACTGGTTGCTGATGATGATGGGGTAGCGCCCATCGAAATGCTAGCATCAAACCTGCTGTGCATGGTTTTTGGGAATCAGATGTTTTGCATCACTATTGATCAACCTTGAGTTGATCAATATTGGTCTTTTGCTCATCTTACAACAGTATTGATAATTTATTTGTGTTTACGAAATTGATTCTGATTGACGGTGACAAACGTAAGAATTGATTACATTGTACATTGTAATTTGTATTGTACATTGTACATAGGGTTATTTTGATGAACCAAATATGGTTTGGATATGTTCGGCGTAAGGGATTCGGAACGAGTTATTTCTTTAATTGTATTAGATGGAGGTGGACTGTATTCTGTTTTGGATGCATGTTGAAAATGTGCCTCAGTATTTCTGACACTATTAATTCGTTCCACGGCTTCAGCGCATGTGATTTGAAGGATTGTTCCCAAGGAGATAAAGTGGTATCGGGCAATTTTATGGACACAAAGTATGTAGGATCCCAATTGTTAACTGATTGATCTAAACTTTTTAAAGTGGCTAAACAATAATTTACACGAGTTTACCAAGAATCAATTCACTGTTTTCACTAGTTGCTGATGGAATATCAAAGAGAGTACGTATTTGACTCGTTTGTTTTCGTATTGAGTTTTGAAAGCTCCCCATGCTAATTCAAAACTATCGTCACATATGTAGTATCGTTTCACTATTCCTCCTGCAGTGCCACGTGTTTTATTTCGTGAATGGTATAATTTTTGGGCTGGAGTTAATTTGGTATGGTTCAAATAAACAGCTGTGAACATGTCTCTAAAGAATGGCCATTATTATAATCACCTTCAAAGATTTCTGTATCGCACGAAGGGACCTTAATGCTTTGGAAATTTGTGTTAGGTATTGGCAACGTTAAGTTTGGGTTGAAACTCATGTCATTAAGGGGTGCCGGTTGATTTTGAGATTTTTTTACTTTTAGTTTCTCTAGAAATTACACCTTGGTTTCTACAACAACATCCATACATTGTATTTCCCGCGGATTCTTTAAATGCATTGCTAACTTAAGATGATACGGAATGCAGACTTAAGTGATGTGAACTCTTCATCTACGGTGACAATTCACATTTCTAATAGTCATCAAGTTGATATCTTTGTAATCTAGTACACGTGATCATTTCTTGATCTGTATCATGTAAAATTGAAATTCAATGCCAGAGTATTCGGACGGAGGAGATTTTTCACTAGTTGCCATTTTTAATTATTATATAAATTCAACAAGAGTGTGCTCACTGTATAGTGTTAAAATAAATTTAGCAGTATATACATATAGTGTTCATATAAAAAAAAATTTCCATTTATTAAAATAATGAAAACAAATTCAAAAGCATACAACAGTAAGAGAAAAAAAAATTAGTTTACCGTGCCTTTTTTTTTTAATTGCGATGTCCCACGACGAATCCGCTCTCGTCTTTTTTCCTTTTTTTCTTATTCAACAAAAACAATTTTTACAATGGTGAAAATGAATAAAATATAATAAAATACAGACAGAATAAATTAAAAGGACCGATTTACTTGCTCCCAGCAGATTAAAGTGATGCGGGCGTGCACAGGCAGACAGGATATGCAGACAGCACTCACACGGACACTATGGTAATGAAAAAAAAAGGTGGAGGAGTAGAGTGTAAACTTTATAACACTGTTATCGCGCAACGCGCAATGCGAGGATCCAGCAGAAGTGCTTGGTATCTAGTGCTATAAAGTAAGGTGAGACACGCTCGTATATGAGATTTAGTCTGGTTTATTTAATAAAATTCAACTTCTTATATACTAAAATTATTACAATAGATTTACAACAAATTACAAATATTTCAATAGTAAGGACTTGGTTATTTTAATTGCTAACTTAACATAAATTCTATTTTTTGCATGCATATGCGAAAGTTTAAAATTAACTAAAAATAAAAATAATACTAAAGTGACCTATATCTAGGTTTTACTACAGTAAGCAAAATTGAATTAATGCAATACAGTAAGCAAATTAAATTAATACAATAAATGAGTGAATGTGTTCACTTAACTGTGAACACACTACACCTTTATGCCATAGAAAAAAATGTAGAATTTTTTGGTGTCTATGCTATATATATATAAAAATTATGTTTCAAATTATATTAAGGTTAAGATTAATTATCAATTATTCTAGAATGTATGTTATTTTCTTATGCTATATGGTTTTAGTAAGTTATTGTGAAATGTTTTAAACGTGTTTTTAATAGTGGAGTTTACACCATTTCTTGCGATTATTTCGTATGGACCGACATAGGGTTTTTCATTCTTCCGTCTTGTCATATTTCTTAATAGCACATAGTCTCCCATTTCCAAATTCAAAAATTCGCTTTCTTTACCATTATTCTTTAATGTTCTTTTAAGTTTTTCATTTTCTAGAAATTCTTTTGCTTTTAGTAAAGAAAATTTTATCCTGGCTTTCAATTCATTATAATAATTATCTAAATCTTTATTTGGGTCTCTCATATTAAAATTATCATTTGGCAGATAGGCTATTGTTCCAAATACCAGTTCATAAGGTGTGTATCCCGTTATTATATGTGGGGTGGTGTTATATGCAAAACAATAATAAGGTATCCATTTATCTCAATTGTCATTTTCTGCGAATGACAACATGTATTCATTCATAACGCGATGATTTCTTTCAACAGAGCCCAAAGTTTGAAGATGGTAAGATGTCGAAAACATTTGTTCAATTTTAAGGCGTTCACATATGTTTTTCAATAGTTCATTTGTGAATTCTGTTCCTCTTTGTGATTTTAATATTTTGAAATATGGTTTTAGTATGCCTTGTTCAATAATTGTTTTCGCTATTGTTTTAGCGTCTTTACTTTGTATCGGACATGCTATTATGTATTTTGTTAACTCGAATTGGATGGTTAGTATATACGTAAATCCATTTGCTATCCTTAATGGTCCTACTGTGTCTATTTCTACTATTTCAAAGCTTGTAGTGGGTGTGTTTGTTATAACTTGTGGTTCTTTGACATGTCTTATTTATTTATTAGATTTACAATCTGAACAACTATTCACAAAGTGCTTTATCATTTTATCCATATCCTTCCATAGATACCTTTGTTTGAGTTTTAATTGAGTTTTTCTAACTCTTAATGTCCGCTGTGTGGACTATTGTGATATTCATTTATTAATTTAAATTGAGTCAATTTGTCATTAATCTTTTGAGGGTCCTTATACAATATAATATTCAATTTTTGGGCATTATTACAAATCTTTTGTAATTTTTTATTTACTTCTTCTTTAAAATCTTTTTCATCTATAATTTTAAATATATCATGTCCTTTATTTAATGCTATAGCAAATATTTTCTCTTTTCTTTCTTTCATCAATCTTGATGTCAGTTTATACATAATAGAATCGAAATTCGGTGCATCGCAATAGTATATCTTTTTCATTTATATCTATACCAACTTTCTTCTTTGTTTTGTTTTTGCCCTTGATAAATTCAATTTTTAATTTCTTTAATTTATTCACATTAGACGTTGATGTACATTCCCAAATATGAAGTTGATCAGGCTTCGGTTGGTTAGTACAATCTGTATGGTTAATATCACTATTCTTGTTATTATTATTATTTTTAGCGTTATCTGCTATCCTTTCATTATGCATAATTTTTAACTTTTGCCCTCTTGTTATTACATTTACCTTCTTAGGTATCATGTCTTTTAACATATCAGTATCTATTTTAATCCGTGATAAAGCGTCAGCATTTGTATTATTACTTCCTTTTTTATATATCACTGTAAAATCATAATCGCATATTTCCATTCTAATACGCGTTATTTTGGATGAAGGGTTATTGTGAGTGAATAGTGACACTAGTGGTCTATGGTCTGTAATAACCATGAACTTACAACCGTATAGGTATGGTCTGAAAAATTTAATACCCCAATGAATAGCGAGTAATTCTTTTTCTATTATGGGTTCGTTTATGTCATGCTTTGAAAGGGTAGTGCTTGCATATGAAATTGGTAAGTCGTGTCCAATTTCTCCTTGTGATAATATGGCTTCTAATGCGTAATCTGAGGCATCTGTTGTCAGTATTAATGGTTTGTCAAAGTCAGGGTATTGTAGTATAAGGGGATTCATTAATTATTGTTTTAAAGTTTCGAATGCTTTTTGGCATTCGTTTGACCATATAAATGGTTTATGCTTTTTTAATAAGGAGTTTAGACATTTTGCAATTTGTGCAAAATCTTTTATAAATCTTCTGTAGTAATTACAAAGTGCGACGAATCGTCTTACTTCGTTTTACTTCTGGGTGTGGGATAGTTTTTTATAACATTAAATTTTGAAGGGTCGGTTTGGACGCCATTTTTAGTTATCAGATGTCCAAGATTTACACATTACATATATTTACTAGCATTGAGCTTTAAGTTATATTTCTGTAGTCTAGTGAATACTTTTATGAGATTGTCGTTGTGGTGTTTGAGCGTGCAGCCAAATACAATGATATCGTCCACATAGAGGAAGGCGTTGGAGTCCAGTCCACTTAAAGCTGTTGTGAGCATTCTCTGAAAACTGTTTGATAAAATTTTGAATCCGAATGGTAGTAGTTTAAATTGGAAATGTCCTTTATTTGTTAAAAAAGCTGTTAGGGGTCTGGAATCTTTGTGTAGATTTATTTGGTGAAAACAACTAGTCATATCTAACGTAGAAAAATATTAGGTCTTCCCAGTTTGTCAAGAACGTCTTCAAGTCTAGTTAGTGGAAATTTGTTGTTTACCAATTTATCGTTCAATTCATTGCCAATTCCATATTGAAAGCCATTTTTCTTAACCGTTCTTCAAAATTTTGTTTTAGACTAATGTAGATATTTTTAAATTGTACTTTTAATTCTAGAGGTATTTTCTCTTGATCTAGTTTTTGGAACTTGTCTTTAATAGTCTTAAGTTCACTTATTTTCCTTCAATAGTTTCCTGTTTGTATGTTTCAATTTTTAAAATATTTTGTAATAATTCGGATGCTTGGTCCATACGAGAATTATTTTGCTATCTTTTTATTTTTTGCGTAATATTGAAACGGTTATCTCCTCCGGTTAGTCCGGTCCAAGCCGAGGCAGCTGGGCGGTTTTCCCCAGGGACTCCTTTTCAAGAAATTTGTTTGAATAAAGGACTCGGGTGTGGTGTTAAATAATATTAATTCACTATATTTATTGATTGACACTATCCTCACTTATACAATACAATGGTGTTGTTGTTTTCTTGCTATGTTCAAAACTAAATATAGCAAAAAGAAAAAGGCTAACACGGTGACCTCTTTTACCAAGGGTAGTTTTCCACGTTATATTTCCTCTCGCGGTTCCTTCGTCGGATTCAATGTACTGTATTACCTGCTTTGTAGGTCTTGTCTGTCCCTCTGTTACCACGGGTAGTTTCCACGTTATATTTTCTCTCGCGGTTCCTTCGTCGGATTCAATGTACTGTATTACCTGATTTGTAGGTCTTGTCTGTCCCTGTTGTCGAACTTGTCACATAGAAAAATGAGTCTTTCTTAGTTTTATGCTTGCTTATATAGCTATTCTTTCGTTCAGTACTACACGAGAGTGTTGTTGTTTGCAGTACGTTATGAGCCTAACTTTCACTCTTAATTTACTCTTTTAAATAACATTACTGCTTAAACTACTTAAATCGCTAAATATTTTCTACTGCGCAATACTGATACCGTTTGGAATCTCAGTCCCGCTATTCTCGTGTGCATATTAATAAAACAAAGGTTTATACAAAATCTAAATTTCATTGATCACAAAAACAATATAATATTACAGTAGTATACAGTATTTCCTAGGTGGCCACTCAATCGTTTCGTGAGGGCCCTGCCCTTTCACACTCCCCCCTCACTTTAGAGAGTCTGTGCACCGTCACGGCTCCATTCTTACTTATCCTTACTCGATACCGCGACCCTTCATGTAGCACTAGTTTACAGCTTTCCTTACCACGAATAGTGCTGTCTTTGCATCCATGTATCAACGCTTGGAGGGCGGCTGGCGTATGCTGTACTTCCACCCGTTCATTAATGGTTGGTTGCTCAATTTCCAGCGGTCGAACTACTGCCTCATCACCTTGTGTAAGGGTGCCATATCTAACCAATATATCCTCTGTGTCCTCGGGCACAACGCTTATGAAGTCATCGATTGGCGCAACCTGTTGTCCGGGCATTATGGTGCCATATTCTATCGTTACTGTTGGTGTGATGACAGCGCAACGTGGAGGTGACAGCCCCTGTGTTCACATGGAGTGGGCTGTGCTAATTTGTGTCGGGGGTATTTTTTTTTGTTGGTGGTGACGTCCAGGGACTCCCTTTTATACCACCGGCGTGACTTATCATGGGCGTCCCTGAAATTTTTCCTTCAGGTATCACTTCGGGATGCCGCTCTAGTGCCTGGAGTCGCTCCAGTACCTGCACCCTCATGGGGGTTGCCTCCACTTGTGTGCACCACGCTGCCGGTAGAGCCCATTTATTGTGGTGTTGGAGAAGTAGCTCTAAATTCCTCATCAGGAATATCCCACAGTCGGCTGTGTTCTGTTGCCTTGGGGCCGATACCTCGATGTATGGCATAACTTGCTCACTTAAGGTGCAAGGTACGCCCCAGCGACCCCGTAGCTCCAGCTGGACGAACCGCCGGATGTAATTTGCTTCGCCTTCCCATGATCCGGTACACATTGAGTCTATTGAGTATATTGCACTACCTGGGACACCCTGCATTACAGCCAGCAGCAGGACCCAATGATTTTGTGTGCAAGGCGGGAACACCAGCACCTTGCGTGTGGGTAGATTGAGATCCTTGGTCCACCCTTTTATCTGCGCCCACTTTAAATCATCCCTGCCGATCTTTTGGCCCACTGGCAATGGAACTCGACTAGGACATCATTCAATCACTTTCCCGGTTGTAAGCGCTCATTTCTTGTGATGGTCAGTCGACCTCGACCACGCAGATATATAATCATCTTGATGCACAATTATTATTATTATTATTTTTTTTTTGCACCTTGTGTACTGGTGACGTCTACTCTTCATAATGACACCATTCATTATTTTATTTAATAAGTTACCTTATATCAGCTCGTTAGTGTGGACTATTTTTTTTTTTAATAGTACTTGGTACATACACTAATATTCTTGTGTTATGTTGGTGATCCATTTGCTTGTCTTTTCATTCAGCTACTTTGTTTGTATCATCATTGACATGAAGCTATGCCTACATATCGAATATTTCCTCTGCTGTTTTATATTCTTGTTACAAGTTATTTCCAGGGTTATGGTATGGATTGATCTAGCTAACGTGGGTCCTCTTGGTGGTTTTTCGATCTTGACTACTGACTACGATTATTACTGGCGATATGAACTTCTCGACTAGGTATGGGCCCTCGTACTTTGCTGCCAACTTAGTGGCGAAATTTTCTGCCGCACTCGATAATACATGGTTTTTGATTAATACCTGATCGCCAATCTTAGAGGTATATTGGCGGTGGCGTAGGTTATAATGTCGTGTTTGCTCTTGGCTAGCCTTCTGGATATTATTCCGCACGAAGTTAAATACGTCCTGCAGCTTGCTGGCTCGTTGTTCGGGTGTTTCTGTGTTATTCCCAGTACTCATAGTGACCTCGTCATACAGCGCCTTTGGTAATCTTAGTTCCCTGCCTTGTGTAAGAAACGCTGGTGTATAACCTGTGGTATCTGAGACACTCGTGTTCATGACTAGGGTTAATTCTGGGAGGAGCTCGTCCCATGTTCGTTGATCTCTGGCCACATACTGAGATATCAATGTCTTGAGCGTTCTGTTTGCTCGCTCCGTGGGATTTTCCTGTGGTGTATATGGCGCAGTGAATTGTTGTCGTACACCCAAATGATCTAGGAATTGTGTAAATTGTTTACTGCTAAATTGAGAGCCATTGTCTGTGATCAGGCACTTAGGTACACCGAACTTGGATATTATTTTCTCCCTAAAGGCTTGCTGGACAGCAGCGGTCGTGGCACGTCGCAATGGTACTGCTTCTACCCATTTGGTAAAACGATCTATGAAAACTAGTATCATGTTATGGCCCCGCTTGGATCGCGGTAGTGGTCCTATGAAATCCGCACATACCGCGCACCATGGTTCGTTTGGGATTTATGTCAGCATTTTCCTGGTGGTTTTTGCTGGACTGCTTTATGTTTTTGACACGAATCGCACTTAAGTACATAATTGGCAATAATTCGGAACATTCCCGGCCAAAAGTATCTGTTTAGTATCCGTTTTGTGGTTTTTCGCACCCCACGGTGCCCTGCACTTGGTTGAATATATGGTGGCGGGCGTTTGTAGGAATACATAATTTCCAGGGTGTATTCTCAGCGTCATCTGCATGTCGGGAAAATCTACGGTACACATTGTCGTTTACTATTATATACTCTGGGTATTTTTCTGGTGACTGTTGTATCTTGTGTTTTAAATTGTTTAACCATGGACATTGCTTAATAATTTCGCTGCCTCGTATGGTTGTCGACTCAGTGCGTCTGCTAGCACGTTATATTTACCTTTGCGATATTCTATATCAAAAGTAAACTGTTGTAACTCTAACGCCCATCGTGCCAGCCTGCCTGTCGGATTATCGATGCTATTTAGCCACTTTAATGCCAAGTGGTCATAACCTTGAAATAGTAACCCTCGAGGTATGGTTTCATCTTCCGTATGCCCCAAACTATAGCCAGGCACTCTTTTTCTGTGGTTGAATATTTTTCTTCAGCTCCATGTAGGTGGCGACTGGCATACGCAATGACTCTCTCCTGGCCTTCCTGCACCTGAGTTAGTACGGCCCCAATGCCAACGTTGCTAGTTTGTAATACAAATTGTTGAGTGAAATCTGGGCATGCTAGTACAGGTGCCTCAGTAAGTCGATGCTTTAGTTCCTCAAACGCATTCTGTTGTTCCTGGCACCAGAACCATCGTTTATTTTTTTTCAGCAATGTAGTTAAGGGGTGCACCACGTCTGCATATTCTGGTACAAATCGACGGTACCATGACGGAGGTCCTGGGCAACGCTGCAGCTCCTTAATGTTTCGTGGTGGTTTTAGTTGGTGTATTTCCACTACTTTGTCAGGGTCGGTGGCAATGCCATTCTCGGTAACCATGTGTCCTAAGTATTTTAATTCCTTTTTGAAGAACTTGCATTTGTCCGGGTTAATTTTCAATCTGGCCTGGCGTAACTTGTGAAATACTTGTTGTAAGTGGCGTATATGCTGTTCCGTTGTTCGGCTTATTACTATAATGTCGTCTAAATATACAAATACGAATTGTTCCATGTCCGGGCTAATGACCTGATCCAACGCTCTTTGAAACGTGGCTGGTGCCGAATGAAGGCCAAATGGTATTACCTTCCATTGAAAGAGGCCGCGGCCAGGTACTGTAAAGGCTGTGAATTTCTTACTGCTAGGGTGAAGAGGTATCAGCCAGTATCCACTGTTCAAATCAATGGTGCTGATACACTTTACCTCACGAAGCTTGTCCAGAATTTGCTCGATTCTTGGCAGAGGATATGCATCAGGTATGGAGCGCGCATTTTTCTACTGCGCAATACTGACACCGTTTGGAATCTCAGTCCCGCTATACTCGTGTGCATATTAATAAAACAAAGGTTTATACAAAATCTAATTTTCATTGATCACAACAATATAATATTACAGTAGTATACAATATTTCCTAGGTGGCCACCCAATCGTTTCGTGAGGGCCCTGCGTCCTCACAATATATGTGGTGTTATTTCTATTTATTCATTTTTTCATTGTATAATATATTATTACTAAACATTTATAGCCCTACTCAATTTTTTATTTATGTATATTTGTAATACTTGTTTACTCTATATAAACTATACCTTAATATTACCATTATTACTAATACCACCAATGTCTCTGTCGTTACTTTTATTGTAGTCACTCTTCCATTATTGTCGCCACTGTTGTTGTTATTGTTGACCACGTTCACTTGTTCTAGATGTTTACTCTTCGAAGAGCCCATTCCTGTCTTTCGTTTTTAATTAGAATAATTATTTTTTTTTTTTGTCTCGCCTGTTACAATGTTCTTTATTCGGTGTAGTTCCCGAATTTTACTGGCGTGCTTGATGCGTTTGCCACCACGTTTTCTCTGTGGTCTAGGCGGCACAGATTGCTTGACCTGTTTGGCGTAACTCTGTTTTTGCCTATATTCCTCAATGGTCAGGCGTTTGCGACCGGGGATGGACGTTGGTATGTACGGTGGTATCTGGTGGTTGGATGATTGGGAGGTACCAGTTGGTATATATGGTGGTATACGCGAGTGGTTTGACGCAGTAGTGTTTTTTTTTTTTTTAACGAAGGGGAAAGCGTTGAAAGCCTAGTCAGTGTGGGACCCTCACCCACTAAAACTCCTTCAACGTCCGACGGTACATCTCCTGGAACCACCGTTAAGTATTACGTCAGGAGAACTGTCTGAGCCTAAGCTCACATCGTACGTTACATGTCGGTCATTGTTTGTCTATGTGTATGCCGCTCCAATGTTCCTACACCTTCGATACATCCCCATATGCCGCTA
The DNA here is from genome assembly GCA_949710015.1 of Crataerina pallida. Lineage (NCBI taxonomy): Eukaryota > Metazoa > Arthropoda > Insecta > Diptera > Hippoboscidae > Crataerina > Crataerina pallida. The sequence continues at coordinate 19,531,795 of OX453289.1, forward strand.
TCATTTATTATGCCTCTTGCAATTTCGTTACCGCTAAGTGGCTCTATAGTCGCCTCTCTTATTTTGGATCGTTCTATTTCGAACCTGGGGCACCTTAGCAAAACATGTTCTGCTGTTTCTTGTTCTTGGGGGCATATTGGACACCACGGCTTATTATCGTGTCCAAAACGGTGCAGATAATCACGGAAACAGCCGTTACCGCTAATGATCTGTGTTAGATAATAGTCTAAATACCCGTGCGGCTTATTCGCCCAGGAATCAATGTGTCCAACGCCCTTGTTGAGACTCTTGCCACCTATTTTGCCATTCACGATAACTTTGTTTAATTATACTTTGTTTTTCTTCCTTAGCAAGCCTTCTATTAAGTTGTTTTTGTGTAGCGTATATATTAGCTGATTGTCGAGCCAAGATATCTGGCGGGAAAATGCCCGATAAAGTTAGCGCCTCATCCAAGGATATGGTTCTGAAACCACAGCAGACTCTAAGTGCAGTTACTCGGTACACCTTATTTAAGTGCTTGCAATATCTCCCAGTTATTTAACTTTTTCACCTGTTGTGAACTGGTGTCCGTCAATATTTAGCTCTATTACCTCCTTTTTTTTCCTGCTAGTAATTAATACTGCCTCAGTTTTTTGTGGTGCTAACTGTAGTTTATGCTCTGTAAGCCATTGCTTAATTTTGACAACAGTGTTTGGACACAAAGGATGGACATCTGTTAGTTCTTTCGTAATAATAGGAACAATGATGTCATCTGCACACCCTATTATGGAAACACCTGGTGGTACTGGCAGTTTAAGTACCTCATCATAAACTATGTTCCATAGTAGCGGGCCCAGTGTCGAGCCTTGTGGGACTCCCGCTGTGATATTGTACACTCGAGTGCCTTCATCCGTTTTATACATTAGTGTACGGCACGAAAGATAGTCCTTTATAATCCATATAAGGTATGCAGGGACTTCTTTTTTAATCATGGCGTCAATTATATGGGGCCAACTAGCAGAGTTAAATGCATTTTTAATATCTAATGTTACTAAAGCACAATATTTTTTACTCCATCGTTTAATAGTACCACGTTTACGTTATTGAAGGCCCTCACTATAATTTCGCCCCTCTTATTTGTATACCTGCTTCCCCATTCCGTTGACCAAGCATTAAAGTCTCCTGCAATGAACACGGGGTTGTATATTGATGCGTCATTACATAGTGCGTCAATTCTAGCATCAAACTGTGACAAATCTAAGCTTGGGGGGAAATAACAGCTGAAGAAGTATATGTCCTTTATTTTAGCTGCAGTATAGTACATATTAAACGTTTTTATATGTTCTTGTATGGGACACAATGCTCATATTGCTAATTTGTGACTTTTGTCGTCGATCCATTGCCCTTGATAAGCGATATTCTTTATGGCTCTGACAGGAGTGTTACTTCCACATTTTGCTCAAGTACTGTCTTCTTGAGTAAGTCCTGTACTGCCTCGCAGTGGTTTAAATTTAATTGCATTATTCTCATTGTATTTCAAACGCCGCGTTTTAATACTGCTATGTAGGCCGGGCAGGTCCTGCTGGAGGTGCTGTGCCTTGAGACTAGGCCCTTAGCATCACAGATTACACACCTACTTTTATTGGTACATACTCTTGCAAGATGTCCACTTTCGCCACAGTTAAGACAGCATGTACTCCTGTCGCTCTTATTTTTTCATCCCTTCGCTATATCCCCAAACTCTAAGCATTTAAAGCATCCAGTTGGCAAAACGCCGTTTTATTATCTGTATTTTCATTGTCTTTTTCTTCATTAGCATTTATCTTTGTAGCAGAGTTTGCTACATTACGCTCTCTTTCAATAGAACGAGGTGGTGTACGTCCTAATCCCATTTTTATTTACCCAAGACGCCAACCGCACGTATTTATATGAAGTGCGGTGACTTCCCAATAAGATAAATAAAAAACTATGCTGGCAATGCTATTATTTTATTATTTTCTCACAGATATCTTGTACACAACAACAATATTTATAGTGAGAAATTAAATCAATAGAAAAACGCAGAAAAAATTTACATACACAAAAAACGAGTGCACCGGTGTTTTTAGGCACAGATTAGTCAACAAATTTATATTTATGTATTTATTGTTATTGGTTTGTATACTGAGCACAAAATCCAAAAACTTTCTTACTGTTCACAATGTATAAAAGTAACAAAATGATAATATAGATGTTATTTATCTTTAGTATCACAACGAATTATTTATTTTCTTAAAATACGATGAACGAATTAAATCACACATCCGCTCGCAACGAAAGCACAATTATCTCTCTGGCGCAGTAGTGGTGTTAGCCTGCATATGTGATATGTTTTTGTCAGGATCAAAAATTTAGCAGGATCAAAAAAAAAAATTTGTCAGGATCAAAAATTTGGCAGGAACAAAAAAATTTTGGCAGGATCAAAAAAATTCAAAAAGTTTTAAAAGTTTAAGAATTTTTCAGGATCAAAGATTTTTAAGAGTTTAATAGTTTGGCAGGATCGCCATGTAATGAAAAAAAAGGTGGAGGGGTAGAGTGTAAACTTGATAACACTGTTATCTCGCAACGCGCAATGCGAGGATCCAGCAGAAGTGCTTGGTATCTAGTGCTATAAAGTAAGGTGAGACACGCTCGTATATGAGATTTAGTCTGGTTTATTTAATAAAATTCAACTTCTTATATACTAAAATTATTACAATAGATTTACAACAAATTACAAATATTTCAATAGTAAGAACTTGGTTATTTTAATTGCTAACTTAACATAAATTCTATTTTTTGCATGCATATGCGAAAGTCTAAAATTAACTAAAAATAAAAATAATACTAAAGTGACCTATATCTAGGTTTTACTACAGTAAGCAAAATTGAATTAAAGTAATACAGTAAGCAAAATTGAATTAATACAATACAGTAAGCAAAATTAAATTAATACAATAAATGAATGAATGTGTTCACTTAACTGTGAGCACACTACACTATACCTTTGTGGAGAAGGCCCAAGCGAGAAGCCAAAAGGCCGCAACAGAATGATGCACCACCGCAACAAAAAAAATTTAACAAGGTGCCACCTCAAAGTACCGTAATAATAAGGCACGCCACAATAAGAAAACTGTACCTACCTTTATTACAGTTCTCCAATTTTTTTTATTTATTTAATTCAATTTTTATGGCAATAAAGAAACTGTGCAAATTTTTAATTCAATTCTCCAAATTTAGTTAATTTTTCTATTTTTCATAAAATTATCAATTTTTATGGCAATAAAGACACTGTGCCAATTTTTATTTCCATTCTCCAAATTTTAGTTTATTTCTCTATTTTTAGTAAGATTATAAATTTTTTTCCAACTTGACACGACCAAGCACCAATCCAAAAAAAAAAAGACCAGTAAAAAGGAACTCTGTTTTAACCAATATGGCCAAGTTCCTTTTTTTTTCTTTTTTTTGTGTGTGTGAACATGACAACCAAGTAGGTCGCAACAGATCACACAAAAAAAATGAAACAGTACAAATTAAAGTTTATGGTTCTGTCATTTAGCAATTGAAGCTTTTTTAATAGGTTATAAGTTGCTCCGTTGGTAATCTTGACCAAAAGCAGAGAAACCCGTCGCTGAATGTGTACTCGATCGTAAGGCACAAGCTACACAACATATAACATCATCCCATTTCTTTTGATATGGATTAGCTATAATTAGCTGTTAATATATGGTTTACAGAGTATTTCCTAAGAAGATTTCCAAAAACTTTAGATTTGAATTGTACCCCACTGTCAGAAACAATTGATTTAGGTACTCCAAAACAATGAAACCACATCGACGTCAATTTTTTTACTGGTTTTAACATCACAAACTTAAAGAAACAATCCGGTACAACAAATATGCCTATATTACCGGCACGAGTTCTCGGATATGGACCTAAGACATCAATACAAAGTTTTTAAAACACGCGTTGTTGTTGTATGGTTCGGCCTAATGGTGGTTGCAGAAATTGGGAACTTTTGTGGATTTGCAAATTTCACATTTATTAATGTTTTCCTTCACATCATTTACCAATTTAGCCCAGTAATACTATCTACGTATTCTTTCTAACGTTTTATAAATCCCAGTATGTGACGATACCTGGCTATTGTGTACTCTAAATAAAATATCAGGAGTCAATTCTTTAGGAATCCACAACTTCCAAATTAAATCAACATGTAAACGTTCACCAGTATAATGATCTGTGCGACGATATACTAAATTATCAATAACTTTGATGTCTGACGTATTTGACTCGTTGTTTTGTATTTGATTCGCTAAATCTCTATACTCAGCAGATGAAAACGCGGGTGAATTCAAATCTATAAACAACCCACTATCTTATAAAGGAACTGTTTTTAATGCTGAGATACCTGCCATTGTTCCAAAATGCGAGATAGGTCATCCGGTACTACGTTTTGGCTTCCTTTCCTATGCTTAATTTTAAATTTAAATTCTTGAAGCTTAAGAGCCCACCTTGCTAATCTGCTATTCAAATCAATTTGTGACATTAGCCATTTAAGAGATGCGTGATCCATCACAATCGTAAAGTCATGCCCCTCTATATAAGAGCAAAATTTCTTTACACTTAAGACTGCAGCCAGACACTCTTGCCCCGTAATGCTGTAGTTGCGTTGAGCCTTATTCAATTTACGTGACATAAAAGCCACAGGCACTTCATCACCTACAGGAGACAAATGAACTAATACACTGCCCACACTGTTTTGCTAACATCACAGTGAATAAAGAACGGTTTTGTAAAATCAGGACTGTGTAGTATGGGTATGTACTTAATAATCTTTTCAATTCTACAAATCAATTTCAATCTGCGTTCCACTGGAAATTGGGTTTATTTTTCAAAAGATCAGCAATTGGTCTAGCTATACCCGCAAAATTGGAAATAAACTTTTGATACCCACTTGCCATTCCCAAAAATCTACGAATCTCTTTGACTGATTTAGGTATTGAATCAACACAAAATTTACTTTTTTCTACATTTATGGACAACCCTGACTCTTTAAATCTATCCGCTATTGTAGAAAGAACTTCAATATAGCGTTGGAAAGATGATGAAAGTATAAGCAAATCATCTAAATACACAAATCCTTCGTTTTTTAAATAAGCGGAACATAGTTTGCGGCATTACGGTGTATTAATAGATCGAACGCCCTGGAACGGTAAAAGCTGTTTTGGGTTTAGAAGTAGCGTCTAATGGAATTTGCCAAACAGCATCTTTCGAATTTAACCCCGAAATTAATTTAGCTTTGGGTAATCGACCTACAATCGCATCAATGATTGGAAGTGGATAAGCATCTGTAATGGTAACTTCATTAAGTTTGCGGCTATCTAAGCAAATTCGATTCTTACCCGGTTTCCGAACCACATGGTGAACTCTAAGGACTTTTAGACTCCCCTATTACCCCTAGTCTTAACATCCAATCAATTTTATCATACATGAGCTTCTCAATAGCGGGAGAGACCGCATAGTGCCTGTGCTTTATTGGCTTGGCGTCCCCTGTATCTATATTATGAGTTAACCAAGACGTCCTACCTAGACCCAATTTAGAAAGCGACGGAAACTGATCAACAATTTTCTTTAACCTTTGTGTTTGAATCAAATCTAACGATACATGTCCGGAAGTAGCAACCTCAGAAATATTCGTTTGAACTTAGAAATGTCTGATATAAATTGTTTGGGCAATAAATTGAACATTTTCTAGAAGTCAATAACCAGATATAGTTTTGTCAATAGCTTTATCAATAGGTTTGTCAATATTTTGATACGTAATGGTAGTTTTAATTCGACCTATTACCTGTTCTATTTTTCTATCAGCTGTTTTACAACATGATTTGAACAATTTGAAGGGTTTATGTTCATTAATAAACCTTTTCCCTTAATTGCCTCCTATAGCGGAAATAGAAGCTCCCGTATCTAATAAGCCTCGAAAGACTTCGTTAAATAATATAACTTCCGCATAGGGACGCACGTCTTCACTTTTGGCAAATATAATAGAACATTATGTTTTTAATAACTTACCCTCTCATTATGTCTATTTGGTTAATAGCGGAGGTCAAATTTATTTTCGTGCACTTTTTGGTGAACTCATTAGATCGTTTTTTGACGAAATACACTTCTTACAACTAGGTTTAAAAACGTCAGGAGCACCGCACCCGTATCAAAAAATTTAACCACCCTCCACCTTATTATAAGCACCGAAGAAATCAAGAACTAATAAGGCTTTCTATTAATTTCACAAATGAAATTTCATATTTTCCATATTCATCTATTTCAGTTTTAAAAGAAACACACAAATATAATTATTATGTTTAGAAAAAAATTATATATGCACTTTATTTAAAATTTTGATTAGTTAATTTTTTATGAATCCTTTTTTACTAAACTAAAAAATATACAATACAACATATGAACAATAATGGGTAAATCTATAAAATTCTTATCCTAATATAAATTAACTTATTCCTAAAATAATGCCGTCGTGGTAACTGTGCACCGTATTGTACGTTTTTGCTTCCACCGCCCCACTTAAAACTTTGCCAAATGCCCAGTCTATTTGCGTACATCCAACTGTAGTCGTTTCCGTCTTTTCTAACATAGAGCAAAAGCCCTCATTAATTAAGTTCCTTTCCATTAAACTGCTATTTGTCTCCCTACATACGAGTATATTAAAATCACCAATAACAAGAAGTTTTTCGAATGTTTCACCCATAGTATATACAGTACCTACTGCCTCCATGAGTAAATTACTAAATGTTGTTTTGGAAAATGTGGAATTTCTATATAAAGTGATAACGCACATTGTTTTAAAACGGAAAGCTATTATTTGTAAAGTAGCGGACCCAGAACTATAATCTAGCGTGAACAAAACTTTCGTTTGACTACTCAGGTCGGACTTTAAGTAAACTATTATTCCACGCTTTTGTCGAGGAAGGCTATCGGATCCATTAATTCTTCCTAAAGTACAAAATCCTTCAACAGAACAGTCGTCCAACAGAAGAGTCCATGTCTCTACAAGACATAAAACGTATATATCTCTTATATATCTATCACTGAATAAGTCTTGGTGGTGAGCGTTAAGGCTTTGTATATTTTAGTAATATATTTTTGTGTTTGCGCATACATTAGGTGACGGACATAAAAATCTTTCTGTTCGGAGCCGGTCAAGTTCGACTTTGACAACGTCAGTGTCAGAAAATTGTTTTGGATGGGTGAAACGTCCAATTATGAACAATCCTGATGCACTAATAGCTCGACTCCAAGCTACATACATTGCAGCTCTATTCATTCTATCTGAAAGATGGACTACAACTTTGTTGTAAGTAGCTCCCTGACTCTTATGAATCGTAATACCCTCTGCTGGAACTACCGGAAATTGTCTCCTCTCAATATTAATTTGTACATTACGTCTGTATTGAAATAATCTGTTATGTTTTTCAGTAGGAGTCCATAGAGGTTCAGAATTTTGAGGCTTTTTTCTTCTTGCCTGAGAGCCAACGTCCCTATTAGAAAATAGAATCCAAAGTGTCGATACGGCTTCCTGACTTATGTCTACTGCCATTAAAAGTCCTGTTGCACCGTTAACGAGTCCATCGGCAGTGTCAATATTTACTGTCAGCATATATTTAGCCGATGTCTTTAACGTAAGTTCTGTGGGAAGTCCTTGCGTCTCCGACGTTTTAAAATTCTTAATTGTATTTAAAATTGTCTGTTTTTGTTGTTCACTTAGAGAGTCAGCCTTAATAATGTCATAACTTCTAGAAATATGCGCTTCCGTCGATATCTGTACTAAACGCTGTATATTATATGTGTCAGCTTCCTTATTAGACCAAAATAAATGAATAGCATCCAAAGGGACTTTTGTATGTAAATTCACTGTCCTTGATATTATTAAATCTATGTCTTCAGAATTCATTTGTCCAACTGCCATGTTATTTAATGCAATTGCAAAAGTCCTGTCGTCTTTTTGCCGCATTATTTCGTCTAATTCATAAAAGTCGAACATATCCCAAAGCCCACGTCCTATTATATCTCCATAGGGATTATTTGGATTTGGACCTACAGGTGGAAGTTGTTTTAAATCACCGAAGACAATAATTGGAATACCACCAAAAGCCTCTGTAGTTTAAATATTTGTTTTAGTCTTGAGTCCAGGAAACCTAACATTTTAGAACCAACCATCGACACTTCATCTATAATAATAAGTTTTACTTCAATCAGTTTAGCAATAAGTGAATTAACTGTATCGTTACTTAAGGGACGAATTTCTCCGAACGACTGATTTACAGGCAAAGAGAAAAGGGAGTGAAGAGTATATCCTCCAATTCCAAATGCTGCTTTACCCGTTGGTGCACTTAGAATTTAGCAAAACCTTTGGGAGATCTGGATTGGATCCAGGAAGAGAATTAAAGCGTTGTGTTATTGCCTGATATATTGTTTGTATCAAGCGACTTTTACCTACACCCGCACCACCTCCCACAAATTCATACAGCACTTCTTTTCTATTTATCTTGTACAGTACATGTTGAAAATATATCCGTTGCTTTTTATTCAGAGACCTTACGGATATTAACAAATCCTCTACATTTACTAATGGAGGGAGTTTTATTAAACGGACACCTTCACTCTGATCGTCATTTTCTTCTTCGTCTATATTAAGTATATTTATGTCTCTATTAATCTCTGGCATAGCCAGAGCTCTGGATTCTTCATCTAATAACTGCGATGCAGCAGTGTTGTCTTGTCGGGTTGGTTCATTTTCAGAATTGCCATCGTTATCGTTCTGAATTTCCTCTAAAGCGTTTTCCAATTCGTTTACCGACAATTTTTCGAATTGTTGTTGGTTTGTCATTATCAAGTCTCTATGTGAAGAACATGTTTGTTCGTTCTCGTTTTCTTAAATGTCTGTTATTTCATTACGCCACGGAAAATATAACATAACCATTTGTCTGAAATAGTCTGCTCTGGATGTATCCATATTTGATTTTGCAAATCGAAGAATAGCTGAATTCCTTCGTTTATAAATATATCCAAATTTATTTAAAAGTTGGAGACCAACTCCACTATACTCTGTTACGTTTTCGTTGTCATCTATATCTTCATCTTCTCGTCTTTGGCGTATCGAAGATCTGCGTATTTTTGAAAGCACATAATTGGCAGCAAAATTGACTAGACAGATGTCTTCAATACTGTGAGGACGATGTTCGTAATAGTCTAATAAATTACTTTTAAAAATATCAGTCGATTCTGTTGGTAGTCTTTCTAATTCTTGCCTAGATTTTACCATTCGGACTCTCCTATCTGGATGGAATGTATTTATGAAAACATCTGTGTTACTACATTCGGACATATGCATACCTAAAATATTGTAGGATGCTTCTTGAGCGGACACTTCGGACGCGTTTATAAATTTATTGCCAATGTGCTGTAAACGTTGACGGACAGTATAATTCTCTGTACGAATTTCCCTCATTGTCTCCTGCAATAGTCGCGAAACTCCCCTATTTGACTTATTTATATAGTTCACTATATATGATACACAACCGTAAGCGTCCAAAATGTACTGTATGTCCATGTTAGCGCGATGTAACTTCAAAATAGTTGGATTGAAGGCGTTTATAAATATGTCCTTCGGTCGGCTTTTTAAAAATATCTGTGGTTTTTTAATAAAAAACCTTAGGGCAAAAATGTAGTCCTCGTAGCTCATATTAATGCGTTCGTCAGACAAAAATTGTTCAAATTGGTCAATACTATAAATATCTGACTCAGGTTCCCTAGTATTTAAAAAATTAAATACTTTTTCATAATTAACACGATGTCTTTGAATATTTTCGGATTCTTCGGACAGCGGAAATAGTATTTCTGTTCTTGGCATTGGCGGATGAGGCATTTTGAATCTACAAATCCTTTGTCCCGATATTTCTCTTTGGCATGTATTACTATGCCTATGCATTTGATAATTTATGAAATTTTCTATTCCGGACTCAGACGAGTCCGATTTATATATTGATGATATATTTGTCAATAAAATCTGTTACCGCAGGAAATCTGTCAATGTTATATGTGGTGCGTCTTTTAACCAATATACTCCATGTACATGAGGAGCCTCTTTGCTAAAATTCTATTCTCCAATAATACTTTATAACTTTATGAGAGTCAAATACACCACCATCACACTTAAAAAGTTTGTATAAATGACGGACACGTTGATCGAAGTAGCGTGAACATGTAATCGGATCGGACCTTATTAAATTATATTTTTCTTGCGTTGTTAAATTATGAACATCGTTTTCTGATATATCCCGTTTTTCTAAAACTTTCACCAAAATAACAATTAATTCAGACCACTGTGATTCGGCTGCGGACAATGTGATAAAAAAAGTTGGCAATCCAAATTGCCGAATCATTGCCAGAACTTTCTTTTTTTCAGATTTCCAATGAGCGGGTGAAGACCTAAGTCCTTTAAGAATATGATACCCGTCGTCATGCTGCACTAAGTTTTGAACAAAATGATCGTCTAACATATTTCGCGCAGTAACAGAATTTTGACGTATTCTTTTCCTTAAGCAGATCGATACACTATCCTTTATGCGCGATAGTTCTAATTTTTTGTACAAAAAAAAACTTTGTCTACTCTGGCGCATCCCTAAAATTGTAACTGAACTTCGTTTAATTCCACAATAAATTGTGGGAAAGGACAACTCCTCGGCGTCTTCATCCATAAGTAAGTCTAATGGTCTGTTGCCCTCTGCAGGCGCTATAGAAATCCTACCTAATGGTACATTTTCTATTTGTAAATTGTCTAAAAGGGTCTCCTGTGGATTTAATTCATCTACGTTATCATTGGTTGTGTTATAGTTTAAACAAGTTTGAACTATATTTCTGTCTTCTTCGTTGGCAATAAACGGCATTATCTCATTCGACTGTCTTCTGTTCAGCCATTCATTAGAAATAGAAATGTTGTGCGTCCTATATAAGTCTGTGTTAATTAAATACTCTGCGGCTCTAAATATCTTTGCCGGTCGTATAATCTCTGTCATAAAAGTGCGGTCATATTGCAACCTACGCTTCAAATAAACTTGTATTTCTTCTGTCTGATCTTCAGATCTCGGAAGGACGGTTATTGTTCTATCAAGTGAAATCGGTACGTTCACGACTGCACCTTGTATCGCGCACTGCCTCTTATAACCTAAGGACACTATTCTCATAAACGGTATTCTGGGAGCAACGAATCTCTCTTCAAGAGTTGTCAAGTCCTTTACTTGGTTTCGTATAGTGGGAAAGTGAAGACCATTGGATAAACGTAATGTCGGTATATTACCAG